>CM062651.1:12971324-13383824 GCA_031772095.1 Zeugodacus tau | reverse complement strand
TGAACAAAACTATAATACTCTCTTTAGCAACATTTGTTGCGAGAGTATAATAAAATAAAATAAAATAAAATAAAATAAAATAAAATATCTGGTAGCATATCGTCTACTATACTCACGCTGTTTGCCATGCATAATAATCTAGCAAACAACAACTTTTTCAACAGAACCATGTAAAAACAGAGATGATTGGGTAGTCAAAATTGACGAATAGTTGCTTGCGTTCGTACTACCGAATGAAGTAAATTTCTTGGAGGATCCAAACGAATATAACGTCAATAATTTACTCGATTTTCCACGTCTAACTATGTCTTACTTTTTAATTGCAATTTTAAGTCTCTGTTACTCTGTGGCTAAAAAATAAGCATTGCCTACAATTAGGCGCAAAATGGAATTTCTCAAAAAAAAAAAATAATATGCTATAAGTGAAAAAGAAGTATAGGTTTCGGTGATTACCTATCCTAATAGAAGAAGACCTTGAAAATAAATTTATGAAAGTTACGAAACATTCCAACAAAGTACATCTCAACTTATCAAGGAACGAGTAGCCAGAAACAACACTATACCACCTTACAAGCTATCCAGCTCTACTAATTCGCGCCAGTATTAAGAAATATAAAGTGGCAAAAGTAGAAATAAAAAGGTTTGAGAAATAAAACGTTTTATAAACATAATAAAAAATTAGAAATGAGAAATGAGAACGAAGTTGAATGTCCTATTTATGACAACAAGTATCAAAAATTAATTATATTAAGAATCTGAAGCAATAAAATCATATAAAAAATAAACAAAATAAAAATAACCAAAGAAAAAAATTACTTATCAGTAAAAGTAAGAGAGAAATCTAAAGGGAATAAAGCAAAAAAGTAAAATTTTAACAATATAAAGTAGTGTAATCCAAATTGAAACAAAAAAAACAAAGACATTTAATTATAAAATACTAATTGCATTCCCCTGAGCATGAAACAGCCGTGTAATTTTTTTTTTCTTTTTCACTGAAAATAATTTGTATACCAGAGTGCAATGTGTTTTTCATATATTTCACTCATCTGAGAGTCGTTTTAAATGTTATAAGAGTGTTGCGGTGAGTAAAGTCTTCAGTGTATTAATTCTATCTAAACAAATAAAAACTAGGGGTTGTGCTTAAAGGGGTTAGGTGCGTTTCAAAATAAAAAAAAAAATATTGTTTTATGAAATAGTGCAATATGTTTAAAATATTATTCTAAAATATCAAATCAATCAGAATAATATTCTAAGATATATGCCCTTTGGAAGTTCCGCCAATCAATCCACTTCAGTACGAATGTAAAACTTTTAATTCATTTATCTCAAAACATACTTTTTCAAGACGGTGGACACGATATCTTAAAAAGTTATGAAGCGAATATTTTGCACCCTTCTTTGAAATAACTTTATCTACTTAATAAACGAAGGATTTTTTTATATATTTATTATAAATATTTTTTTCGAAACAATATAAGCCGAAAATTTGACCAAACAAGTGAGTTTTTCAATCAGGAGTTATGATGTCCACCGCAAGAACATTTTTTAGACACGTCATGGGAGATGAAGGGCCAAAGGCTGAGTTTTTAGAATTTGTAAATAAAAATTTCACAAAATACTATTTAAATATGTATCTTTGATACGCTAAATTGTTCATATGTAATATATGATTGTATTTATTAATAAAAAATGTAAAAATATCGTTGCTTTTAGCCTCTGAAACCCACCTGACCTCTTAACTTTTATTCAAGACTTCATAATAAAGATATATATAACATTTCTTTGAGATTAAATATATAATATGTATAATACGAGGGCTGCTATATATATTTCTGGCCTAGGCAACACTAAGTGTTGCCAGGTGCAATCTGACATTTCCATTGGAAAATTTGACATTTTTAGCATAACATCACTCAGAACGTTTTGCCATTTAATCGTGAATTGTTTTATTTACAGGGAATTAAAAAATTCATCTCGGCCAAAAAATGGAATTAACTCGTTAACATTTTCGTGCGATCATTTTTCACAAATTTCGACGTGGATTATCGCGACAAGAGTGCATCGATGAACTAAAATCTTTATATGGCTATGAAGCACCATCCTATAGCACTGTGAAAAACTGGTACAACGGATTCAATCGTGGCCGACGCTCGCTAAAAGACGAATTCCGTGAAGGTCGTCCAAAAACAACCTTTGTGCCAGAAAACATCGATGCCGTACGTGAACTGATAATGCAAGACCGTCATGTAACATACCTTCAGATAGAGGCATGCCTATGCATTTCTCCCACCAGCATTCATTCGATATTGCATCAACACCTGGCCGTAAAAAAGGTTTGTTCTCGTTGTATCCCGCACAATTTGACAATCGCTCAAAAAAAGGCTAAAAAAAGTGCTTCGAAAATTGGTTTGAGCGCATGCAAAAGTGTATAAATCTTGATGGAGAATATTTTGAAAAACAATAAAACCATTTTCGTTGATAAATATTCCTATTTTCATTATTAGGCCAGAAATATATAAATAGCAGCCCTCTTATAGTAATTGAAATTTCTGAATGTGGCGAATCGAACAAGCAACTGGTCGAAGTCACTTAAGCTGGCAATTAACATACCAAGCAATTATACCAATTTAAGTAGAGTTGAATTGTTGAGATTTAAACAGAGTTGAATAGACTATTCAGCGAAAATAATATGATGTTATTTTTAAAAGATAGAGATTTTACGACAGTGTTATTGCATTCTCTGCTACCTCAAACTTTAGCATTTAATTCGTGTTAAAAATGCTATTCTTCCTAATATTTTTTCTCAGATACTATTATATTTCCAGAATAAAGTATTCAATTTCAGAATAAAATTTAGTATCTTATTCACACATTCTCAAATAATTTTCATAACAAATGAATTTCAACAATGACTTAAAAATTTTTGACAAAAGCTACGTACAAGCGCGCTGCTTATTTATGTTTAAGACGAGCACTTTACCGATGTTGCTAATTTATATGCGAATTTCTGGACTATTCAAAAGCAACTATATGGCACACTCTCTAGCTGAGTGTGCGTAAACTCAACACTCTTACATATATGAAAGCATAAACCAGTAGCTAAATGGTGCGCACAGTTATTTAGCACACACTCGTCGACATCGTAAACTTGAAAATGTTAAATAAAATGTTTATATTTACGACGCATTTCGCCAATGACAAGCAAATGATGTTAAGAAAGGAGCTGGAATGGAGTTGAAAAAGTGAAAGTGGTGCGGTAAGTGGCATCCTCACGTGTGTGTTTATATGTGTTTATGACTATTATGAAATGTAGTCTGAGAAGCTGTTCAAGCGCTACGATAATCACACGCACACAGCCTGGCGCTTCTTAAACTTCAAAATAAAATCCAACTCAACGCCTGCTTAGCTAATCAGCTCAGCTATAAAAGTCAAGTATTTAACTGGCGGCTGCGACATGCGTCACCCACAGGCTTAAAAAGGTGCAACTTGCGCTTATGAATCACTTAAACGCGTAATTAGCATTACTTAAATTGACTTATGCATGTTTATATAATTTCAATTTGTGTATGTGTGCGTGTGTTTTTTTTAATTCTCTATGAACTTCTTTTTGTTTACGCTTATAAAACAAGAAAAACCCACTTATACCCCTAGAAGTATGCTATGAAAATGAAAAAAAAATACAAATGTTATTGCTATCTATGCAGTGATTATGTAAGCATTACATCTGCAGCGTTAGAAGTCGAGTGGCGCACGACCATAGCGTGTCCGCTGAGAATTTATAGCCATAAGAGCGGGCGCGAGGGAGCGCGCGTTTGCTTTTGTGTATGTGTGTGAGCGCGCGCATTCCACATAATCTGTTTTGTTTTTTTTCAAATGTAATTTTCTTCTTTCACTAGGCTGACCTGCTTTTTGCGCCCAAAAGAACCAAAGTGGCAATGAGCGCGCGCACATACGTAGGTGTATACCACCACAACGCCACGCGCCCACTTTGTGCCAAATTTTTTCGTTAGAAGTAAGCGCAACACATATATGTGTTTGTGTGTATGTATGCGTTTATGCCGCTGCGTGCGTGCAACTGCTTTGATGCCATTCAATTTAAATCATTTGCTGCCGAAAATTTCATATATGCGCCGCGTTTCAGCACGCGATGCGCCTCATGTTGTAGAGCGCGTGCGTTTGGCCGCTCACACGTGCGCCATGCCGCGCCGCGCCGCCCTATGCGCGCGCCAACCTTTCGCAAACACAATCAACGCCAACTTATCAAAAATTAATGCTTTAATATTTTTTCCTGCTCATTTTCATTAAGCAGACAATTTTTTCTTTCTGTTTTTGGTTTTGTTTTGCTTTCACTCATTTCGCGCCAGGCTTTAGCTACCGCATTTGCTGCCTCAATGCGCGCTTTTCGCTATGATACGGCGCGTGGGGTGGCCGCTCAGCGCAGAGACACACTCTCAAGCGCGAGCGAAAAAAGTAGATATTTCGTGTTGTTTACATAACGGCACATTTTATTACCCCTCTCGCATGCGAGCTAAGCAAACAGTAAGATATGAAGAAGGGCTGAACGCACAGCAATACCAACCCTATGAACTCTACCACCACCACCACAAGACCTACTACTACCATCAACATCGAAGCCATCAATTCCAGGCTAAGCGCGTTACAGCTGGCGTGTGTGTTTTTATGGAAGGGAGTAGGAATTCGTTGTGGTGTGGTTATGTGAACATGCCATCTTCTCGAGTTCGGTTGAGTTAGATCTCTGTTTGGGTTTGGTTAGCAGCAGTGGTAAGGTAGTTAGGGGAAAGCGTTTGTGCTACTGCCGTTAAGTGTCTCTGCTGCTTTTTTTTTGTATTTTTTTTTTTGTGATGTGTGTTTGTAATGATGCTTGAGTTTGCTGGCCTAGCTGTGTCTGATGGCTTTATGGAAAGTATACCAACACACCCATATACATATACAAATTCACTCACATATATGTAGTTGTAAATATGCTACCAGCTCATACGAGCTCATATATAGCGCAAATCCATACATATATATGTAAATAAGTATGCGCTTGAAATTGTTGTTTTTGGTTAACATTTTCTTGTTTATTTTGTTCACATATCCCTGCGCATGTTTGTGTTGGGTGTTATGGGTATTTGGTAGGATTTTTTCGCTGCTTTAAAGGGATTTTGTATATTTCAATTTTTTAGGCAGACACATAAATATACATACATATCTCTATGAATGTAGGCTTATACAAATAAACATGCCTATGAAACCCGTAGGAAAATTAACAGAATATTTTCATTTCTGATTAACTTAAAAAAATTTCTTTTTTCAAAATTTAAAAAAATAGAAGCAAAAAATTTCAAAAATTTAAATTTGAGGTTAAGTTAGATATTAATTAATTAGGTCAATATATAGGGATAGTGATTATAACTATAGTAACAATCAATAAGTTTTCCAAAAACAATTTTAGAAATCTAAAAAAAAAATGGCGAAAACCGCTTTTCTATGGAAATAACATGTAAAAGCACTTAAGTCGACTTAAATGAATGGCAACAATGTGAGTTGTATGGACTACGGATCAATTTATTGATTTATATAGCAAAAAATATTAAATTATTATAAAGAAATTAACTTCTCAGATTTTACCAGAAATCAGTATATATATTTTAGCTTAAGTTGAGTTATGCTATTTTAACTTAATAATTTTTTTAAATATTTTTCTTTATTCTAAAAATGATTTTTACTTCATAATTCTGGTAATTAAAGTTTTTTATCAATAATCTAGAGTTTATTGTTTAGAACAATTAATTTCTTCTATAAAGTGAAAGTAGAAACGAAAACATAGAAAATATTAAAAAAATATATATATATTTTAATAAACAAAATCAAAAAAATGGAAATACGACAAATAATGATAATATGTTTAACAATTTTTCTCTAAAAAATAAAAAATGTGGAATGTCAGACAAACTTTTAGAACCTCATTTCTTATAATAAATAAAAGGTGTGAGCCTTGCATAAAAAAAATTAATATTGCGCCTGGATGTAGGCAACGATTTTTAAGTATGTCTAATTCTTAAAGCAACTAATAGTCTACATTTAGGGTCGAGTTATGTATATACGATTTCTTACTTAAATTGACTAAATGAGACGTATTCAGTTGATGTGTGAGGTTTCGATAACAAAGTTAATATTCCACCTAGATGGAGGCAACGATGTTTAAGCATTTATTTTTTTTATTTTTAAAATTCAAAGCAACTAGTATTCTACATTTAGGGTTGGAGGGACATAAACCTCAGAAATATGATTAAAGATATACTTTGGTAGCTTTCGTGGGGCAAGAAGAACTATTAGGGACTCATTTGAAAGCTCAAATTCTACAACCGTCGAGTAATAACTACTGAACCGTTACAAAATTTTAAATTTTTGTTTTGAAGAGTCATTTTAATCTGGAGCAGTTTTATTACAATAATTTCAATATATTTCTCTAATCACTCTTAACTAGTTCCATAGTAAATATTTAACAAGTTGGTGACTTATAGTGAAAAAGATCTAAAATATTTTTATTGAACCTGAATACAATGCTTCTCAATATAATTAAAACAAATATATTGCTTTTCAATCAAACAAAAAAATATGCGTACTCATTTCGAATTCACTACCAGGACGTCAAAATAGATTTCGTGCGTCAGAGAACCCACACATGTATCATATATAAGCATTTATTTGCATAGAAAAGCACTGTTCCTCTAACATGCCTTTTTTCGTTTCGCTATGAGTACCAAATACTCAAAATAATTTCTTTTTAGCATTTCATTGATACAATGTATCACGGTGCTTATTTTATTGAGTACAAAAAGATTTGTGTGATTTTCGTTAGGTGAGAGGTTTTAATATTTAAATCAGCAACAGCTTAACTCGGTGCTTTTTTTATTTTTCAATTACATTCGTGTGTAAAGCGGCGTGAAAATGGATTAATAAAATTCAAAAGAGGCTAATAAAATTGCGCAATATTTGGCTAAAGTGCGTATCAGACAGTTCTATAGAATCGCTAAATAAAAGAATGACGCAAAGTCGCTGACAGGCGACGAGAGATAACTGTAATGTTAAGTCTAACTGTGAATCAATCAATCGATTTTAGAATTGTAAGTTTTTAATGGAAGTGATTGAATAAGCTTTAGATGAAAATTATTATTATATGTCTATAATTTTGCTTCCGCCATTTTCCAATAGATGTCTCTAGGGCCAAGCACTGGTCGATTAAATCGATAAAATCGTTTTATATCGATCTTGGACATTTGTGTCAACATTAACCCAACAAAATATTTGCAGAGATCTGTTTGCATCCCAAACTTATTCTCAACTGAAAATGTCACTTTTTGAGCCGAATTCTCGACATTTGCGGGAAATTTTGCTTTTCTTTTTTAATTCCAAGAAAAGCGCGGCTGAGGCTCATCGACATTTGTAACCGTTTTTATACAAAAAAAGCCTTAAATTTACAAAAAAAAAATTGCGGAAGCAAAGTTGT
Organism: Zeugodacus tau; assembly: GCA_031772095.1. Lineage (NCBI taxonomy): Eukaryota > Metazoa > Arthropoda > Insecta > Diptera > Tephritidae > Zeugodacus > Zeugodacus tau. The sequence goes on along the minus strand of CM062651.1, from coordinate 13,376,308 downwards.
AGACCTAATATTATATTTAAGAGATCTCGGAAGCTGTATTTTATACTTAAAGCGACTTGTACTATAAACGAACGTCATTACATTCATAAAGGTATAAAATAAAAATCACGAGTATTATTCTGAAACTGAAAAGTCAACCCTGATATTGGAAAACAGTTCATAGAAACGTTTTCGTGGACTTATAGGCGCTGGAAACCATAAACTTGGAGAAAGGGACCTTAGAAGGACCCTGGGCGCTTGATAATCTCAGTAATCGGAAAGAAGCCGTATCTATTCTGTATATTTTTGAGTTTTTATTCTCAGGCCCTTTAGCCAAATCAATAAAATCCTCAGCCACCTCAATTCCCTGACTTCTGAGAGACATCTCAGGCATACAACTAATTCAGCTGGAGTGTCAAAGGTGTTCTATGTAACTATGAGACCCCGTAACTCAGGTTCACTGCCTCAGGAACACCTTTCTTCTTTCTTTATTTATATCTTCCCCTTTTAGTTTCGTCTCTCACTTTATCATTACTTCTCTCCTTACTGAATTCCCTTTCTCAATCAAGCATCTACAAATGAGTGTCATAGCATGGTAGCTGAGACCACCCATATAACAGTCTACCTTTCTATACTAACTGCCAAGAGGTAATACGAATATTAAGCCATCAAACGAAATTTTCTACATCGTCACGTCGCAATGTCAAGATATGGACCACGCCCAGCTCAAATTGGTGTGAAAGAAATCTAATTTACAGCAGCTACGCATTTTCATTGAGAAATTATTAAATTTCTGTTCGAACGCAGCTAAAATAAACGAGTATTCGATTTCATTGACATAACACCGGCGAGGCCAGGTACTTGTATGTATGTATTGAGTAGCCTGAAGGCATTGTTGCAAGCGCAATTATTTTAATTCTTCACGATGACTTTTCAATTCCCTGCGTAAGGGCAAAAGAGTGCACGAAAAGTCCCACAGGCATTAGTTGAAATAACAACAATTACAACAACAACATTAACAGCAGCGCAACAACCAAGCGCAAGTGATACGGCGCTACATTACAGCATCCCCTGCGGCGCGGCGCGTAAGCGTTAAATACATACACAGGCATACATATAGATATATATGTATATAGAAGAATAACTGTATATTTATATAACTGCAAGCGCTCCGCTGTAAACGCGTGTATGCAACTGTTGATTTTATGAACCAACATTGATATAATCAAATTAATGTCAGTTGGAAGGAAGGCGGCATAAAGTATGCAGCTAGCGCACAAGCGCTGCAACAACAACAACAATAAGTAAGTAATACAACAAACATAAACAACTTAACAACATCTTCTCGAACGCCTTCATTTAAATATATGTATGTACATTTAGTGAGCGCGCGTAGACGCGCTGCGGGAAAATGTCAACCGAGTGCGCGCTAAGAAAATTGACGCCTCAACACATGTTGATGAACGACGAGCGCGCTTACATACTACACACATACACACAAGCGCGCCGCGCATAAATATAAATATCGAGTTTGACGTACATTTTCATTCATTTTCGGTTTCAGTTTCGGGCGTCAAGCGCCATTGCCTGCAGGCGTTTGGTGTGTGACGCGGCGCAAATTGTCGCGCGCAATTAAGCGACCAGAGCGGTGAGGCGCGCAACCGCAGCGGAGGCAAAGGCAGCGTCAGAGTTAAAGCGCAAGGAGGCGCTGTCTGCTGCGCCACGCATTATTGCTTACGCCAGCAATTTGTACGCACTTACGCGCTAATTAAATAAAATTTTCCACTAACAGCCAGCGCGGCTGTAAATACACTGCTTGTGTGTGTTGCGCGCGGCATGCAACGCAATTCTCGCCACAACTGGCAATAAAATTAAGAACTTAAATGTTTCCAGATGTTGCATAAAAGCACCATTTCTTGCAGTCAGCGCTATTTTTATAACCCTTCTTGTTATTATTGTTTTTGCTGTGTGCTCTTATTTTCGTTGCAAACCGGCAAACAAGTCCGCTGCGCCAAAACTTACGCTGTACGTTGTAGCGCTCCGAAGTCATTGTGGTAATTTATGCAAATACCATATGGCAGCGTTGCGTTGCTTGTTGCACGACCAACACCGCCTCGAACCGACTGGCACAGCCCAACAGCGCGCAGCGTTTTTGCTCAGCATCTTTACACTACTTAGCGGCGCTCAACATCATCAATGCATTGAGCATCCGGCTGCCCAGAAAGGGCACTTAATTTCAATTTCAATTTGCATGTTTTCGCCCTTAATATGCAATGCGCTCAAACTCAGCTGCGACCTCGTACGTAAGATCAGTTGACTGTTTTTTAAACCCAGCGCAGTGGAGTATTAAATTTACATCTTTCTTAAAGTAATATTTTAAGAGTTACGAAAGAGAAAAAATTGGTTATGAAATCTCTTCAAATCATTACTACGTAGTTTTTACCGTTATATATTTCTAACGAGTTGCGCGTTCGTTTCGCCAATCTCTTCATATTATAATCATTAAAAAAATATCTTAAGAGAGTATCATTAGATCATACATCACTAAACTTTGAAGAGTTTGAGACATCTAACATAGAAAACCAAGCACTAGATAAATATGAAAGCTCTCCAAACTCTTTAAACTAAATTATCTGTTGATAAGTTATATCTGTTGATAATATTAAATCATGGTGAACTATTCCTTTAAGCTGATCAGATAGAAGAACATGTATTAAAAATTGATAGTTAGTTCTCCCACAAGAGAGATTGAAAGAGGTAAGAGAAAATCACATATAAAAGTAAAAAGTGATAAAGAAGAAGAGAGAGTGGGAGGAATAAGTTTACACTAGAGCTAAAGAGTCAAGGAATAAAGAGAAAGTGAGCAAATCGGGCTACTAAAGATCGCCTCAGAGGACAATCCTACTTAGATCTACCTAAACAACATACCTCAACTAAACCAGCATCTAATCAGAAAGGAAGGAGGAAAGACAAACGATAAGATGAAATATGGTTCACTAAAAGCTTGTAAGTTAATAGAGCTCGTTTGTTAGCTGACCGAAAGCGTATTGTTGAATCCAAGGGGAATCCACAAAATTCTTTGAATCGAAGTCTAGTTTGAAAAACATGGAACTGAGTAGAAAGTAATGAGATTAATCTTTATCATCATATTCTATCCAACTGCTACAGAGGGATCGAATGTGTGATGGGTCTACCTAGTACCGTTTCAAATTTAGAAGTTGCAGAGAAGAATTATATTTCATTACCATAAAATTGTACCGAATACTACGGTTTTCCAGGCTATCGATGTTTTAAACTCTCGAACTTCCTCGGACCACAAGAACCTTTTTTTGGAAAATTATTTGGGAAAAACCTTACAGGATTTAGTTCCTATAATACAGACCAGTTTCCGATATTTTTGAGTCGAATCTGGTCTCTGTAGTATAGGCTCTTCTCAAATATTTTTGAACCAAATCTGGCTTTTGTAGTATTTGAATCTCAAACATTTTTGAAACAAAACTGCTATTTCAGTATTACGGCTCTGTTTCCAATTTGATTTTTAAGCGAATCTGGTTTCTGTAGAATGCATCCATCTGAAATATTTTTGAAGAGCGAACCAATCAAGTTTCGTTGTTTGGGCTTTTCTGAAATTTTTAAAGCGAATCTGGTTTCTGTAGTATAGACTCATCTCAAATATTTTTGAACCAAACCTGGACTCTATAATATGTACCCATCTCAAATATTTTCGAACTGGCTTCTGTAGTATCTGAATCTCAAATATTTTTGAACCATATATGGTTTTTGTAGGATGGATCCATCTCTAATATTTTTGAACCAAATCTGGTTTCTGTAGAATGGACCCATCTCACACATTTTTGAACCAAATCTGGTTTCTGTAGAATGGACCCATCTCAAATGTTTTTGAAGAAGATCTGGGGTCTGTAGGATGGACCCATTACAAATATTTTTGAACCAAATCTGGTCTCTGTATTTAGGACCCATCTCAAATATTTTTAGCCAAATCCGGTCTCTGTATTTAGGACCCATCTCAAATATTTTTGAACCAAATCGAAGAATATCTATATACCAAACACTTTTGACATACTGTACCGATTTCCTAACAACATAATAGATTCTTAACAGCTAAAGACCTTTAACCTCTGTGATTTCCTTCGAAATTGTCACGCTTGACATTAATTTATGTTGCAACCCCCTAGAAGTCATAGCTGAGATCAAAACTAACACACACACAGAAACACACTTAAGACAAGCAATGAACACATTAAATTGATTAATTTCATTTGAATAATGGTTGGGCATAAAATCTTTGATGCCGCCATGAGCTAGCATATATTTCTTTATGTGTTGTGAGTATTTTTGTTGTACGCTTTATGCATTTAGTGGCCATTAAGGTGGTGGTGCCACATGGCACATATTGTGTGTTTTTTCAGATTTTTTTTTTCAGTTTCTCTATGCTATACATGACATTATTATTGTTGTTATTGCAATTGCAGCTATTTATTTTATATGCTGTTAATTTGCCAGTGAGCAGATAAACGAGTGAGCGAGCGAAGGAACGACGAGCGCACAAGCGATGTATGTTGCACAAATGGACATAATGTTGTTAATAATGTTAATGATGATGATGTAGATAATGGCGATGTTGATAATGAATATTATGGTAATGATGTTGGTAATAATGAATCAGTCGTTAATGCTGTCACCAATGACGTTCTTGCCACATTGACACTAACAACATTATGTAAAAACATACTATAAGTCATAAGGTTGCTTTGTTGTCGTTGTTGTTTTAGTAGAGTTGTTGTTGTTGTTGTCGCTGCACTTGTCATATCAATTGTAATTGAGTAACATTTGCAACTAGTCGTCTGACGCATCCGCATTAACTGTAAGTAACTACATAACGTCGAGTGGCGTGTGTATGAACTTGCAACATGCGTCGCCGCACATCTGTTAGTACGTGAGTGTGTTTGTGTATGTGTGTATTTATAGCACTTGTGCATATATTTTTGCATAACTTGTGTCACTTGTGTATTGGACTATCACCGGTTCGTACAACATTTTGATTGATGAAGACATCTTCCGCAAGGCAAAGAGGCGCACAGTCAGCACACAAATGACTTACTTATATATATGTATATGGAGTGCATATTAAGTGCACATTTGCATTAACATTTGCTGTATATATATATTGACTAGGCTACAGCGCATCTTGACCGCACTGACCTGTCCAACTTGCAACACAGACGCAAACCGAAATGTCACACTTGTCCAATATGCAACACAATGTAGTTTAACAAATATACACACATACATTTGTACACATGTGAGTAAGTATTTAACTGTTCAACTAGTCCACCGCACTCGGCACTTGACATCTGTCAGCCCGGGTTGCATTGTTGCATATGAAAATGCCAAGTAATGCTTGCACACTTCCAGGCGCCTCGCCAACCACACACACATACACGCAGAAAGAAGTAATACAAGTTGCTGTGTATTTTGTTGCAAGTTAAAGTTTTCATATTTACATGAAAATAAAATTAAATATTTTTCGTTTAAGTTGTAGCCAGCAATTTGGTGCAACTACAAGCGTTTGGCAATTATTATTTCCTGTAAATGTTAGCAACGCCCAAGTTGTGCGCTTGTTGACACACATACCGCATGTATTGCTTGTATGAACTTTTGTTCGTTTACATTTTCAATTTCTTGACTGCAGTTTCGGCAAATTGTGCCCAATTTGTATTTGTAAATTGTATAATTTTTCGAGTTTTCTTCCTGTTTTATTTTCAATTCATTTATTTTCTAATTTTTTGTTATCTTTTTTCGTCAACTCTATTTGTGTATGTGGGAGTTATCATTTAGTTGGATTAAAGTTAGACAGTTTAAAATATAAACAAGTAAGGAAGGGCTAAGTTCGGGTGTAACCGAACATTTTATACTCTCGCAATTTATTTATTTAACTTTATTTATATTATATAATACACAATTTGAGTCATGTATTCGTCATATATATTGTATAAAGTCCATTGAAAGTTGGAAACCATAATATTAGATTAGAAGCACCGAGGTCCTGGTGTTCGATATATGGGGCCTTAAAAACCTATGGTCCGATTTCGGCGATTTTTAGAATGGGGCTGCCACACTATAAACATAGTATTTGTGCGAAGTTCTGCACCGATATCTTCACTAGTGCTTACTTTATATATTGTAATGTAAACGATTCTGATCGTCTTCAAAGTTCTGGTATATAGGAAGTAGGCGTGGTTGTGAAGCGATTTGGCCTATTCACAACATATCATTAGGATGTAAGGATACTATTACACACCAAGTTTCATTGAAATCGGTCGAGTAGTTCCTGAGATATGGTTTTTGACCCATAAGTGGGCGACGCGACGCCCATTTTCCATTTTGTAAAAAAATCCGAGTGCAGCTTCCATCTGCCATTCTTTATGTGAAATTTAGTGTTTCTGAAGTTTTTCATTAGTGAGTTAACACACTTTTAGTAATTTTCAACCTAACCTTTGTATGGGAGGGGGGCGTGGTTATTGTCCGATTTCTGTCATTTTTGGAATGTAAAAGGAAATGGCTGAAAAAAACGACTGCAGAAAGTTTGGTTTATATAGCTCTATTGGTTTGCGAGATATATACAAATAACCGAATTGGGGGTGGGGCCACGCCCACTTCCCCAAAAAAATTACATCCACATATGCCTCCTCATAGTGCGATCCTTCATACCAAATTTTATTTCCATAGCTTTATTTATGGCTTAGTTATGGCACTTTATGTGTTTTCGGTTTTCGCCATTTTGTGGGCGTGGCAGTGGTCCGATTATGCTCATTTTCGAAAGCAACCTTCCTATGGTGCCAAGAAATAAGTGTGCCAAGTTTCATTAAGATATCTTTATTTTTACTCAAGTTACAGCTTGCACAGACGGACGGACGGACGGACGGACGGACAGACAGACATTCGGATTTGAACTCCACTCTTCACCCTGATCACTTTGGTATATATAACCCTATATCTAACTCGTTTAGTTTTGGGTGTTACAAACAACCGTTATGTGAACAAAACTATAATACTCTCTTAGCAACTTTGTTGCGAGAGTATAAAAAAATTAAATAGACTTAAAAAATTGAAATTTCGAAAAAGCTTTTGAAAAAAAAAATATATAAAAAAAAAATAAAGAAAGTAAGTAAAATATATAATAAAAGCAAGAAAATGTTAAAAAAGAAATATTTAAAAATTAAATACTAAATAATTATTTACAATAAACTTATTATACAAAACATTAAAACATTGTCGTTGTTTTCGAAAAAAATATTTGCAAAATAATATAAAAATTCTATAAAAAATATTTTTATATTTTTCGAAAAAAAAAATGAAAATTAAAAAAAAAAAATCAAATAAATTTTTTAAACTAACAATAAAACCAAAACACTCAACCATTTTTTTAAATACATATATTCAAAAATATTTTCAAAATTTATGTGATTTAAAAAATGCAAAAAAATTTAAATAATATTAAAATAAATCTGATGCGTTTTTGAACTAACAATAATTTTTTCCAAAACTCTCAAAAATTTTTTAAAATACATATATTTGAAAATGTTTTCAAAATTTATGTGATTTAAAAAATTTAACGTTATTTAAACGAATAGAATTTTTTTTTCAAAAAATAATATAAAAATTGTACAAGAAATATCTTTATATTTTTCGAAAAAAAATTTAAATAATATTAAAAAAAAAAACATTCAAATAAATTTTTAAACTTAAACTTTTAAAATTTTTTTTCCAAAATCTCAAATTTTTTAAATTACATATATTTGAAAATGGTTTCAAAATTCATGTGATTTAAAAAATTTAAATTTTTTTAAACTAACAAAATTTTTTTTCCAAAAACTGAAAATTTTTTAAAACACTTATATTCGGTGCAATCGAAAATCATCGTATATAGAATATAGACTGAGGTAATTCCTCAACCTATTTCCCTCATTTTCATCACCAACAAATATTGTGTATCTAAGATTTTATGCTCACTTAATTTGACAAAGATATTTCACATATTAACCGATTTAAAAGGTATTAAGCCTATCATATTTTTGAAAAACCTATAATTAGGTATATGAGAGCTGGTGGAAGTTATGACCCGATTTTAACCATTTGTGGTACAAAGACACACTATTAGAAGAAAAGGATTCGCACTAATTACATTAAAATAACAGTGAGATTTACCGATATTTTCGGTGAAAAATTTCCCTTACGCACTGAGTTCTTCATGTTCGATATTCGATGCATTGAAAAGTTATAGTCCGATTTCAAAAAAAAAAAATTATCCACAAGTGATGCCACATAACAAATACAGTATTTTTGTAAAGTTTTATTTCGCTATCTTCATTTGTTCCTAATATATATAAATTATAAAGTGATTATAAAGTGAAAGATTCAGATTGAAATCAAAATTCAGTTATATGGGAAGTGGGTGTGGTTGTGAACAGATTTCACCAATTTTTCACACATGTCATCAGAGAGTAAAGAAAATATTAATATCAAGTTGGGCATGGTTACTATCCGATTTTACCTATTTCCATGATGTATAATCGGGTACGTAAGAGAAATGACTGAAGGAAGTTCGGTTTACATAGCGTTGTCGGTCTACTATATATATATACAAAAAAACTATTTGGAGACTGGCCACGCCCACTTAAAAAAAATTACAACCCTCTTTAGTGTAGGCAAAACTATAATACTTTCTTATCAAATTTGTTGCGAGAGTATAAAAAACTCCAAAAGTACCAAAAATTCCAGAATGTTTACAAAATTAGTTACTAAATTACCTTTTCGTATGCCAACACTTATGGTATACATAAGTAAACTCTTAAAAACGTATTTGATGGTAAATACATAAATATTCGTCTTCAGTAATAAAGCTTACCTGAAAAGAGGAAAGAAACAAATAAAAGTTAGTTGAATATTAAAAAAAATATAAATTCACAACTAAATAATTTCAAAGTATTAAATGTTCAGATAATCCCAAATCCCAACAAATCCTATTTTAATACAATCCCGTTATGTAGGAATTTCAAACATAAGATCTTAATCACTGACATTAAGGATTGCAACCATGTAAGGAGTCATGGTTAGCTTTTCTCCTTGAAGTGTCAAGCCTTTTGTCACGAAAGATATCAAAAGCTTCCGAGAAATGCGAATGCATTAACTCTAAATTCTGACAAACTCAAAAATTGTTCAAATATGATGGAACCACAAGACTTTTTTGGGTTAGTAAAGGCTGCAGAACTGGACAGCTACCAACGACAAGATATATGTTATATATGACTAATTAAGAGTGGTCACGCCGTCGGCAGTTAAGTCAACCCTTTATTACACCAAATACTGATGATAATATACATATATTAATATTGATATAAAATGAGTTTTATTTCACCGAGAAACCTATTATACAACGTTTCAGAAGTATCTGCTCTGAAGCTATCTCTCATTACCATTCTTGCTAAAAACACATCGGTAATAATGGAAAATAGAGAGAGAGAAAGAAAAGAAGAAGGTGAATGAGGGAATGAAGTCACGTCATGAAACTATCTACATATATAGTGGACTCATCATCATTAAAATGATACAATAAAAGTTCAAGTTCAAGTTCATATCATATAACTCACTGACATACTTTGAACTTATTACTTTGAATTTATTATCTATAAAAAAAAATTTTAATTTACAATTATAAAATTTCGAAAATTTTACTAAAAGAACATTCGAAAACATGGCGTGAAGCAAATGGTTATTGAAAGAAGAAGCGGAAGATAAAAGAATCGAGATGTTTATTGAATGCTCAACCCAAGCTAGTGGACAAAAATGGTTTATCATCAGCTACAGTAGCTGAAAAAGGTCGGGAAACACATCATATTATTTACAAATACAAACGATATGCAATAAGAATGTCTGTACGAATAAATCGATAAAAATAATCGATGAATATGGAGATTAGCTAACTCTCGCCAACATCAAAACATCATTTACTCATAATTTTAGCATTTAATTAACACAATTTTTGTCATAATAAACAACACGCTCCGCAATAAACACACACATTCACATTTTGACTCACACAACCTTCACATTGCATGCACTGCATTTAAGCGAAGCACTCACTCATATAATATTTTCTATGGGGTGTGGCACAATCAAAGTTGCATAAACTAAATTTATAGCATTTCATTGCCTTAATGACCGTGGCATATGAAGTTCATGCCGCACACACACACACACACAAAGACACAGTTATACACATTAAAGCCAGCGAGCGCTCTAACGCCCACGTCAGGATACTATAGTTCATCAACGGGTCATATTGCGAGTAATTATTAGGCTATTTACGGTTAATGAATTGTTGTTGTAAACATACAACATTATTATTTTTGTTGTTGTGCTTTTTATTATTAATGCGCTTTTTTGAGTGAATGTCGTGGTTGTTGGTGGTGTTGTTTCATGTTGGTTTTTTTGTAATTTTTGGTGGCAAGTATGGTTGTGTGTTCGTCAATGTGCTTTTCACCGCCTTTAATTGTCAATAAACGGGCATGAAATGACCAATGAATACATATATAATATAGAGTACATACATATGTATGTATATACATCGTACATACAATCGCTCATAAATTTGTATTTGTAGTAACGGGTTTTTATTAGTAGGCACAAAAGCAGGCCATCACAACCAGAAGTATTGCACCTGCACTAATCCTATCAGCAATTGAAGCCTGTACGAGTATACATATATGTATGTATATATGAATATAACTGTAACCATATGAGTTTATATGCTTGCATTACCAACCCAGCTCTCGACTAGCAATCAAAATACTACAAGTTGAGCAAAAAACACTCACCCTGTTACCCTGGTGAAGGTGTGAAATTTTCTGTAGCAACGGTAGCAAACAAATGTGAAACGGTGAAAATAAAAACCGCTTAAAATTGCATATAAACAGTTAAAAGCCACATGAGTGCGCTCTATTAATTTGGCTTAAATAGAATTGTGCGAATGCGTATGACCAAGCGCATAGTAACTGATGGTGGCAACACTAATAACGGCAGCTGGTAAGCAGCCTAGATAGCGGTATAACATACATATATGTATATATATATATATATATATATATATATGTATAATATATATGTATAATATATATGTACAGGAATATGTGTAGCTGTGTATTTGTGAAAGGTGAAAAAAATTAATAGCGGCGCATACATTAATAAAAACCCACAAATGCTTTTTGCATATAAGTAGTGGTAGTATAGGGGTGACTGGCAGCGTACAGGGTACAGATGTCGTTTTGACTGTCAATGCATATGAATTATGTGCATAACATACGAGTGTTATATGTTTGTGCAAGGAAAATTAATTTAAATTGAAATTTTTTCCTTATCAAATGGCTTTAGAGGAATGTATATGTACATAGCAGATATGCTGAAAATTGTATATTGCTTTAAAGAAAAACACATTCTTTCGACTAAATTATTTAATATAAATTTGAACTTCTATATCTCGAAGTTCTCCATAACTCGTGCTATTAAATTGGCAATATAAGTCAATTTTCCTATAAATTACCTTCCATAAGTCGAAGTTTTCTCTCTAACTCGAAGTTTTTTTGTGGATTATGGTGATTCGAGTCAGGGAATTTCAGCTGTAGTTGTTTTTTGAAATATTTTTTGTAGCCCGATTTGTCTTTTATATTATAATAGACTACAGATCTACATTTCTGTCTAGAGTTCATTCTCTTAAGAATTAAGAATATTCCACTCTGTACATTGCCTTGATCAAACAGCACTTTATACTTCTTCAAATATTCAAAAGCTCCTAATCTATACTACTATTATAAAGAGGAAAGATATGTATGTATGTTTGTAATATTCATTGCTAGAATCTCAACTTTCTGGAAATAGTTCCTAGGTGATGGTATCAAAAAGACTCCGTGATGGAGAATCTTAATCTGAAACTGAAAATCGTTTTGCAAGTCATTCTCTTCGCATGCCAGTGAGTCGAGTAAAGAGCACTCGCAGTTGCTTGCTGAACATAATTTCAAAACCTCCCAAGTGCGCGCTTGAGAGTCGAGTTGAAGACCAAATTTTAGAAATATAGAAGGTCGCACTAGGGCGTCGAACTCTGAGCATTCCCAATGCCTTTATATTCAGAGAGAAAGATGACGGACCCCAAGGACTAGAGGTCGTTATCAAGTTTAAAGTCATTGCAAATATAATATAATTTCATGTTCGAATCCTCATTTTACTTTTTTAAAATGAACCCACGGAAGAAACAGAAAAGTACATACATATGCATGTATGGGAGAGTGTGTGTAAGTGTGTAAAAACTTAAAACTTTGGAAATGTTTGTTTAAACCCGTGTGAAGCCGGAGCGGTCTGCTTGTATCTATATATAATAAATTGTTGTTGTTAAGAAACTCGATGGGAATTATTCCATTAACATTTCGAGATATAGACATATTAACTTCATTGAGCCTTTCCTCGATTCCTCATGTGCAGTCCACTTAAATTACTGTCGATTAAACTCCGAAATGATCGTATGAACTTAAAATAGTTGAAATCTTTCATCCTTAAATATAATTAAATACACAGCCACACATAAAAAAAAAAATTGGAATGGCCGGGGCTCTTATTATGTGTAACATGTGTTTTGGGGGTCGCTGAATCCGAATACGAGATCCATTTAACCCCATCAGATATATATATTTGGCGTAGGAACCGCTTTAAGCGATTATAGCCGTTTTCGGGGTCGCTGATTACTAATCTGGTCGGTTTTTCGAAGTTCAAAATGGCGGAAGCTTTTTTGGAAAATTCATCGGAAACGCTTTAAACTCGTTACTCAGTGGTTTTCGGGGTCGCTGATTTCGAATCCAGTGTCGGTTTTTTCAAAAATCAAAATGACGGATGCAATCTGGGGAAGTTTTCAAATATGTCCGCCGTATTGAATTTTTAAAAAGTAACGTCAAATTCGTAATCAGCAACATCGAAAACTCCCGATCAACCGTAGTCTGCGATTCAATGAAACTAATAGTATACCAAACATGGTATTCTAATGGTTTTTTGCTATACCTAAAACTAATTGAAATAGATCTGAACTACAAACAAATTTAGATAGAAATTGAAAAAAATGATCAGAGTGATGAGATTAGGTTAGGTTATGTTAGGTTGTAAGGCTGTTTTCCCTCGTCCTCCTCCATGCAGCTTCTACAGCTACAAACCGGTTAGATTTTTAACTTTACACTGTGGATCCCAATGGCCGAAAAGTATAACGATGCCACTGATAGTGAATATAAGCATTCCTTAACCAACTTTGAGCGCATAATCAGCGAACTCTAGGTTAGTATCACCGCTCTACCATCGTCGGAAAGCCAGAAACTAAGGTTGATGCGGAATTCGCGCCAGTAAACTTCTCCACCTACATTTCCCGTCAACTTCCTTGAAGACGTTCACTGCGCCTCTTCTCCAGTGACTCCTTTTCACCCTACTAGCTAGTTAAATTTAATTTAAAAAAGTTGAAAGAACTGAAAAATCAATGTTCCTACATTCTCTGCGGATTTTAGAATTGCAGATGGGCCGAATTGGAATGGAAATGATTACCAAACATAATGAAAATAAATTTAACTACAAGGATAATATAGTAGGTCCACATGTGAATTTGTTCAAAAAATGAATCTGTTCTTCTGATACAGTATGGAAATGGAACAGATGGAGGTTCAAATTCTGTCCTTTACAGTATATTGCCTTCACCTTATATAACCGAATAACTATATAGCTTATGTTTCAACACAAATGACATATGACAACTCTGATCCAAGAATAGTAAAAACTTGGGCATACATTCATCTAATAATATTATATTGAATAAGGACCTTTCCAGTTTATTTATTACTGGTCAATATATTATTGAAATTATGTTAATGGAATCGGGACTTATAGACTTTATTATATATAAAGATTATATATCTAGATATAAAAAAATTGTTATTTGTATATTTTATGACGGAATTAAATGATATGCTATTGAAAGAAAGAAAGAGCGAATTTTCACAATATTTTAAATAAAAAATACATAAATATTCATTTTCGAAAATATTATTACTTGGAACACCCTGTATTATACAGTACTCATATATGGTAGATGGCTATATGAAACTGCATTCGATTGCATTTAAACACATAACGTAGAATACCGATAGTGGCATAGGCGTTCATTTACCTGTCACCCGCACACGGCCGACACAAATCCACAAACATTTGCAAATATATGCAATCTATAAATATATATACTATATATATGTATATGGTTAGTACATAAGTAAATACACTAGATTCGTGGTCGAATGATTCGAACTACAATTTGAATTGGAGCCCGTGTACCAACTGACAGCCAAACCGCATGTCAATGCAATTGTGTTCAATCGCATTTGCTCTGTGAGTGTGTGTGTGTGTTATTTGAGAGCCTCATATGCAGCAGTCTGTCACATAGGTGTGTGTGTATGTGGTCACAGTGCACAACGTCTATGTCGGCTCTGGCAACGTTACACGTGTGTGTGTATGAATGGGGGGCGCCAGCCACTAGGTGCAACTCTTTTTTCGAATTGTTTTCAGTGGTTAACCGCGAATACAAAATGTTGTAATTACAGAGACAAAGCGGTGTACGCGGGAAAAATACAAAAAAAAACATACAACATAAACAACAACAAAATAACATTTGTAAAACTTGTATTTATTTATTTTTTCTATCAAAAAGTTATTCAATTTAATTTAATGTTTTTTTTTTGCAATTGTATAAATTTATTCAATTCGTTAAATTGACTTTGTTGGCGTTTATTTGTTTGCATACACACACATTAGCTTAATTTATGGTTATGTTAATGCGCTATGTTTTTATTTTAATAATTATATTTATATTTTTTAAAGTCTTTTGCATTTTTTCAGAAATTAATAGCGTTTGAGTACCAATTAGAGACACATTATATAGCTCTATTCCGTATAGAAATAAAATAAATAAATAAATTGAGGTTAAGTTCTTCATTCGTAAAAGAAGAGCCTTAGGTGGACATCTAGATATTTCTTGACAACAAAGAATTTATTTTATTTTATTTTATTTTATTTTATTTTATTTTATTTTATTTTTTTTTTTATTTTTTTTTTTATTTTATTTAATTTTTATTATTTTATTTTATTTTATTTTATTTTATTTTATTTTATTTTATTTTATTATTTTATTTTATTTTATTTTTTATTTTATTTTATTTTATTTTATTTTATTTTATTTTATTTTATTTTATTTTATTTTACTTTATTTTATTTTATTTTATTTTATTTTATTTTATTTTATTTTATTTTATTTTATTTTATTTTATTTTATTTTATTTTATTTTATTTTATTTTATTTTATTTTATTTTATTTTATTTTATTTTATTTTATTTATTTTATTTTATTTTATTTTATTTTATTTTATTTTATTTTATTTTATTTTTATTTTTATTTTTTTATTTTATTTTTTATTATTTATTTTCAGCTGAACATTATGTAAAGATCCAAATTATTGTTTGAATCTTATGGAAAAACCATAAAATATTTAGAACTAGACCCTAGAACTTCGCTTGAGACTTCATAGAGACCTCATTGATTGCTTTGAAATTACTAAAACCCTTTTTAATTAAGATTTATCTTCATAAATCTCAAACGAAATCTACCGACAACTATAAAATATTCAAGAACACATAGTTAGCACTCCAAACTGTGAAGCAAACCCAACATTAATTTTGAATGCGCACACAGATGAAATACGGCACCAAAAACGTCGAAACAAAGTAAAATTAGAAACAAACACCAAAAAAAAATCACAAAATGATTAATTACACTACAGCCCTCCCGCTGCCGCCTAGGCATATGCCCAACGCCGAACACAAGCCTTACTCAACGCTCACACCGACGAGCGTTAGCAATCATAGTAGGCGGTAGGCATAAGTAAATCCCCTAAAAACTAATTTGCATTACAAATGAGTGCGCAACACAAAAAGGAGTTGACTGCAAACGAAAACAGACGAGAGTGTAGAGAGAAAAGTGAATTGGAGGCAAGCGGAGCGTAGTGGTTCGAAGTAGAGTAGGCTATGCGCCAAAAGCTATGAGTCTGAGTGTAAATGTCAATAATAGGCGCATATTTTGAGCGATGAGTTCTAAATTGTTGACGACATATCGATTAGCGACCACGCGTTACCATTATCCGCCACCACTGTCAACCTAAATTTCTGCTGCTTTGCAACACTGCGCGAATATCGGTACTTGGTATATGCCCAACAGGAAATGGAGACGAGATTCGACGTTTCACAAGTTTTTGGTAGCTTAGAATAGTTCTAATTTTAATTTGATAGCATGGTTCTTGAAATATGAAGCCTAGATCCTAACCTAACTTAACTTTCGTGTCTTTTCGTCAATTGTCGAAATTTTTATTACTTCGGTCAAGTATCAAAAAGGGTACGAAGTTATTTACTGAGAGAAGAATCTGGACGAGATGATACGAATCGTCATACTACTGAAATTTTCCTCCAAGGTATCAACTCTTCATTCCCATCTATCATTATATATATATATGTAATTACTTCGTTTGACAAGCGAAAACGCGACTTATAAAATATGCAAACAGTGATTTGGAAAAGTGTTAAGCGCAAAAGTATTTATGTGCCATCTAACGTCCTAATATGTACAGCGCCTCCATGGTAGTTTGGCAGTTCCGTGAATGCGCACAAATCAAAAATCAATGCAAATCGTTGGTATTTCGCCGAAAGTGGAAAATAATTACTTTTTCGTGACTATTTTCCGAGATTATCACAATGGGCTTGCAAATACAAGGTGAGCGTGCGTAAAATGTTGATGTGCTTTAATTTTAACGGTTTTGCAACAAAAAGTTTTTATACTCGATGGTTCTTTTATAACGTTAGTTGAAGCGGGTAAGTGGTTTCGTCGAAAGTATAAGTTAGGTTTTCCAAGTAAAAGTGGTCATTAACTAAATTGCGACAATTTAAGGGAGTAAATATATATCTAAGACTCGACCATTGGAATCTCGTAGTTGTAATTAGGTCACGTACTATAGTCGGAATAAGGTTCAAACAAAATGAATGAATGAATAATCCGGAGCATATACATAATTGTTTGAACTACAAGTAATTTTCGGAGTCCTTCCGAGAGTTAACATAATACTAATACTCAAATACCAAAAGTTTCACATAATTTTTTCTTCATCGAGAAATATATACCGAAAATCACAAAGTATGTACTTCTAGGAATTTTTAACTCAGTTGAACATTCTGTTGTCTCAGAAAACCAATCAAAAAACATTACAATGTTGAGCTACTGGAGCCTTAAGAATCTAGAAGCATTTTGGAATTTTTTCCGCTCCCTTCAAAAATTATTTTCGATCAGAAGTGTGGCCGTGAGGTCAATATCGAGTGCCAGAAACTCACATATTATTCTTAAGACTTATTGTAAACTGATAGTAAGCCTGTCATGTTGAACTTTCATAGAGATTCAGGCTGTTTTAGAGACATAATCATATAAAAGATTGTTTGGAGGCTACCGAATCGTATAGATTGTACCGATAAGAATTTCTTAAAATGAATGAAATGAAACTGTAATGGTCAGTTATAGTACCTCGTCTTCTATGCTTTAAAACCTTACTTTATTCTACGATTATATTTGATCTCAAGAGTAGATGGGAGTATGGGTAGAACATATTGTTGGATGAAATATATGGATATTTTGACATATCTTAGGACAAGATATAGTCTCTATTTGCGGATAGAAGGTATTATTGAACAGTTAGTGTATTTCGTATCACTTAGGATTTGTTTTTGCAAGATGATTTGAGGAACAACTAACTGTATTTTGAAAACCCTGTGGATTATAAATCAAATGTAAAGATAGAACGATGTTTTCTAAAACTCTTGGGAAAAAAAAATTGATAAACTGTTAAAGAACTGAACAACAACGCACAGATCTTTTTAAGAATTACACCAAAAATTTCATAATTTTAGCTAAGTTGAAGGATGCCTAACGAGGTATCAAATTCTATAGAAATAAAGTCTCATGGAAGACTCAAAAAATGTTGAGCGATGAGTTATAGTACAACTTTGAAATTTAAACTCGGATTTACGGTTTAGGTTTTGGAAACATGAATGGAGGAAAATTTTACACAGACATTTATATTGTAGTACTGGATCACAAATTCGTTGTTAAAGTAGTATAAGGTACTGTAAAGCATTTGACTTCAGTTGGTAAGGTTACGAGGGTTAAAGAACCTCAACAAAGATAGAACACTTGTTCTTAGAACAGTCCTTAAAACAGCTTCTTATTGTTTACTCTATCATCTCTCCAATTTTTAATAATTCTCGATAAATGTGGCATATATAGTACTATATGAAGGATTATTATTATAAAACAAACAATTTCGTAGCACAGTCTAATCTCTCAACTGAAGTGAATTAGAATTCGAAGCACAACAGCTGTCACAAACTGGAAAAGTTTTCAAAATCTCAACGATTTCTCATAAATAACAAAGCACACTCAACTTCACACTTCGTTAAGAGATTATTAGATGAAATTATTGACGCCTGGAATGTGTTTAAGCAAAGTGTTATGGATATTTCATTATTGTATGAACCATTTGTATAGCAGCTAAAAGCTAGATTTATGAAATTTGTGAATTGAAGGCAATTACCGATGACAGTCATAAATAAGAATTAACGCAGAAGAATTGGGGATCAATGCCATGTATGGCAAGAAGCCAAGACACTCTTTATTTATTTTTTTGTTTTTGTAATTTTTTTTGTACAATTTTTTTTTCATGGCTCTGCTTGGACATTTAAAGCAATATATTGCGCTAAGAAGGGCACGATGATTGCCTTATTGTTTTTTAGGGTTTTTATTTAAATCGAAATTTATTAGCATAAAATGGCATGAAAGGCGCGCACACAATCGCACTGAACCGAAAAGCCACATGATACATTTGGGAACGCACTAAAAACAAATAAAACAAAAAACGAAAAAAAAGAGAAAAAGGAGCGAGCTCATAAATTTTGTATGGTGCTGAAGAGGCTACCGTATCCTATAGATACAATCGCAATCTGTAGGACAATATAACAAGTCAGCATAAATATGTATAAATAAATGGATACTTATGTGTGGCATGTGGCAAGTAGCACGTGAATTGAAAAAGGTTACTAAAAACGATACTTTTAAACTATATATTGTGGTATATGTATATAGTATATGTATAGGATGTAGAAGATATGAGCGCAAAACGAATTGGGAAAACTTGCGACAAAGCATTAAATTATTTTGTGTGTGAACTGTGTGGATCCGCAGGCCGTAAGGTAACGGCAGGCCGGTCGACAGCGCGTTTGAACCCTTTTTTTGTCGCACAAAAACACTCTAAATCTATGTGGCAACAAACGAGCGAGGCCGACCGAGAACGAAACAATTTTTTTCTAATAAAACAACAACAATGAGACTACAACTGAAGCTCTGGCGAAAAACCGATAGAAAAATCGAGCGAAAAAAAAAAAAACAAAACAAAAACAGAAACAGAAAAAAATATTCAAATTGTCTATCTCTGGCAACTCCACAGGGGTAGGTAGTGCTGAGCTTGGCGCACATAAAATTTCCAATTCCAAACCGAAACAGAGCGCCACGGAGCACGGAGCGCCCAAACAACAAAATGTTATGCTGTATTGTAAGCGTATAACAAAGGCCCCCCTGCTGACTGCCGCGTTGCCTGCGGTGTGCTGCGGCGCTGCAACGTGAATACAAGAGTTTCGGTTGACATTGCGGCAGTATGTACATACATGTATAATATGTGGTGGCTTGCGCTACGGGAAATTGGAGATTGGCTCTGACGTCACACACACATACAGCGCGCGCGCGCTTTGTTACCGCATATAGAACATATTATCATATACGAGTCGGTCGGTAAGCGCATTTGTAGCGCTAAAGCTGCGTAGCACCACTTGAGTTGAGCCGCTGTGCCAACGCGCCTGGCCAGACAGTCGCATAGTGGCGTAGGCCCAACCAACAACCCATCGTAAGTACCTGTACCCTTCCCGTTGTTGCTTTTACGACATGCTTTTTTATGCTTTCTTCCGCCGCTTAACTTTCTTGCAAACGTTCCAGAGCTTTGTCCGTCTTTTTTATCTGCCGCTGGCTGTTTCTTCGTCAATGACTTTGTCATTCAACTACATACGTCGTAGCAGTCGTCGTCGTCTTATGCTTCTCTATTTCGTCTGTCTAGTTTATTGAGGCAGCTTAAACATTTGAAATATAATCTCAACAATAGTTTAGGTGGCTCGTTAGCACCCCCTACGTGCTACGCAGTCGTATGGTTTGGTTATTTGTAGGACTCTGCTGTGTGGCATTTATATTATTGTAGATTTGAGGCGAAGCAATAGTGGATATGCATATGTGGGTGGGGGCTGAGGAGGTGGGGGAATACTTCTTACTAGGGGTTGAGACTCTACACTTAAGTATAACGAAGCGACTTACATAGGGAATCCCGAAATGACGACTGTTGAGTGAGGAATGCACAAAGCTAATAACCAGGACATTTTAATCCGTTACCTACTATCGGAACTATATCAGAAGGTTCTTCAGTCAGAAACACAATGAAATGTATACTAAGATCTTGAATCAGAAACTCAAAGAAACTTCTGCCATTAGGGACCAAATATCTTCTGAGGAGACATCCATACGAGTCTACAAAAGAATGGACTGCGATTTCCTAGTTGAAGAATATTCCGGATCCTCAGTCGGTGGACTCGTGGGCTCGAATTTGTTGGAGTTAGCTTAACGCTGTGCTAAGGTATCTATTATGGAAGAAGATGGCATGTAAACCTCGTATAGAAATAATATCAGCCTCATGGTTAACCGAGACATCGCAGTATTTCAAATACCGTTCCAATATGAGCCGGATCTGCGATATCGGAATGGACCTAGATTTTGATATGGTAAGGACTATCAACTCGGCAGTATTCTATGAAAATATTTAGGGATAGGCCAATATTACACTGTCGTGAACTGTCTATTATAGGAAAAGATGACATGTAAACCTCGGATGGAAATCTTATTAGTCTTCTTGTCACCCAAAACAATGCCGTTTATCAATTTCAGTTCTAACTACAGTCGTATGTATGATACTAGAAAGGTCCCTGGTTTGGTTCTATCCAAGGATTATCAACTCGGCAGCATTCTATGAAAATATTCCGGGGATTAAAGCAATACAACAACAGTCACCTAACAAGTTTTGCGAGAAAGAGTAAGAGAGAGACAGATGTCAACCAGTGTCCATCGCTTTTCGGGATAACCCCAAAGCAAAGGGTTACTATTGGAACGATTTTTTTTCAAATTTAGACCAAAAATAATTCTGTTACGCGATTTTGAGAGATAATGAAGGTTGCAGGACTGTGTCAATTGGAACATTTAATTCACAATTTTACCAAAAATTTGATTATTATTTTTTCCCAAAAAACTCCACTATTTTTTATCCGTTCACATATTCAACCACCACCACTGTATGCCGAAACTCGCACCCGCATCAATGGCATTTGTTTAGTTGTGCGCACCT
Organism: Zeugodacus tau; assembly: GCA_031772095.1. Lineage (NCBI taxonomy): Eukaryota > Metazoa > Arthropoda > Insecta > Diptera > Tephritidae > Zeugodacus > Zeugodacus tau. The sequence continues at coordinate 13,354,655 of CM062651.1, read as the reverse complement.
AATGCCAACTGCAGCCACTTTAGGCACGTTGATATTTCTCCATTGTTTACTAAATGCCGCCACCGCCGTCGCCGTCGCCGTCGCCGTCACAGTCACCTACCCTACCAATAGTGTCTGCCTAAGCCAACACTGTCAGTGACATCGGATATGGCCAAGAAATGTTTGTCAAGCCGGTCGTTGGTCGTTAGGCGGCAGACGCACGCTTATTTTTTGACTCGACATACAGTACTTTGTCTCGCAAATGTTGTCATTACTTGTGAGTAACAGAATTACATAACACAACATAGAAAGGCATGACATAGCATGACATAGCATAGAATAACATAGCACAGTACGGCATAACATACTACATAGTATAACCTATATCATCGCACTATATAGAACAGTATAACATAACACAGCATATATCTCAACATAGCACAGCCACTATCCAAATTTACTTTGGCGGCGTTTACTATCGTAAACCAGCTTTCATTTGCGGTTTACTGCGCATTCACTTTTTTCCTTTGTCAGTTAATTTAACCACTCAACAGCACAAATTGCGCATTGCTATCCAGAGAAAGAGGGATTGGAGATTACCTAAACAAATAGCGGATATGTAGAGAGCTAGGTAGTTTGATCGCTTGATACTTGCTGGTAGGTAGTAAACTAAGAATATCACGCTTACCTAGCTCGTAAGAACACAAATAACAGCGGTGGCTGACAATTTGGACACATTCAACCAAACATACTTATAGACACCCAGCCAATTAAATGGGCAATGACCAGCGTGTGTGCTACTCTCTCATACTCTGCAAGCCGCAACTAATTGCCGATAAGTAATTGAGTGTGTGAGATTTTGCTTTGCTTTTTTTCGCAAACAACAAAAGTAATAGTTGGTTGTGGAAGCTTGTTGGCTGAGACTCATGTGTCATTCTTTATACATATGTGTTGTTGTATATTGTACTCCGTAAGACACTCAGCTGAGATTAAGCGAATTCTTGTGGATTTATAGGCCTGTGGTCAGCCACAAAGTGGAATTATAATACAAAAATATACGCAAGTATATATTTAAGTAGGCTTATGTATTCAGTCAAGCTAGAGTCACATCTTCTGGACCACAACTACACAACAACAACAATAAAAAAAATGTAAACAAATATGACTGACCAAGCGGAACAAGAAGTGACTCAAACATACAAAGAAACATGTTATATGAGTTGGTTAACAACAACAACAACAACAAAAATTACAACAGCAAAAAATCAGAATAAGCACAACAACAATAAAAACAAAAACAATTTTCAAAAATCAACTCTGTGCGTCTGGCAACAACAATAAAAATTACAACAACAAAAAATATAACAAAAATAACAACAACAATACATACGATAAAATTTCTTCCCAAAAATCAACTCTGTGTGTTTTTGGCAACAACAATGAAAATGACAACAACAACAACCAAAATTTTCTTTTCCAAAAATCAACTCTGCGAGTATTTGGCAAAGCACAACCGGAGAGTTGACTTGACTTCTTCGCCTTGATACAATCAGCCACAGCAACAGCCACAGCAGCAGCAGTAACAGCACTTCAGCGTCAAGCATTTGCTGTGTGTGCGGCCGACTGCACCAAATTCACAATGACGTGCTCAACAGCAGACGCAAACAAACACAGAGAAAGGCACACACACACATGCGCACACCAAACAAAAACATTCAAATAATCTCTGATTGATTTTTCGGTCTTTCAGAGTTTCGTTCTTCTTGAACATTTTTTTTCTCAGCTCTTCTTCCTTTCATGTGCTCATACATTAAAAAAATCTGTATATGTGTGTGTGTGTACTGCCTGTCTGTCTGTGTGGCCTTGTTGTTTGTGTTGTTGTTGTTGTGCGCTATCAATGTAACTTGCCATCAACCATTCAAAACAATTCATCCATTCAAAGTGTATACGAATCTCTATCGTCTCGGCTTGTTTTGAATTCTTTCTAATATTTCTTTTTTATTTTTTTTTAATTTTTTATTTTCATTTCTTATTTCTTAAAGCGTTGTTTGAGTAACCAAAGCCAGTGGAAATTGTTACCTTTAGTAGTTTTATGTTATTTGTGGTAGTTCAATTCAATTATTCATTTATTGTGTGGGTTTTTTGTTGGCGTAAATCTTGTAGACAGACAGCGTGTTTGTTTGTATGTAATTCAAGCCCTTCTTTATGGGTAGTTATAGCATTTTCTAATATCAATTTAAGTGTGGTTTATCAGAGGAGTTGATCTAAACAGAATTTGAAATTAATTGATTTTAGACAGTGTAATTTAGTCAAAGCATAGGTGGTTGTGTTGTGTTGATTTCTAAAGAGTTGAGTGTATGCTTCTTCTTAATTTTTATTTCCAACAATTTCAACTTCTTTTTCCAAATTTTAGATCTTAAGTTTGGCAGATTAACGTTTAATATTTTGAAATTGACTTCTACACCACTCCTTTCACCTACTTAGAAGTTACATCAATCCTCCCTATAGGCAGTCGTGGTCACATAACCTCAAACCCCAATGGACTTAAGAGCTCATTAAAACGGACTTACACCTTTCTGTGAATTATTAGATATTAGATTAGCTTATTTAGGTTGACTTATCCCCTCTTTGAATCATTGGAAATCTGTGACTAGTGCTACTCGCTTATCTTGGCCAATCGGACAAGCAACTGGTATAAATCAAATATACTAGTATTATAAAGAAGTGGTTAAAAATCAAAAGCTCACGCAAATTTACGTTATATCATCAATCTTTCTAATTGTGTTCGAAGATAAAAGTATCAAAAGAATGACAAATTTAACAGATCTTACCAATGGATAGCAAATCTCATCAAGTTTTAGAGAAATATCTTTGGTATGGCAATGCTTTCAGTTTAATTCATAAATATTTTCAACAAACCATCAATGGAGACCATTAACGCGCCATGATAAACGACTATTTGACGCCACTTCCCACACTTCATATCAATCAATAGATTTATTGAGAGAACACTTCGAAGAGCAGATAACTTCACGTTTCTGGGTCAGTCGATTGACCACCAATACCGTGTGGTAACACACCGTTAGTATTTTCCAGGATATGTAAAGTCTAAAGCCTATGCGGACAGCCCGGCTTTGAGCAAAACATCACGCAGGTTATTCGGCAGTCACTAGTGAAAATGCTCGAACGAGTCATCGAAAATTGGACTGACCGGATGGTCAGTGAGAGACGTAGGCGTGGCCAACATTTGAAAGAGATAATCTTCAAAAAAAAATGTTCTTTCGAATGGTAATAAACATTCCTCTTCAAATTTTGATTCTCTGAGTTTTTTCTTAAAAAAAGTATGGAACCCCCAAATGGATCACCATTTATAAAACCCAATTCTTATCATTCATACCATTTGAAGAACGAGCTTTTCGGAAACCAGTCGGCAATGTAGAATAGTTGAGATACAACATTTACTCTGTACAAGTTTCTCAGCAAATTCTTTCGTTTAAGCGATATATAGATGATTGGAAATAATAGGAAGATGACAAAAGTTTGTAAGAGCTATTACTCCCAAGATCCTTAGAGACATTCATGTCGACAGGAGGAACATTTGATGAAAAACGCTTTCATATAAAGCCAATGGCTTAACGATAAATATCGAGTACGACTGAGATCTTAAGTGTAAAAGCTCTTTTACAGCATTTTTAGATCATAAAAGATATGAGACAACAGAATTTACATTAATATAGAAGTCTATGAATGATAGGATCATGTCTGGCCAGATCTACTCGCACAAAATTATTTACTACACATAAATCTCACTTTCAAGACTTTTGGCCTCAAACAAATAGTTTTTAGATGTCTCTTTCATTCGTCTTCATGAAAACCACATTCACATTCAGCTTTACTGAAACTACATTTGAATTAAAATTTCAAAGTTCCCAAAAAAAAAACAGAAACTGACTGAATAAGCAATAAAATGTAAGCTTTCAATGAATAAATAGCAAAAGCAAAGCTTTAAAACCCCTTACTCACAACCCATTGCAAGACGAGCGAAAGCGACACAACCTTAAAAAACTACCATACCGCATTTTGTCAAAGTAAATTGTATGCACTGCTTACCTTATACACACACACACAGAAACCCACCAAATCACGATGTCCTGCGAGTATTAACAAAGTGAATTGTATAGCAAAAGCCACAAAGCCATTAATCGCATTGCTGCGAAACGGAAAGACGTGCCTTATTTTCGGCGACGAAACGCTTTTTTTCACAAAATCCGCATGCCAACACTACATAAAGCAGGGCGGGCAACGGATGGCAGAAGGAAGAAATTAAAACGTAACGCAAAGCACTGAAGTCAGCATGATGAGTTCAATGCGCAAAAGCACACTGAATTCATGTGGATTTGTTTAAAAAAGTAAGCACGAAGCCAAATACAGATGTTTTCACCGCGTTAGGGCGGTCTTTGAAGAATTCAACTAACGGATTATTACAATTTCGACTCACTCAACTGCAAATAACAAGCGCAAAGACAACACTTATAAATATTGGACCGTCTTGAAGGGTTCAAAGTTCAAATTACTCTCACTAGACTCATAAATACCGCCTGATTCGTTTTATGGAAAGCTATGTCAAGGCTTTAAAACCGTCGGATATCGCATTCCAAAGGACCTTCTTGAAACTTTATAATCGAGCATAGATAGTTTAGAGTCGTGGTACGAACTTCAGAAAGACCTCGACTTTCACTAAGAGATATCAGAGTCGAATTTGATTAGGATTAGGATTAGATAGAAATAGATGACTAAATTTTCGATTACTTACAAGGTTCAAGGCGGTTCGGAGTTTCTTAAGAATATTAAACTCGATTGAAGACGAAGTGTTCAAAATTCAGTTCACTTTTTAGAGGCTCGTGAATACCGCGTGACTTATTTTGTGAGAAACTGTTTCAAGGCTTTGATACTGTCGGACGTTTGATATTGATTTCTTAAGAGCGCCCTTAAGGCATTATGGTCTAGCTTTATAAGTTTGGAGTCGTAGTAGGAACTTTCGAAAACTACGAAATATTATGGTTTAGCTTTGATAGTTTGGAGTAGTAATACGAACTTCAGAAAGACTTCGATATTCACTAGGAGATATCAGAGTCAAATTTACTTCCTAGTTGATGACGAAGTCTTAGTAACAAAAGATAGGATTACCATATGGCGACTAAATTTTCGATACCTCAAAGTTCAGTTTACTTCTTAGAGGATCGTGAATACCGCGTAACTTATTTTTTAACAAACTGTTTCAAGGCTTCAAAACTCTCGGAGATGCAATACTGTACTTCTAAAAGTCTCCTTGAAGCTTTATGATCGAGCTTAGATAGCTTGGAGTCGTATTACGAATTTCAGAAGGACTTCGACATTCACTAGGATACTATCAGAGTCGAATTTACTTTCCAGACGGATCCTTAGTGACCGAAATTCACAGTTCATTTTTTAGAGAAACGTGAATACGGCGTTACTTATTTTGTGAGAAACCTTTTCAAGACTCGGAGGTTTGATATTGATTTTTTAAGAGCGTTCTTGAAATATGTATTATGGTTTAGCTTTGCTAGCTTTGTGTTGTAGTACAAACTTCAGAAGCGATTTGGCTTCACTAGGAGATATTAGAGTCTAATTAACTTTCCAATGGAAGCCGGACCTTAGTAACCGAAGTTGGGATTACCATATGGCGACTAAATTTTTTATAACATACATCGACAGCAGTATCGAGGTAGCGGATTGCGACCGACAACACTTACTTCCCACATTTAAACCCCACCCTAATCTATATAAATAAATACAATCCAAATCACTTAAGGAAGTCAGACTTACCTTTTCGTTGCTTCCCTTTTATTTATTTATTTTTAACTTTCTGGTTTCTGCAGTTAAAAAGTAGCGAATGTTGTGTGTCGCAAAACCGAAACGGAAAATAAAAGTTGCCAGTATTGAGCGCTGAGCGGAATTTCAATAGCTGATACGCGTCGTTGTCGTCGTCGTCGCGGACATGCTGACCACAGCTGACAAGCGTACGAACAGCAGCTAAAGTAGTAACCGACAGTGCTTTCGAGCACGTGGTAAGTGTGCGTCTCCTCCAACAACTCCTCGCTGGGTTGCCGATTGGCGAGCAACCAAATACACCAAGCACTCGCGGCGCTACTACAAACTGCAACGACTGTCGCGTATGTGGCCTTTGTAATGTTGCTGGCGAATTGTTGCAAGTACTTAAAAACGTATTTTGGAATATGACCAAAATTTATAACACTCTTCCTTAGTGGTAGTAGTTGTTGTAGTAATGGTGGTGGTGTGTCGTGCTTCATGCGCAGCTTTTTTCCACCGTCGTCGAATTATTGTGTTGTTGTATGTATGTAAAGAGTCGACGTCACACCGACTGACTGTCTATCTTTTACACTATGCGGGTCTGTCTATCTGCTGGTTGTCGCTATCTATGCCTGCATGGCTTTTCCGGCTGTTCGTTGGACCTGCTGACTGTTATGTGTAACGGTATGCAGCAGACGAAAAAATCAACACTACTCCTCGCAGTTTCCGGTACACACGAGTGTATGTATGTATGTGTATAATGGCAACAACACGACAAAATTCCCAACAACTATTATTCGACTGCTTTTGCAGTTATTGTACCGTTATTGCATAGCATGAGGCGCTTCAACGACACAAAAAGCTTTGTACATGAGCTGCGGGAGCTGGACGTGTAGCAAGGATGTAGGACGCAGAAGAATCGGATATAAAACGTTGCGAATGCAAAATCAGTAGAGGACGAGAACCGGCGAAAAACGGTATTTTGTAGCTGTATGTTGTTGTATTAAAAAACGGAGATGTCGAAAAACGGTACACACGAATGAACGAACGAACGATGGAGTACGAGGAAACGCTTGTAGGGAGCGTTGCACGAACCGACGAAACAATGATAATAACACACAACAGCAACAACAACAAACACAACAATAACAACAACTGTATGTGTGTGTGTGTGTGTGTGTGCTGAACCGAAACAAACTGAATGCAAAACTAACAGCGCCGCTTTGAAAGCGGAATACAGTAGTTATCCTCTATTATGCTTGCTATTTTATATTTATGCGTTTTTATTGTTGTTGTTGTATTTCTTTTTTTTTTGAAGATTGTTATAAGCTGCAGCACACGCGCCACATGTATGCTGTATGTTACACCAACCGGCAAGGATAACACTTCAACACTGCGCCAACACTAACGCCACCACATTGTTGACTGCGATTAACTGCTTTTGTATGTGTGTAGAAAGTTGATTTTTTTATATTTTTTTCCAACAACAACAATTGCTTTATTGCTGTTATTTTTGTAATTTTTCCAAGAATTTCCACACTTTATCAGATCATTTCTGCACTTTTTACACTGTTTTACACAAGATTTTTTTATTTTTCCACAAAAAATTAAATTAATCACAAACAGTTAGAGCTATATTGAAGAGAACAAAAAGTACAGATAAGAAAATTAATATTTTTCTAATTAATCATATATGCATATTAGCACAATAAAAATTATGTTGCTAACACTCATTAGTTATTTTTGCAAAAAAAGTTGCTGGTGATGCGGCGCCAGGCTTGTACGTGCAACACGCGCTACCAACACGCTGTTTTCACATTCATTCAATGGAGACAATCGGGACATTACGCAGATGCTTCACATTTGTCACAAAAAAAAATATTTTTTTTTTACACTTCTTTGATTATTATTTATTGCTACTTGCTGCATGCTCACGCGCTTTTTGTGTTTACAGATTTATTGCGGCACTTTTTCCTTGCAGATTTACGGATTTTATCGATTTTTTAGACGCTTGCCGCTTACAATTCATTTTGTATACAGAAACATGCTGGCTAATAGGCATAGGCGCGCTCAGCACAAAAGCGAAGACACAAATAAAAAATAAAATAAGCAAAAAGCACTAAAAGAAGTATAAGCAGAGCAGCAGTACACAGCAGCGCTGATTAAAGCCGAAAATAAGCACAAAAATCAAAATATTTAATACAAAACTACCGTTTTTTTTGAAAAATTAATTTCATTATATTAATTTTTCGCACAAAAACACTGTTTACGACAACGAGACGCTGTAAATTCTATTAAAAAATCACATTAAATGCCCGGGCGCCTAAAAATATACTTCATTTTTAACAAAATTTTGTTTTCAAAAATTCTCTGATTCCAAAAAACACATTTTTCAAAAAAAATCAGCACATAAAAACACGTTCAATTAGCTTTTAAAGCCGGCATCCAACAAACGCCTTTCAAAATATTTCTGCTCTCATACAAAAAAATGTCCTTTTCTATACAAAAAAACTCCACAACAAAACACTTATTTCCAAAAAAAATCTCCCACTTACAAAATCCACCAAAAAACTTAAATTTTCAAAACCCAAAATTTAAAATTCACATTTACTTCACTTCAGTATGTCTGTCTGTCTGTTTGTATACAAGCACCGCAAAAAGGATATCTGTACGCGAGTGTCTACGGCACGCAGTTTCTAACTGCATTGCTGTTTGTTTGACTGGAAGTACGAAACTCGACTGGTTCGTTCATTTCAATTGGCAGACGGCGAGCGAAATGTTGTGGAAACGAAATGCAGCGAAACGAAATTGCACGCACACAACTGCAGTGTTGGGAATGGAATGACAGGCACAAAGGCGACAATTAAACAACAAAAAGGATATAAACACTCTAAATGAGCGTGAGAACACTCTCTCGCATAAGTGGTAGAGCGCAAGCGATAAAAGCGAAACAGTGTTGGGTAACTGAAGGTAGGTTAAAATTTAGAAATGGTATTGAAGTAGTCAACCGCAGAGATTTCATCAGTGGAGTTAACATAAAGAAAGTAATACTCAGAATACTTATTGAGGGACATAAAAGTGAAAAATATTGATATTTTTGTCTATATGTAAGACAAATTAGACAAGATTTCTACAAAAAATGTTTACAGTTTTCTATATTTTCCTTTATTAGAGGAGAACAATTATATATTCTACCCCTTAGGAAGAGAAATATTCGAAACTTTCGGACTAGAAATATAAGCTTAGCAAATTAAAGATCACTTGGATATGAATCTTACTCAATCTAACTTAATAGCCACAGGATCCCAGAACTTTTCAGTATTCAAAGAAATAATATTTATACCTCAACTTCGCTTAACTATAATATGAACTACAAAGAGATAAAATCTAATACAGACTTCGATGCCAAGAATAATTTGTCTGGAACACGTTGTATCCTACAATAAACTAGATCCGTAATTCCTTCTTATCATGATGCTATTATTTCAATACACTATCTTATCACTTAATACAGAAAAAATAAGAAGATATCGAAACACAATGCTCGAAAATGAAACACCAAGCTGACCAAGTTTTTGAAGTTATTTTATTGGAAGATCTACAAGTTTTCCTAAGGTGAAGATGGAAACATTTGGAGTAAATGTGGTTCAATAAGAGAGTTTAAATGCTCTCAAACTTTTTTGAAAAACTACTGATGGATCTCAACTACTTTGCTATAGTAGTATTGATTTGGAAGGATCAGGAGAAGGTTTAATCTCTTGTAGGATTGAATTAATAGCTCAAATCCAGTAGATATTCGTCCTTTTCGATCCTTAAGAAGAAAATTTACTGCAAGAACTCACTCTAAATAGTTTCTCCCTTAAATTTGAAACCCTTAAATACATTTTCAGAAAAATTCCAACATAAAATCTCCCGCCTATCGAGATCAACACAAAATCGCGACTATTAACAAATGACAAGGACAAACGAAACGGTCGAGTGTAGGGCAAATCGCTCGGAAAATGTGAAATGAATGAAATAAAAGCAATAATAAACGCATGAAAACAGGGATGTAATGAGGCAGATGAACGAATGCACAAGGATAAAGCATTAAGGCGAAGAAGCGATAACACAAATGAGCGAAACGCAAAAAACAACAGAACAACGGAACACACTGTGAGCGCAATTGGCAACACAAAAAGAGAGCGAGTGTATGCGGAGCGTGCTGAGCGTAATGTTGATGAAAATAGCAGCAAATTTGTGACGTTGCCTTTGAGTGGCAAGGATATTTTGACAGATACTTTTGTGCACATATGCAAGTAGTAGAAAGCAGGTGTGTGTGCGTATGTGTTTATTTAAAGAGGCTTCTGTATGTATGTGTGTGTGTGTGCTTTTGGATTTTCAGTTTCAACATTTATGTAAACACACAAAATACAAACCAGCGATAAGGATGCGAAACTGAGTACGAACGAAATATGCAACAACAACAACAAGCACTTGCAAACATATTTATGCATATGTAGACATTCATATCAGTATGTATGTAAATACAATTGGACGACATACTTATCGCGCTGTATTACTGTATGGTAAGGACGAGGACACGGCGAGGCAAACATAGCTAGATATTTACATTAATATATATATATATAAGTAAATATATATTTATTTATATGTTTTGACGTCTGTGTATGCACAAGTATGCATGGTTCGTTGCCATTGCCGCTATTTGGTTTTATTAACGCTAGCTCGTTTCGGGACGCAAACGATTGTAGCCGACAGTACCCGCACCCGAAAAATTCGCTCAGGAATCAGGATATAAGCAAATGCGCGATTGTTGGGGATACATTTGATAGTTTTGCATTTTTTGTAAAACTTTTTTGATTTTTGGAAATGCTTTGTTTGGTAATTTTGCATTTTTTAGATTTTATTTTGTTTTTGAAAATTTTAACAAATAATTTATTTTATAGAAAATAACAGAAAGTTGTATTATTTATACTTTAGGGGCTTGCGGATTCGCTCTACAAAGTCTCTGGACTTTTGTAAACACGAAATTTCACTAAAACTTGCTTTCTTCCTTAAAACGGACTTGTGAAACATAAACTGAACTTGTGAAACAGCTAGAGCACACCGGTGTAAATAACTATAAAAACTGTGATTGCAGTCTAAAAATATATATTTTTATTGCACTACTCCGTCATTTGGCATACCCAAGCACTCAAACTACGCCACAACCCTACACAGTCTATACAGTCAAAAGTAGTCCTCAAACACATACATTCATATGTATTATATATATTTATTTTGTACACCATTTCATTTTGGGCATTTTCCTCAGCAATCACACACACACACAGAGACACATAAATACACAGCGCTAAGGCGTAAATCCAAATTATCATCCCTGTGCGCTGACAGGAACCGGAGTAGAAAACAAGGAGACCATTAATATGTATGTATGTATGTTTGTATGTAGTTGGGAGCAGCCGCAACGCAAAGCGCAGCCCTTTTTCCCCGCACAGGAGACGAAATGAAAAATCAATGGGAAAATTTTCACAACACACACGCACGCACACACACTAATACACAAAGGCTGCTGGCGCTGCTGCTGCTACCTTTACTGTTGTTATTCCTGTTGGAGTGTCACAATTGCGCCTCGTAACAAGCGAATTCCCAAGTAAAAACGTACAAATATTCTTAATTATTTAACCAATTAGATTGCACTAGTGCTTGCTAGTTGGCAGCAGGTGAGCGATAAGTGATTTATAAGTATGCACTGACAACTTATATGCGTCCTTAAGCGCATAGCACACGGTTGGCTGGCTTGAAGAACACTTCTATCCTAATTGCAAGACAGCGTTTCACTAAATTTTGTAGTCGTTTTTATAAAATTATGCATGTTTCACTAAATCGTTTTGCTTTCACTCACATTTTTACTCTTGAATCACATTTACTTTTGAATAACATTTTTTACATTTTTTTTAAATTTTTTTACTTTCATTTCACATCTGCCACAATTAGTGGCTCGTTAAGGTCGTGTGGTCTTGTTGTCTGCCACTGCCACGCTTGTGATTTAATTATTTAATTTGCGCAATTTATTTCAATCATTTGTTTACTACCGTCACTTTGGAGCGCACAGCAAGTCGACAACGCGCTTTAAAAAATAATACACATTTTATTAGCACTAGCAGGACGCCGCCCCACGACTCACTAGCTAGCAGCATTCGCACTGCATTTAATGTTGCTTTCAAATATTTAAATTGTAATGCAAGTGATTTACTTGCCACTGCAAGCAATTTATATTATAAACTATTTATTTATATCAGCAACGCACTTACTGCAATGTATTTTCTTTATTTTTAATTTTAAATCACAAACACAATTTTCACTGAATATTTATATTTCACTTTTTTTCTTTGGCTTTTGCTTCTCAATGCGTGTTACGAACGCGCGCGCGACACCACCTCCCCAAAAGACGGCAAAACAGAAACAAACTCGCTGTCACTCACTTGATGTGCAGCCAGCGGCGCCCGTACAGTGTTGCAAGCGGTCACTCAAGAAATACTACTAAATTTAACATGCATGCGCAGCAAAGTGGAACGTTCTTCCCAATCGGAACACAACAGCATTGAGAGCGAGTTGGTGAGCGCGAGCGTGAGAGTGGAGTAAGAGCGTAAATGACTTGACAGGAGAGTGTGTATACAAAATATAAATGTGAGCGGTGAATGGGTTAAAGAGCGTAGAAAAACACATAAATAAATATGAAACTATGCTGCGGAGTTTTATGAATAATAAATGGTTTTATTTCTATATTTGGAAAATAAGAAAATCTTGAAAAAGAAGAAAATTTGATTTTTTTTTCACTTGTTGTTTTACTGATTTTTTTAATGTTTTCCACACTGTTCACAACCACAAGCAGTCGGAAACAGTGCGGCCATTATAGTGAAGCTGCCAGACTTGCTAAGCTATCGCTCTATTTTTCATTAAATATAATGTAATGCTATTTTTTATATTAATGATAAAGCAGAAATTATCTTATAAAGCTTAGTATATAAATAAGTATATTATTATAAAAATGTTTCTTAAATTTAATTTTTTTATTTTGAATTTTTAAATAAATTTACTCTTTATGTAAATTTAAAACCCTATAGAGTTTAGCCGCCAGCCAAAATAAAAACGACAATTTTAGTAAACCTCTGAGAGATTTCCTAGCATAAAAACCAAGTCATAGATTTTTTAATTCATTCGAATAAGTGTTAATACATATACAACTCAAATCCTGTGTATGTATTTATTATAATAAGCTAAATCTATAAGTTAAACTGAAGGCTGCATACAACAGCTTATTATTCTGATTTTTGGTTTTGGTGGTTTAAGTCATTCCCCATAAATTTCTTCTACTTTTTATATGATACCAGCTACTTCCGGTTAAGCTTCCGGATATTAATTCAGATAATTAGCCATAATCAATTTTCAAAGTTTCTAGTATTTTGATAAGAGATAATACGATTTAAATCAAAGCGTCATAAATAAATTTCAACCGTCGTAGCCACTTACAACAAAATTTTTTTACCAGTTAAAATAGGCATCTTCAATACTAAATAGTTTCAACTAATAAATTTGGAGATACAGGTAGATGTACAGTGAAACCTCTACTTGCAGACACCTCCAATAAGCGAACCCCTCTATTAATCCTACAAAAATTTAGGAACCAAATTTTACGATGGGTTTTCAGAACAAATTTCACTCAAACAAACGGACATTGTCATGACCGGATATGGACCCTTTTTTACCACTTTTTATTCTCATTACCTCTCTATAGTGGACAAGAAACTTGAATTACTGAACGAAAGTATAAAGAAAACAGTTTAAAAAAAACTCTGATAAGTGGACGTGATGCTCTAATATGCGGACAACGAAGAACAATAATTGAATAGTTACTCTAATTGGAAAGCTTGGATGTCTCGTGAAATTATGTGTGAGTGGTTGCAATGCTTGTTAAAAATGGGCTCTTAGAAGAGAAAAGTGTTAAGGTTTTAACAACACACTCTGGAGATTTTAAACTAAATAACAAAAAGTTGATCGCCCTACCTGCCAATATAACACTCGTTTGTCAGTCCTCCGATCAGAGTATGTCACTACAGATGTAATATTGTCACACATATTTTGACAAGAGTAGAAGACATTTCAATAAATAAACTTTCAAAAACATTTGAAATTTCTACGCTGTATATTTTATTAAGACTTCATAGGACAACGTAACACCTGAGACAGACATGTAGTATACGTTGTAGTATGCTTCAGAAACCATATGTGTATCACCGGTTTTCCGAATTTTGTTTGAAAGCAAATGGTGTTCCGTACTACAATAGAGTTCTAGAAACCATTGAAATTTTGTGGTATTATGAAATGTACTATAATGGATTGTATTGAACACACCGAAAGCTTTAAGCTCTTCTGCCACAATCATATGTTTTCTGACATTTTCACATACAGAAAATAAATTAAATTCAAAATTAATTGAAATCAAAAAACAAAATTTGAAAAAAATTATCTGAAAAATATGTAATAATAAGTAATTTGTAATAATTATATTGGACAATAATATTTTAAGATTGGTTGAAGTTATAACTAAGTCAGAATCAATCTTCCTGCCTGTTATTCATAATTAAATTTTTCTTGAATTTTTTTGTATCAGCTGATGAATGTAAACATAGTACAATATACTACATGTGTGTCACTATGCTGTTATATGGTTTCTTGAGCTTTTATTGTAGTATACATCTTAGTATAGGAACCATATGTCTGTCTTAGGCATAATGATGGATACAATTAAAAGCTGTTTTTCACAAAAAGTGTGACTGAAATTTGACTTTGCTGCCGGGGGCGCTATCAACGTTATCGGCTTTAACAAAACTTTTAAATGAAAATCAATAGGGTCAGTGTTCGAACGATTTATTGTTAATAAAAGAAAACAAAATTATTGACATTGTCAATGACAAAAATGTTACCGAGAAATTATCTGATAGATAAATGATGACCTGCGGGTCAAAATTAAACTTCATAAATGTTTAGTGTAGACTTTACCACTAAGTAAATTCAAAACTTAGCTCACTCACAAAGCCTATAAATGAATTTGCTAGAGAATGCAAACCATAGTTTGACTTTAAAGAATTGAATATCTCATTTAAATAAATAAAGAATCTATAGTAATTTGTCTATAATGTATTTACTAACGGTTAACTAAATCACAGATTATCATTTCTTTGTCAGTTTTGATCCAAAAATATTAGACTGCATGTTTCTACTTATAAAAAATCTGATAATATAATATTATAACACTCTGCAAATACAATTTATTTTTTTTTTCATAGCTACTAAATACCGTAGAACATTATGTTCAGACTGTCTTCAGATTGTTTTCTTGTTTAAAGAAAAAAACAAATATTTCTTGAAAAAGCTCAACCAAATTTAAAAATAGTATGTTAATGTTTAGATATTTTTTTATCCTAATTTATAATTTCTGATTATTTATTTTTATTACTTGAGAGTAATTATTTTATTGCTTTAAATTTATTATTTTTAATTTAATATTATTAATTTTTCATTTATTATAATCTATTCATTTCCGTTTCCAATTTATTACAAAGTGGCATTCCCAAAATCGACATGAAAAACTTACTTGACAACTCCAAAAGGGCAGCACTGGTCGCTATTATCGGCTGCGGATGTCAACACTTGTTATTGCAGGTTTTTATGACTACATTTGATTTGTTTATAAACTGTAGAACACACACCAATTATTGAATGACAATCACACTAAATATTAATACAAACACTTGAGTTTGCACATTTCAATTATCATTGCCACGCACACGCAATGAAATCAAGCGCATTTCATTATTTATACTACACTCACTGCCTTATTATTATTTTCTTCCTACATTTAACACACCGCCAAACGCACACACTCACACACACGGCTTGTTTACGAATGGGGCGAGTGGGAGAATGCAGACATTCCACCTATTGGAAGCGGCAGCAGTGTTGTTGTGTAAAATGCAGACAAACACAGCAGCGGCACTTCCATGAAACAGACAAGCGAAATGGAGAAAAAACGCAAATGTGAAAAATTTTGTTCACAAACACCTTGAATTTTGTGCGTAAAACACTTGCAATCACTTAAATTTCATACAACACACGTGCAGCACACTTTAATTGTTAGTTTTATTAAAAAACATTTAATTTTCACACACTTTTTTTTAGCTAAAACGACACAAATATAAACGCGACCGCACCACCGGACAATGAACTTATTACATCGCTTGTGCGCTCTCTCGTCGAAACTGCTCTCTGTGTGTGACTGCACTCGGTAAGTGCAGCGTAGATGGTTAGGCTGTTGGCGGTGTGGAAATGCAACGGCGTTGAATTATGATTTTGGTTGTTTATTAGTAATTTTTGGAGTAAATTTTATATTTTTTTGGTTTAAGGAGTATAAAATGAAGCAGGAAAAATATTTTTAATGAAAATAATATATAAAATTACAAAATATTTTTAAATCCATATTTTTATAAGCAGTTATATTTTTAGTAAATATATAATTTGTTATATATAAAATTACTATAGAACAGATTTATACATACAAGAGATGTTAATTTAAATTATATTTGCTTATATACCTATATACGGTTATAGATATATGTACATATGTATATCTATAGTTAACGAGATCTATCGCACTTCAAGTGCCTAAAAGTATGCAAAGTATTTACATATTTCATACGGAAATTCTTCACGGAACATTTCCAAAATTACTATTGTAGTACATACATACATGGATTTACATATATGGATTTAATAAATACATATACATATGTACATATGTATATATACAGTGTTGGAAAAAATAATAGAAACACGCTGGTTGCATTTGTTGTCCTCAAATATTTCATACAGATATAAGTAATATTTCTTTTTTATTGTATTCAACATATATAATATGTACTTCATTATAAAAAATAAAAAGTTTTTTTTTTCTTTTTTAACCAAAAAAAAATATATTTTTGCGCTTTAGAATGTTTTTTTTTTATTTTCAAATTATCTTAATAAAATATTTATTTATTTACTATTTAGTGAATTAGGAGTAGAGATTTTATTTCTTAAGACTACAGAGAACAGGCAAGGCAGTGAATTTACCAGATTGGTGTTAGTTGGGGGGTCAATGGCATACCACTCGGATTCTACTTTTTCCCAAAGTACTTACTTATTTTTTATTTAAATCCACGAATTCAATTTTTAAGCATCTCCCACAAGTGCTCTGTCAGATTTAATTCAGCGGATAAGCTTGGTCACGCCACCATATAAACTTTTGTGCTGGAACCATTTCTTGACAAGTTTTAAGGCATGCTTGAGATCATTATCGTCCATGAAATTATGCATTTTAAAGTTATTTATTCCTCAGCACATGATATCATATTCTCCAGGAAATTAACATAATTTGGATGACACATTTCTCTTTTTTATTGAGAATATTGGACCAACTCCTGCAGCGGAAATATATCCCTATAACTAGATATTGCATTCACCAAGTCTGACAATTTTTATGATCCAGATCCAAATAAATGAGGATTGAAAATAATACATAATATGCAAAAAATGGTGACTGGCGATCAGTAAGCCTGTCATATTCGCCGGTAGCCTCTCTGGATGTATTTTTTGGTCTACGATAGCATGTAGGCTATTATAGATATACACTAGAGTTGTTAATTTAGTTCCACCAGTCTTTTTTTAACTTAGAAGTTGAACTTTCTTGTTGGAGCATTTCTTAAAATCGTTTTCAATTAAAATATTCCTAATATATATTCTTAAGGACCTGGAATATATTCATGAAGTCATTCGAAGGTCATGAGGACGAAAAAAGAGGAAAAAAAAGAAAAGTTTTGATTACACCATCATGATTTTTAGGTGAACTATATGCGAAATATTGTATGATTTTTAAATTTTGATTTTTATATATTTAGATCAAAATTAAAATTAATTAATTTTTTAGATCAATAATAAAAATCAATTCAAAACTTGTGACATAATATGTTTCTTAATCTCTATTAAGCTTTAAACAATTTCCTCTGCATTAAATTGAGATATCTGAGAGATTTACCCATATTTTCGGTTAAAATTTATCCTTAGGCGCTGAGTTCAACATGTTCGATATCTGGGGCCTTGAAAAGTGATGGTCCGTTTTCGACAATTTTTTCACAAGTGAAGCCAGAGATGATATGCACTAATTGTGTAAAATTTTATTCCGTTATCTTCATTGGTTCCTTATGTTTACATTATAAAGTGAAGGAATAAGATGGATTTCAAAATTGAGTTATAAGGAAAGTAGTAGTGGTTGTAAACCGATTTCGCCCATTTTTTGTCCGTGTTATCAGGGTGGCAAGAAAATATTATATACCGAATTTCATTCGAATCGGTCGAGTAGTTCCTGAGATATGCTTTTTGACCCATAAGTGGGCGATGCCACGCCCATTTTCCATTTTGTAAAAAAATCTGAGTACAGCTCCCTTCTGCAATTTCTTCTGCAAAATTTAGTGTTTCTGACGTTTTTCGTTAGTTAGTTAACCCACTTTTAGTAATTTTCAACCTAACCTTTGTATGGGAGGTGGGCGTGGTTATTATCCGATTTCAACTATTTTCATGGTGTGTGGTGGGGTACGTAAGAGAACCGACTGCAGAAAGTTTGGTTTATATAGCTTTATTGGTTTGCAAGTTAAATACAAATAACCGATTTGTGGGCGGGGCCACGCCCACTTCCCCAAAAAAATTACATCCAATTATGCCCCCTCCTAGTGCGATCCTTTATTCCAAATTTTACTTTTATAACTTCATTTATGGCTTAGTTAAGACACTTTATGTGTTTTTGGTTTTCGTCAATTTGTGGGCGTGGCAGTGGTCCGATTCTGCCCATTTGAACTTGATCTTCTTATGGTGCCAAGGAATATTTGTGCCAAGTTTCGTCAAGATATCTTAATTTTTACTCAAGTTACAGCTTGCACAGACGGGCAGACAGACATCCGGATTTCAAATCTACTCGTCACCCTGATCACTTTGATATATATAACCCTATATCTAACTCGTTTAGTTTTGGGTGTTACAAACAACCGTTATGCGAACAAAACTATAATACTCTCTTTAGCAACTTTTGTTGCGAGAGTATAAAAATAAAAAAAATTCTATGACTTTTTTGTCACCAATAAATAATTATTTATACATACTTACACTTCCACCTTTCTCTTCAAATAACAACAACGAATTTATTGTAATTAAATTACATTACAATCATTTATTTATTTATTTTGTATGTTATATATATATGTATTTAATTAATTCATTCAACTTAAATCACTTTCTAAAGATTAACGGTAAAATACAATAACGCATAGTTCGTATACTTCATATCTTTGCAACAATAAATATATAATAAAGTTATTTTTAAACAAATGCACATATATAATATAAGAAATATATACATGTGTATGTATGTATTTGTAAGTGGATTTGTGTAAATAGATGCAATTAACAAATACTGGAATATCGTAAAATATCAAATTAAATGTATATACATATTTAAGGGTTTTTTTTTATTAAATATAATTTATAATTTGTGCTGCTTGCAGTATTAAGTACAGTAGAGCGGCGCTAATGCGGTTACTGGGCATTATATGTATATAAATATTAATGTAAGATATTTTTTATACTCTCGCAACAAAGTTGCTAGCAACAAAGTTGCTACGAGAGTATTATAGTTTTGTCCACATAACGGTTGGTTGTAAGTCCTAAAACTAAACGAGTTAGATATAGGGATATATATATCAAAATGATCAGGGTGACGAGAAAAGTTCAAATCCGGATGTCTGTCTGTCCGTCCGTCTGTCCGTCCGTCTGTCCGTCTGTCCGTCCGTCTGTCCGTCCGTCCGTGCAAGCTGTAACTTGAGTAAAAATTGAGATATCTTAATGAAACTTGGAACACGTGTTCCTTGGCACCATAAGAAGGTTAAGTTCGAAAATCAGCAAAATCGGACCACTGCCACGCCCACAAAATGGCGAAAACCGAAAACACATAAAGTGCCATAACTAAGCCATAAATAAAGCTATGGGAATAAAATTTGGTATGAAGGATCGCACTATGAAGGGACATATTTGGATGTAATTTTTTTGGGGAAGTGGGCGTGGCCCCGCCCCCAAATAGGTTTTTTGTATATATCTTGCAAACCAATAGAGCTATATAAACCAAACTTTCTGCAGTCGTTTTTTTTAGCCATTTCCTTATACATTCCAAAAATGACAGAAATCGGATAATAACCACGCCCCCCTCCCATACAAAGGTTAGGTTGAAAATTACTAAAAGTGGGTTAGCTCACTAACCAAAAACGTCAGAAACACTAAATTTTACATAGGAAATGGCAGATAGAAGCTACACTCAGATTTTTTTACAAAATGAAAAATGGGCGTGGCGTCGCCCACTTATGGGTCAAAAACCATATCTCAGGAACTACTCGACCGATTTCAATGAAACTTGGTTTGTAATAGTTTCCTTACATCCCAATGATATGTTGTGAAAATAGGCCAAATCGCTTCATAACCACGCCTACTTCCTATATACCAGAACTTTGAAGACGATCTGATTCGTTAACTTTACAATATATAAAGTAAGCACTAGTGAAGATATCGATGCACAACTTTGTACAAATACTCCGTTTATAGTGTGGAAGCCCCATTCTAAAAATCACCGAAATCGGACCATAGGTTGTCAAGGCCCCATATATCGAACATGAGGACCTCGGTACTTCTAACCTAATATTAGGGTTTTCAACTTTCAATGGACTTTATACAATATATATGACGAATATGTGGGTCAAATTGTGTATTATATAATATTAATAAAGTTAAATAAATAAATTGCGAGAGTATAAAATGTTCGGTTACACCCGAACTTAGCCCTTCCTTACTTGTTTTTAAGATGGATTTTGAGCAGCTGCCATGTTCAAGGGGTTAGGTGGGTTTCGGTTAAAAACATTATTTTTATATTTTTATATATATTTTTTTTAATTTTTTAATAAGTATATACAATCATATATTTCATTTAAACAATTCAGCATATCAAAGACACTTGTTTAACAGTATTTTGTGATATTTTTTTTTTAAATTCCGAAAACTCAGCCGTTGGCACCACATCTTCTATGACGTGTCCAAAAAAGGTCTTGCTGTGAATATCATAACTCATGATAGATTCATCGAAAATCAATAAAACAAAAATATTTTGACAGTATATGAATAAATCTTGTTAATGAACAAAGGGAAAAATAAAATATTGAAATTTGCATTTTTGACAGATTTTTGAACAAAAAACTAATTTTTTAGGTAAAATTTTTGTAATATATTGGCTCGAAAAAAAAGTTATAACAAAAATATATAAAAAAATTCTTCGTTCATTAACTAGATAATGTTATTCCAAAGATATGTGCTAGATTTGAACAAAATCGTTTTATTGTTTTTTGAGATATGGTGTCCACCAACTTCAAAAATTCAGTTTTGAGATAAATGCGCTTAAAGTTTGACATTCTGGTACTGACGTCGCCTGATGTACGGAAATTCCAAAGGGTATATGTCTTTTAGAATATCACTCGGATTGATTTGATGGTTGAAAAGGCAGGCGGAGAGAGCCTGACCGCAAGCGGCCGCACTTAGGCCCATTGTGCTCCCGGATTGATTTGATAGTTTTGGATAATATTTTCAACAATTTTTTTTTCAAATTTTTAAATTTCGAAACCCACCTAACCCCTTAAGGTGTCATATGTTGTTTATATTTTATGTATAGTACAGTGAAGCTTTGTTAACGTGTAGTAAGGCTTTATTTATTAAACTTTATATTTAGCTGTTTTTTTAATAATTCTTGCAGTAAAGAAGTTTCATTTTTTTTAATTTTATAATACAGTGAAGCTTCGCTAACGTATACTGTTATTTTATTTTATTTGATTTTAAGCAATTCTTTCATCGATTTGTGCATTTAAGATGTTAAAATTATGATTTTTTATTTATTTTGTAGTACAGTGGTGCATCGCTAACCCGAACAATATTTATAAAAACGTTTTAAACATTAAATTTCATATTTAGCAGCCATGAAAACTTTTTAAAATATTTTTATCTAAATTTTCACTAATAGTAATTCAAAAACAGAATCGTATTAAAATAATAATAATTCATTTATTAAACTTGCGCTTAACTTTGTGCCAGACAATGTAATTTCAATAACATATTTTCCACTGGACATATTTTCTACCAAAAATATTAAACTAATATCAATTAATTTAAGTTCAAGCTGCTTCATTGTGCAGTACAGTACAGCCACACTTAATTGAACTACTTTAATTTAAGATTTATAATATCAAATAAAAAATTATTATAAATTTATTTTAATAAAAAATTGTAAGCTGCGCGCAAGTTTGAAGTACAGTGAAGCTTCGGTAACGCAAAGAAAAATTAAAAAAAAAAATAATGAGAACTTTTTTCTCGTTTAAATACTATTTTTCTAAAGTTTTACTTTTTTAAATTTTTGGAAAATTAAAAATTTTTTTTTCTAAAGTTTTACTTTTTTAAATTTTTTGAAAATTTAGAATATTTTTTGGAAAATTAATATTTCATACTAAATTAAATGCTTTAAACTAAATGCATTCGAAAACTAAATACATATATATTTTCGAAAAAAAAGAAACAAAAACAAAGAATAAATATTTCATATATTGTTTACTGTTAATCTCAATCGCTTTTCGATAACTAATAATTTGTAGGAATGTTGAAGAAATTTTGTAAGGCTCAAGGGATTTTTCTGAGATTTTTTGAAAACTTATACAAATACACATGCGTACGTTAAATGCTTTTCACGCTGCTTCATATTCAATCCGATTATTTTTGTTTAAATTTTTTGTAATTTTTTCATCAGATATGCCCGATTTGCTTGTATATGGAATGCGACTAAATTGTAACAAAAGAACTAATTCAAAAAGAAAAAAAACTTACCAATTTCAAAAATTTTTAGACTTTCATTTTACATGTACGCGAAGCTTTACTGTACCACATTTTCAATTTCACATTCATTTGCGTGCACTTAAGTACATACAGAAATGGCAACGCACGCCACACCGCCTACCCAACGCCTTTACGCCACTAGCCTTAATGTACCGTTATGCCACATAAAGGACATTTCTAAACCACACTGTCCTTGACCGTCTACTAATCCAGCTGCTTGCCCTCCTCCTTATTCTTGCGGAACGACACCGAGTGTATCAACAATGGCGGCAAGTTGCCACGCAACATTTGCAAACGCTTACTCTTCATCTTCTCCGGTCGATGTATACCCTCATTGGATGATGTCATTGAATTTGTCGATGTCGCTGTTGACGGCACTGTCGATAGCACTTCACTGCTCTGCGTCTGCAACATGGCCGCAGAGCGTCGGAAGTAGCGCGGCATGGAGTAATCCTCTTGATTGGCGCGTGCCGCATTTGCTGTTTGTAACGCGTACAAACTCTGCGAGACGCGATACTTTTCGATGGTCGGTGTGTCTTCGTAATTCTTCGGTAAATTGCTGAATGATATGGATGGCACTTCGGGTGTCATGCTGATGCGTGAACCGGAACCGGTTATCGAGAATATGTCCGTTTCGCTGGCGGCGCTGCGCACATTGAAATGCGGCACGCTCGTGGCGCTGCGTTTGAGCTTGTGCGGTGTCGTTATGCCCGAACTGGTGGTCAACAAATGCGTTTGACGTTCGAGGAAACGCGGTGGACGCAGTATCACTTCGTCAGTGTCGCGTTTAGTTTGGCCGGCATCAGCAGGCAATTCTTCCTCGGCAATCACATCGAATTTTTTCGGTGTCAATGTTTGGCTGCCCTCCGGTGATGAATCGGTGGTTATGGTGAATGTTATGCGTTTATCTGTTGCCGAATCGGGTGCATCGCTCGGTGTTGGTGTGTTCGTAATGGTGTTGGCGCTGGCGGGCGCAATATTTTCGGGTGTACGTTTGTCGTTTGGCGTGGCATTGTCGATTTTGCCTGCGAAATGGATGAAATGTGAAGCAGAGAGGAAGAAAGAGAAAAGAGAGTAAACTTTGATTATGACTTATTTTCTTTGTAAAGTACTGTAAGGTTGTTATGAATTTTTTTAAGTTTCTTAGCTATAATACATATGTTTGTATGAGTGTAAACCAGACATGATCGAATATGACATTTCGGCATTTAGTTATAAATACGCGGTATGACGTCACATTAGCGTACTCTGATAAGGCAGACTTGAGCTTAAAGTGGCAAATATACGAATCTTTTTTAATAAAAACTGTTTTTTAACGAAAGCTCTCAAAGATTGTAAAAGCTGCCACAAAATTATTTAAATAAGCTTTATTAGAGCTTTCGAAGCTTTTAATTAATAACTGTCAGCAACTAAAAATAGCAACCAGTCGTAAACTGATCAAAAAAACCGAAAAGAAGCTCTCCAAGCTTTTTCAAAAATAACTGTGATATTAAACTCTTGTTATAAATATGGAATTTTACCAAAATCGTTTAAATAAATTTTGTCGTACAGGTGATATTAAAAAAGCTCTCAAAGTTTGCCAAAAATAACTAAAAACAACTTCAGAGCTTTCTTTAAAAATAACTGAAATATTTGACTCTTAATATAAAGATGGTAATAGATCCAAATCCTTCAAATAAACGTTATCGAAATGTATGACATTAAAAAAGCTCTCAAAATTTTGAAAACCTGCCAAAAAATTCACCTGAAAAAGCTTTATTTAGAGCTTTCGAAGCTTTCTTTAAAAACAAACTGTCATGAACACAAAAAAGAAACAAAAAATGTAATATTAAACGCTTGTTATAAACTTGATACTTGACTCGGTACTTGAACAAAATCGCTCAAATAATTGTTGTCGAAACAGCTGATATTAAAAAGCTCTCAAAGTTTGTAAAAGCTACCAAAAAATTAACTTTAAAACCTTTATTTGGAGCTTTCGAAGCTTTCCTTATAAACTAACTGTCACTTTACCTAAGCTGATCGGAAACTTTACAAAATTATTGAAAAAAAGCTTTCAGAGCTTTCCTTAAAAACAACTACAAAATTAAACGCTTACTATAAATAATAAATAAATGGAAGTCGATCAAAATCCTTAAAATAAACGTTATCGAAACCGTTGATAGTAAAAATAAAACATATTTTTAAAAAATACAGTGATTGTCAAACTGTTCTGTAGTAATTAAAAGCGTAATTGCTAAAGTGACGTCAGCAAAAAAAACTGATTAGTCATTAAAAAGTGTTACACAAATTTCATATGTATCGTGCCGGAAGATAGCCTGACTCATTCATGACTCGCTGAATCGTGAGCTTAAATTTAGCTTGATCTAAAAACGTGAATTATTGTGAAATTGTTTGCTAATACCAGTCTACACTTAGTAGAAAATATGAAAAACGTAAATTTATTTTTGTCCTGAAAATTTTTCCACCTCCAAGTCTTCGAAGCCTTATAGCGTTTTTAGACAGCAGCTAATTGATCAATTAGCCGACCTCTGCTCGATTTAAACGCTTATTAAGATCGATTTACTATACAAAATGAAATTTACATTTAATATTAATTGATTTTAATCGATTTGAAAATCAAATTTCAACTCTGCCACAGCGACGTACGATATACGTTCTTTGTCTGCGATTGGCTGTACTTATTGATAAAAAAAGCTACGGTAGATGTCGCTGCTAAAAATATTAAACAGCTGATGAAACTTACCAACTTTTTATGAAAAGCAAAAACAAAAATGTAAAACAGCTGATCGGTTATCGAGTAGCCGGCAGTATAAAAGGCAAACAAGGGTTTCTAAATAAAAATTTCAATTGAACAATTAATTTGGCTGCCTAAAAAGGCTATTACATTTTTATACTCTCGCAACAAAGTTGCTAAAGAGAGTATTATAGTTTTGTTCACATAACGGTTGTTTGAAATAATCGAAATCGGTCCACTGCCACGCCAACAAAATGGCGAAAAACAAAAACACACAAAGTGTCATAAAAATTTAGAATAAAGGATCGCACTAAGAAGGAGCATATTTGAATGTAATTTTTTTGGGAAAGTGTGCATGGCCCCGCATCAAATCGGTTATTTGTATATATCTCCCAAACCAATGAAGCTTTAACAACCAAACTTTCTGCAGTCGATTCTCTTACATACCCCACCACAGACCATGAAAAAAGTTGAAATCGGATAATAACCACGCCCACCTCCCATGCAAAGGTTAAGTTGAAGATTACTAAAAGTGTGTTAACTCACTAACGAAAAACGTCAGAAACACTAAATTTTACAGAAGAAATAGCAGAAGGAAGCTGCACTAAGATTTTTTACAAAATGGAAAAAATGGGCGCGGCAACGCCCACTTATGGGTCAAAAACCTTATCTTAGGAACTACTCGACGGATTTCAATGAAATTCGGTATATAATATTTTCTTTACACCCTGATAACACGGACGTAAAGTGGGCGAAATCGGTTCACAGCCACGACTACTTTCCTTATAACTCAATTTTGAATTCCATCTAATTCCTTCACTTTATAATGTATACATAAGGAAAAAATGAAGATAGCGGAATAAAACTTTACACAAATAGTGTATATTATCTCTGGCTTCATTTGTAAAATTTTGTCGAAAACGGACTACAACTTTTCAAGGCCCCAGACTTCGAGCATGTTCTACTGAAATGTACCGAAAATATGGGTAACCCTCTTAGATAATTTAATGTAATTCAGAGGAAATTGTTTTCTTCTAATAGTGTTCTGTTCCAAAAATTATTAAAATTGGGTCATAACATCTCCCATATACCTATAATTAGGTTTTTCAAAAATACGGTGAGCTTTATTCCACATATATATATTGGTTAATATGTGAGATATCTTAGCAAAATTAAGTGAGCTTATAGTCTTCGATATATTATATCTTAGTGGTGAAACTGAATGAAATCGGTTCAGGAATTACCACAGCCCTCATATATATATATGACTATTTTCGTTATTCTATTAAACTTTATGCCGAATTTATGGGTAAATTTGTGGGTTATCTTAATAAAATTTATTCAATAAATTGCGTGAGTATAAAATGTTCGGTTACATCCGAACTTAGCCCTTCCTTACTTGTTGAAGCTTAGAACCTTTCATGGATAATAATAGGAAAAGAAAAATAAAGAGCTATTTTTGGTAAAAGAAAAATTAATGTATAAACTCGCAATTGTGACGTCATCAAAATCGCTGAGGTTGTTAAAATCATTCACAATCAATTAACGGTACTGCCGACAATAAAAGTTGCATATTCTCACATACACCTGGTTGTGAGCTATGAGCATTTGTGTCACAAAAAACACAATATTTACACAAAATATACAATAAAATACAAAAATAATAATAAACAAAATAAATATATATATTTACAAATAAATATAAAAAAAAATAAATATATATATAATACAACAACAGTCCATACGCCAAAAGCACAACCCCCTGCACGATAGCCCACATTTTGACAGCCTCTGCTGAGAACTGATTTTTTTCGAAATTTTAATAATTTTATTAAAATAATAAAATAATACTTTGAGCCAATTAAACGGTGTGGCAGCACAACATATACATGCATAGGCTTTATAGAGCGCTTTAATTTCAATTTTTTTTTTCGTTTTTTGGTTTTTGCTTGAAAAAACATATACGGGACCAAGGTTGGACGGGTTAGTAAGAGAGTTGTAAGCGTGTTGCAATTATTGTTACAAATTGCAATTACAATTGGGTTAATCATCAGACAGTTATGTATGCATGTAAGTATGTATGTATGTATGCGCTTGAAATTATATACTAAATACTATATATATACAGATTATGTATAGACAGCGTCACCGTTATGGTATTTCCCCAATTGTAACTCACTCGACTCATTTGATTTAATACAATTTCTTTCAGTTCAATACACTTATGTTTGCATGTATTATTTGTATATATGCGTGTATATTACATATATATGTATTTATGTATATTATATGGCATGTAGTATTTGTTAAGGAATGCTCTAGTATGACTGTCATCTCAAGTCTCCTATACAGTAAGGTATTTGCTTTTATTTACAGTTTTACCTCTCCACAATTGTCTGCGGGGTAAAAATCTGCACGTCAGTAACTGATTTAAAAGAATTTTGGCGCTAAAAGTAAATAAATAATATATTACAATAATTAAAATAAATTAAATATAATAATTGTAGTGGTGTAAAAGCTTATTTATAACAGCTCTTTATTTATACATGTGTGTGTTTGTAGGTAGTGGTAAGCGAGTAAACTAAGAAATTTCAAATATTTTGCAATAAAATTTCAATAATTTTTTTACTAAATACCATTCCTATACGAAAGTAGTTGCATACGATATGGCAATGCCCACGCACAGTGTGCACGAGTGAGCAAAAAGTGGTTAAATATTTTTTGGCATGAAACCAAAAAAATATTTTTTTTTAAATGCAAACAAATCTAATGCAAAATCATTAAATATTGTGAAATGCATTTTTTATAATAAATTAATAAATTTAAAATTGTTTGTAAAATGCAAGCAAATCTAATGCAAAAACATTAAACATACTTAAATACATTTTTTCTAATAAAATATGGAAAATTATGATTTTCGAAAATTTTCGAAGATAATGCAAATTATTGCAAAATTCAAGCAAATAAATTTCAAAAGCATTAAATATGTTGGCGAACGTCTTTTTAAATATAATATTAAAAATAGTTAATGTAAATTTTTGTAAAATACAAGCAAATCTAATGCAAAATCATAAAATATAATGAAAAACGAAAGCGATTTTCGAACATTTTCGAATATATATTTTTGAATCGAACAAAACAACTTTTAATATAAATATGTCAGAAATACTTTAAAAGCAATTAATTTTTATACCATAAGTAGGCGCGTCCAGTCGGGTATACAAAGCCGAAACGGACCCGAATGTATCCCTAATCAAAAACAGTGGATTTGGCATCAATACTCAATATTAATGCTTTGTTAACGACAATTACAAAACACAAAAGGATTTCATATACTTATCTCAAGGGGTCACATGGATTTCGTGGGTTCAAAAAATCTTTGTTTTGTTTGCTTATTAATTTCTACAACATCTCAAGAATATTATCCTAAATTTTCAAGTCGATCCGAATAATAGTTTCGGAGATACAGCCTTTGGAAGGTGTGCGCTCTAAGTCAAGTACTTTTGTTACTCAAAACTTTAAACGCGTTTTTCTCGGAACAGTGTTTTCAAAGTCGGTTGTCAAATTTTCTCGAAAACTACTCAACCGATCTTGATTGAAAGGGTGTTCGAGTGTTCGGTGTTCTTTTTTCAATTAAAACTATTTTAAATAAACAAAATGTCAAGCAAATTTTAGCGATATTTTATTTTTTTGGAAAAATGTCTGCCAAAATTCCAATTTTTACTTTTATTGCCTTTCCTTCGTTCAACACGAGTTTATGGTCTTACCTAAAACACCTTTTTTAGTTTTTTAATTTTGGATGATTCTGTCAGGAGTTATGCTGACAACGCGAATGCACCTTTTTTCCGAGAGGTCACCGGAAATGACGTCACAATGGATGAGTTTTATTTTTTTTTTTTAATTTCAGAAATTTATTTTTCAATATATATAAGGCAGAAAAATGTTTGAATTAAACAAATAATTTTTTACATACAAAAAAACTATTGAAAATAGGCCTTGTTTACCCGACAAAACCCATGTAACCCCTTAATATAT
Source organism: Zeugodacus tau (assembly GCA_031772095.1). Taxonomy (NCBI): domain Eukaryota; kingdom Metazoa; phylum Arthropoda; class Insecta; order Diptera; family Tephritidae; genus Zeugodacus; species Zeugodacus tau. The sequence goes on along the minus strand of CM062651.1, from coordinate 13,325,011 downwards.
ACATAATATTCTAGGCATATTTAAAAATTTTCTCCGAGAAATCCCCAAACACGTAACACTGTACAACGATGATAAATATTTATTTGAATATTTGTAACAAATAGACTACCGAGCGCTTCTAGACATTTTGGCACGTAAGTTAGATTTACCTAATAGAATGAGTTTCAATATGAATAACCAATCAACGATATACTGAAATTATTTCGTTTCGTTGATAATTGTTTGGCTCAAATATGACGGTCGTCGAATTGTATTCTTGAGGAATGAGAGGAAAGATCCCTAGTCTGAAAAATATGCTGTCCAGTTCGTCCTCATAGAAATTAAATGTTAATTAAGGTAAAAATGGGTTCTATTATTATTCATTCATTATGGAAATATAGTTTATGACCCGTAGATTTGACTCTTGGTAATCAAAGTCACTATAGAGTAGTTAATAGTAAAATAAGTAAAAATTATAATACAGTATAATATGTAAAACTTAATGACAGAACCTTTTATGGTAAAGACTCCCATCTCATAGTTTTTCAACAATTATCACAAATGAATCAGGTATCCCATTGAAGATATAAATTCGAGTGTTATTAAAATTTGAATAGAAAAAATATTTAATATTGTCGGTGAAGGATTTACACAGAGAAAAATACTTAAAGAATGTAGTAGTTTACTTAATGGGCTATATCTAATTAGAAGTTTCAAAAAATATCTAGTTTTTTTCATATAAAAAAAAACATATTAAATACAATAAAACGACGGTTATTTATGAAGTTACACATGCAGTGAAACGACGCGTCAGAGCATTTGAAAGTAGTAGGTCGAAATGGCGCCTTGTTTTGAATGTCAGTGACCAAGATTTCTCGGAAATAGTTGAACCGAATAGTCATAAAGTTTTACCGAGGCTTATACTTTATAGTACTTAATAGAAGCTTTTTATTACCCCTTAACTCTTCAAATAATTGTTATTAGAATTGATCCCTGAGTGGTAGATAAATACCTACTCCAGACGAGTTTATTCAATTTAATCTTGAATAATGACGAAACATAAGATGATGGGAACCTATGTATTTCTAAAGTCAAATTTTTATCGTCCGCAATTCTCTTTAAGCGTTTTTTAACCATCTTCTGGTGATTCTGGTCTGCGTTATCATTGTCAACGAATTTTCTGATGATGCGACTATAAATGTACTTTAAGTCGACAAAAAAAAAAGTACTAATAAGGCAAGAACTTCTGTTTCATCTGGGTGCCTCTTTAGCCTCTAACATAAACTTCGAAGCTGCGGTACGTTAGACTTTTTCGTAAGATGGAAACTTATTGGTTTAGTACCAACATAAAAGCTGTTTCGAACAAGGCGAGATGGAATCATCTAAATCATACTTCTACAATGTCCAGCAAACGCCAGACAGGTTAAAACAGTGGTAGGGAATTTAGCGAATTAGCTAGAATTGACATTAGCGGCTTCGAAAATTATATAATAGATTTCAAGCGCTTCCTCGCTGTTCAGGTGAGATCTTCTGGAATATCCAGCAAAACTTTTTGTGAGATGATCAACGAAATGCGATTTTGTCAACTGTGGTAGCGAATGAGTACCATCACGGGATTGACTTCGGGATTAGACTCAGTATCATTTCGAAACTCACTAGTATTGGTAATATTTATCATTTAATATTCATATTATATTATTTGGATTCGTTCCGGTATTGGTATTGTACTCGGGATTGCTGTCGGGACTGACATCAAAAATTTCCAATATTTTTATACTCTCGCAACAAAAGGTACTAAAGAGAGTATTATAGTTTTGTTCACCTAACGGTTGTTTGTAAGTCATAAAACTAAACGAGTTAGATATAGGGTTATGTATATCAAAATGATCAGGGTGACGAGACGAGTCAAAATCCGAATGTCTGTCTGTCCGTGCAACGGATAACTTGAGTTAAAATTGAGATATCTTAACGAAACTTGGAACACGTATTCCTTGGCAGCCTGAGGAGATTGCTTTCGAAAATGGGCAAGATCGAACCATTGCCACGCCCACAAAATGCGAAAACCAAAAACTTATAAAGTGTCATAACTAAGCCATAAATAAAGTTATGAAAATAAAATTTGGAGCATAGGATCGTATTAGGGAGGGGCACATTTGGATGTATTTTTTTTGGAAAAGTGGGCGTGACCCCGCCCTCAAATAGGTTTTATTTATATAACTCGCAGACCAATAAAGCTATATAAACCAAACTTTCTGCAGTCGTGTCTTTCAGCCGTTTCCTTACACAGTCCAAAAATGAAGGAAATCGGATAATAACCACGCCCACCTTTCATACAAAGGTTAGGTTGAAAATGACTAAAAGTGGGTTAATTCACTAACGAGAAACGTCAGAAACACTAAATTTTACATAAGAAATAGCAGAAGGAAGCTGCACCCAGATTTTTTACAAAATGCAAAATGGGCGTGGCATCGCCCACTTATAAGTCAAAAACTATATCTCAGGAACTACTAATTTCAATGAAATTCGGTATATAATACTTTCTTGACACCCTGATGGCACATGTGAAAAATGGATGAAATCGGTTCATAACCACGACAACTTCCCATATAACTCAATTTTGAATTCCATCTGATTCCTTCACTTTATAATGTATACATAAGGAAAGAATGAAGATAGCGGAATAAAACTTTACACAAATAGTACATATCATCTCTGGCTTCACTTGAGAAAAAATTGTCAAAAACGGACTATAACTTTTCAAGACCCCAGATATCGGACATGTTGGACTCAGCGCCTAAGGGTAAATTTTAACCGAAATTATTGGTAAATCTCTTAGATAATTTAATGTAATTCAGAGGAAATTGTTTTCTTCTAATAGTGTGTCTCTGTTCCAAAAATTATTAAAATCGGATAATAACATCTCTTAGCTCCCATGTACCTAATTATAGGTTTTTCAAAAATACGGTGGGCTTTAATCTGCATATAAGTATTGGTTAATATGTGAGATACTATATCTTTGCGAAATTAAGTGCGTGTATAGTTTTGGATATAGTGTACCTAGCTGGTGAAAATGAATGAAATTGGTTCAGGAATTACCTCAGCCCTCATACACTATATTAAACTTATTCTATTAAACTTTATGCCGAATTTATAGGTAAATTTGGGTGTTATCTTATTAAAATTTCTTCAATAAATTGCGAGATTATAAAATGTTCGGTTGCACCCGAACTTAGCCTTTCCTTACTTGTTTTCAATATTTCACTACCTTTAAATGCCACCCGTTTTTTTACTTCACACCAATGTATCACATATTGAGTTTGCAAGCAAAAGCAATTAAGGCATTTTATCTCGTACAACTGCACATATTTAGTTATACAAGCATATACATACAAACACATAGCGAGCGGCTAAAAGCAGCAATTTTGTGAGCACGTTAGCACCCACCCAACTCAAAGAGATATACAAGCCTACATACTACACTCGTTTATACATTTGTATGTATTTTCGCAGTTATGTCTATGGCAAATACGTCACTATTGTCGAAATCACAACTGCTTGTTTATTGTTGTTGTTCATAAAAACGTGCATGTGTTTGTTTGTATATATGTATGTAAGTATATGTTGTTATGTCAGTTAATTTGTTATCTAAGCATTTTTAAAGTCGCTTCTAATAAATTTTGCATTTTCAACAACAGAAGACATGCTGACATGTCTTACCAACTTGTCGCTAACGGTAACATATTTATACCACGCGCATTAAAGGCCAAAACAGTGCGAACATATGACTGTTTGGTTGATAATAAACCTGGACTGACGGTGAAAAATTATCATACAACAACATACAGGTATTTATGTATATATGATGGATAATTATAACAGGAAGGTTGAGTGAAAGGCGCAAAAATAAAATCATTCACAGATAATATGTGAAAAAGAATGATTGCAATAACAATAACAACAAAATATGTATAATAATAATCAACACATGACTGACAATCGTTAAATGTTATTTTGTGCGCTGAAGGTGCTGCTGGCTGCTATATACATACCGGTGTATGTATACCCTGCCAGCCAGGCCTAACCACTTTCCCCTCATGTTTCTTCAATTACTAACACCAACGCACACGTTTGGGTTGTTTTGTTTTTGTATTCGTACGTGTGAGGGGAATAGTGGTTAAAAAACTCACAAGCAGCTATGCTGGCCTATGGCAAACTCACCACTTTTTTTACCACTTTTGTGGGTTTAAAAAACTTCGGTTTAACCAGCTTTTTCACCACCTTTGGCTGGCAGGGTAGATACATTTGTATAGATACATGTGTATGTATAGTGTTGCTTAAGTGTCTGCGCAGGTGCTTTATTATTACTATTGTGCTACATATTTTATTTTTGTATTTTTTTAATTATTTTTTGTTTATTTTTCCATATTTTTTTTTACTACTTTTTTTACTGTTGATTACTTTTGCCTTACATATACATATATACATATTTCCAATCAAGCACCCATACACAAATAACTCTGCACCTACAATGCGTAATCCATCACAATGCGATAAAAGCGCAAAACGTATTAATTAAGTGCCTTCTGGAATTTCGAAATGTATGTTTTTTTCACACACACGCATATATTTTGTATGTCAACAACAACAAAAACAAAAATTGTCAGTACTTGAAATGCGCTTTTATCAGATGATAAACCGACTTCATCGACATAACTGTATAACTGTGTATGTATGTATGCTTGTGCCATATTGTTGTTTGTATTATTGGTAAACTGAACTGATTTACGATGTACAATTAAGAAATTACAAACTCAATACGTTATAATCAGTACAGTAAGCGACTAATCAGGGCACGTAAAAAAAGGCGTTTATTGCAGCTGACTGACGATTTAAAGGCTTATATACCCATAAGCATGCTCACGTGTATATATGTATATATGTATACAAAAAACTGATTTATGAAAATTCAAAAAATAAATTATCTTCCGTTCAAATGACGGATAATTCCTTGTAGCTGTTAAATATCCGTGTAAATAAAGCGAAAAAAATGAAGCGGGTTAAAGACTTCTACAACAAAAAAAAATAAAAAAAACAGAAAAAACGTTAACTTCGACTTTGCCGAAGCTAATATACCCTTCACAGGTGCATTTCTTTTAGTAACTGTGTGTTTAGGCAAATCTAAAGACGTAAGAAAAAGTAAGTAAAAAAAAGAAAACATTTTACTAATTCTTTTTAGCCGGGTTGTTTGCTAGACACATTAAGGTTATATAGTTAACCGATCTGAACAATTTCTTCGGAGATTATATTATTACCTTAACCAGTAATGCATGTAAAATTTCGTGAAGATACCTCATCAAATGCGAAAATTTTCGATACAAGCCCTTGATTCCGATCGTTCAGATTGTATGGCAGCTATATGCTATAGTGAACCGATCTGAACAATTTTGTCGGAGATTAAATTATTTCTATGAGCAATAACTCACACCAAATTTCGTGAAGATATGTAGTAAAATGCGGAAGTTTTCCATACAAGCCCTTGATTCCTATCGTTCAGTTTGTATGGCAGCTATATGATATAGTGGTCCGATATCGGCAGTTCCGACAAATGAGCAGCTTCTTGAAGAGAAAATAACATCTGCAAAATTTCAAAACGATATCTTAAAAACTGAAGGACTAGTTCGTATATATACAGACAGACAGACGGACGGACAGACAGACGGACATGGCTAAATCGACTCAGTTCAACATACTGATCATTTATATATATGCTTTATAGGGACTCCGACGCTTCTTTCTGGGTGTTACAAACTTCGTGCCAAACTTAATATATTCTGTTCAGGGTATAAAACAAAAATAAATATTGTGGTTATTTTAGGTCGCGACAGCGCGCAAATAAATGTAATAACCAAGACGTTAAGTGGGAAAGTCGTGCATGCATGAGCATATGTACACATATATACATATGTATATATGTACTCCTATCTGCGTACCTGTGGTAAATACTTGAGTAACACTCGAAATAAAGCTGCGCACTCGTTGTGACCGAATTCATTTATGCGTGGCTTATCGGCACTCGGCTCTGGGCAGGTCGTGAGTTCGATTTTGAGCTGATAGGCCACCAGCAAAGAAGCAGAGCTTAAAAGCAATTTGGCTCATAAAATAGCTTGTCATTGCCACTTAATTTGAGGTGGGAATTTTTAAAGCAGATAGATTTTGAAAAAAAAAATTGTATAAAGAGAGCATTTGCGAGCCCGAGTATTATATGAATCAGCTAATAATAAGAAAAATGAGCTAAGAATGAAAAAATGCCTTTAAGTGGTGGTGTACCAAAACGCAGATAGAATGTTAAATACATTATAATCGCTTTAAAGCTCTAAATGGTTTGTCGCTATAATTTAATAGAATCCAAAAATGCAACTCTGATTAAATAAATAGTGTATTGTGATGAGCTATATATTTTGATAATAGCGAGATTCCTTCAAAAGTTCCGAACTGTAATATGGATATACGAATGTACGAAAACATGTATTTTAAACAACGCCCGAGCACATAGTAGATTGGAGTACAACGAAGAGCATTTAAACGAACGATGCGACCGAAATATTGCTCACTACATGGGCGAAGAATTAATTTTTGTCTTTGCTATTTGCTCTCAGACAATGATTTTGACGATCTTTAAATCTAAATCTAAATTGACAAGTTGCTCTCACAGATAGCGAAAGTAAAGAAACGGAAAACTATCTGAGTGTTGTTTTTGGCAACTACGTTATGTTATAGCTTAAGTATTAATATTTATGCTATTGCATAAATAGATCGACCAAACACTCACACTTTATTAATTGAGTTACTAAATGACTATTTAAAATAAAATAAACTATTTAAATCAAAGCAAATGCTCAAAAGACCCCTGATTTACACATTAATTCAACAGCTGCACCCGCTTACTTCTAGCGAAAAGCAGTAACCAGCAGCTCCCGCACGATCAGCTGACTCTCTCTCGGGTTTTTTTGGCCATTATAGTTGTTTTAAGGGGCTATACAAGTTTGACACTTTTTCTGATCGATTTTTTTTGTTTTTTTGCTTAATCGATAGTTCATACTTTCAAAATTATCCTGTGAAAGTGTTAATCTTGAATAGTTTTGGAATGACAGCGTTCTAAAGAGCGACCGCTCGTACGTATAATCAGCTATATTCGAAACTTTAAACGCGTTTTTCTAGAAACGACATTTTTCAAAATTGCTGGCATCATAACTCAACGAGAATTTGACCGATCGACTTCAACTAAGTATTCTTAAATATATTTACTATACAATGGCCTACGATCTATTATTGAAAATTTCCAATTGGGCATTGGATTCGATTACGATACGATAAAGATTTTCGATCGAAAATGATCAAGTGATCTTTATCGACAAATGGGACAAATTTGATAGAAGGTCTGTGCTTTTTGCTTTTTCAAAAAAAGTATAACTGACCTTTAACTATTGTGAAATGTCTTCCTGAGGATCTTTGAGAAAATTCTTTCGCTTTTTCGAGGGTGCAACTTTATATCGCTTTTAAACACCTTAAATTTATTTATGTTAGTCTGTTTCTGTCCCTTGTTTCAAGAATACCTATTTAAAATATAATTTAGTCCGTCATCAGTCATTGTTTACATAAAATCTTCCCAATGGTTTATTTCTTTTAAATTTCCGCAACTCACTCATCAACGGATAGATTTCGACCAACATCTATTAGCCGCGTAATATAATTTTTCGAGTCGGTAAGTGAGTTCAATATGATTGTACATTTTGTTTTCGTTACGGTTTAAATGATTTCGACGTAAAATTTTTCGATCGTATCGAACCATTTTTCGATCGATACAGATTCAATTATTGCGCCCATTACTTATATAATCTAGGAACTTCTTCATATACTTCGTACCACAAATAATAAGTTTAAGACTAGTTTTTTCCGCCCATGCTTATTTATCGTCAGAAACCTATATGTTCCTCCCAAGTGATCATCTAAGAGGAATGTTTTGCACGAATGCTGGAAAGCAACAACAAAGCGGCGTCTCTCCTCTTTGTGCCCATTTCCAAAACTAAAATATATCTTTCTTGCCATTGGTATCCGAAGAAATAAATCTAAAGAGACGCACCGAGGGTCAGTGGATTTTCTTTTTTGCTTTTGCTAAGGATTTCACACTCAACAGCTACTTACTAGTACTACTTCAGGGCGACATCTGTGTGATCAACATTTGTAGATCTATCTCGTTTTGAGCGATTTATTCTAATTGATATCCTATTTAATTATCGGAGTTAAGATGAAGGTTAGAGCAGAAAATGCAATAAAATACTCGGAGCTTTAAACGGTAATATTAATATTCCAAAGAATTGGAAGAATGTATCGGCCATTATAATTTTTTTAATGAGGCGATCAACTCATAGTAGGAGGCAAACTCGGCAATCATTTTGTCTGGTATAGAGCGGACTTGCGGCACTAATTGAAAAACGATTGTATTAATTTTTTTTTTCAATGAAATTGAGTTTCAAATACTGGAATACTTATATGTGACCTGGTCTACGGAAAGGGGGCTTAGGTGTCAAAAAATCAATTTTCACTTTTTAGTTGATTCGGATGGAAGATGAGAGTTGTTTATTTTTAACAGCTGTTTCCCAGAAAATTAGTTTTCGCACGTTAGCTCTCTTTTCGTAGACCAGGTCACATATATCAAATTTTAAAATAAAACATATTCGAAAATAAAAATTTCTCGCTCTGAAAACCTGATGTCAAAGCAAAGGATATACTTCAATAATTCCAAAGTAAAACCTTAAGAAGAGTCAAAACCTAAAACAGAATGCCGAAGAGTACAAAATCACGTCGGAGATTCGAGATCAATAAAATAGATTCCCTTTAAACAAATCTTAATGAAAACGGCATTATTGAAAATGCCAAATTTTATACAACGAGCAACAAATTTTGTCGGGCCCTCGAAAACCTGATGTAAAAACAAAGGACGTCAATAATTCCAAAGCAAAACTATAAAACAGAGTCAAAACCTAAAACAGAATGCAGAAGAGTGTAAAATCAAGCCGGAGATTCGAGGTCGATAAAAGTGTTCCAATTTTACACAACGAACAATAAATTTTATCGGGCTTGTCGCACTGTAAATTTTTACTTTCCCAGATAGAAATATTTATACAAAGAGAATTGGGAAAAAATATACATTTGAGGTTATGAGAAGGACGAAACTTAAATATTCACGACAAATAAGCTTCAAAATTTGAGATACAGTGGAACTTCTCTAACTCGAATCACCATAATCCACACAAAAAATTCGAGTTAGAGAGAATTCGATTTATAGAAATGTTCATTAAAATATACATTTTTCAAAAAACTGTAAAATATATGTAGATTCACCACAGTTTTAGTTATTTACTTCGCAACAAGTTGTATTTAAATTTAAAATTTTAAATTTTGTATAATGTCCTGGTCGAAAAGTTGGATTTATGGAAGGAAATTTGTTTGAAATTTGACTTCTATTGCCACTTCAAGAGTTCGAGTTATGGAGAACTTCGAGTTATAGAAATTCTATATAATTCTAACTATATAGTTATAGAAATTCGAGTTAGGGCAGGAAATTTGTATGAAATTTGGCTTCTAAACGCTATTGCCAATTCAAGTGTTCGTGTTATGAAGATCTTCGACTTATAGAAGGTTCGATTTATGGAAGTTCCACTGTATATAATTTTTTGTTTTTATTTTTTTTGTAATGGATTGAGGTTATGATTTCAAGCTAAAGAACAGCTTGAAATTCTTAACAAATTTTTTTGTGGTTTTCCGTATTTGAAAAGAAAACATTTTACATTCATATTTTTAGTTCTAAACATTTTTTTTATGAAATTCGAAATGAAACCAAATATTTGTTTTTAATCTAAATTTTTTTAAATAAAAAACTTAAAAAAAAACCGGAAAACCGATTTCCTGCAACAAAAAAAGTTCTAAAACCCAACAGAGTAATATTCAAAGTAATCAATTGCGCCTATAAAACCGCAACCCATAAATCCCCGCTTACGACACATGTTCGCCATTTTTTTTTGCCTTTTGTTACATAATCACAGGAAGCCGTTAAAATTTTTTATTTTCTTCATTTTTTGTTTTATATTCAACAAACTTAATTACTGCTTAGTGTTACTTAATACTACTTTTTTAAGTATCCATTTGACTTATTGTCGCACCGAGACGTACGCTTATGGAATAAGTAAATACATAGCGTATCTATGTATGTTTGTGGGTTTGTGAACCATTCCAGGGCCGATCGAATGTTAGGCACATTTGGTCATGCAGTTACACACACAATTCGAACGGACTGTTTACGTGCCGCATTGCCAATTAAATGTAGCACTCGCATAGTTTTTATGCAACTACAGTATACGGGCATATCAATAGTAGCGGTGTGTGGTGTATTGATAAACTTAAATTAAGTAATAATAATAAATATGCCAATAATAGTAATAATAAAAATAAAAGTAATATTAATAATACTCAATATATAATAAAAGCTAATAAATACCAAGCATAATACTATGGCTATATATATAATATATTTATAAGTATATATATATAAGTAATTCTATATACTTTTCAATGTATATATATAAAACTGTGTTTATGTTGTGGCAGATAATTTGTTAAGTACAAAAACTTTCACACATAAAAATTCTAAAAAAAAATATTTTAAAACAGATGGCAACTCTAAAAAAAAAATTTTTTAAAACACCTTTGCATTGCCTTAGCATTAGTGAGCGCCTAAAATAACTCACCGAATTCGCATTTTGTTTCTCTTTTTTATGTTTTTTTTTATTTTTATTTTTTTGCCTAATCAGTCTAGATAAAATTTGACCTTGTGATGGCCCGTCGTACCACCACTACTACTACCACTACCACTACCCACATGTGTACCACTACTAGTAATGCTAATTTTACGTGAGGGACGCTTAAGCGGATGATGTGGCTGTGCATCATCATCATCGTTCACATCATTATCATCTTCATTTTCATAATGATTGAGACGATTGTCGTGATGATTGTTGAGAATGTAGCTGTTGTTGTTGTTGTTATTACCTTCCAAACGTCGCAGTAAACGATCCTGTTCGGTTTCACGCGGCGTTGTCGGCACCTCCTTATTGGGTGAATGTATGCCGGCGAGGAAAGTCTTCGTGCTGATACGTGTCATTTTGGTCGGTTGATGATCTTGGAAGATTTGTGAATTCGCAAAAACGGCCAATATTTCGGGACCCAACATTGGCACGTTCGTTTGTGTTTGGCGGTAGTCTTCTTCATGTATCTTTGCATTGCTGGAAATATGAAGGTATTCAACGGGTTAATGAGTGATGAAGTGATACCAAGAGAGAGAGAGAGAGAGGAGGAGAGGTATGACTATGAGCGGCAAATAGAAATTTTAGAGGGTCTCAAACGGTTCCCATAAGTTAGAATATGCCTTAGCTTTATATTGAAAGCTTGTTTAAAAGCTTTAAAGCTTCAGGGCTTCAATTTTGTCAATCAAATTTTTATAAACCAGGTGAGAATTTGAGACATACTGTACTGAAGTGAATGAAATATAAAAAAAGCGTTATAGACAAGAAAAGCTTTAAAAAGCTTTCAATTTGAAATCATATAACGGCACCTGAAGCAGCAGAGACAGTTTCGTTAGAGTAAAAAAATGTTAACATTATTAAGTGTGTTACTTTTTGAAGATTTGAGTCAGTACTCTCGAAAGATAAATAAGAAATATTTTGCTTTGCCGCTTTTCAAGTCAATAAAGGCGTGACAATTATATATGCATAACTGCAATCATGGCATACGGAAAAGGTGTGCATCAACGTCATTAAGCTCCACCTTACGAATGAAAGTCGCTTAGCGCGTGTACCTCAAAATGCCGGAAGCGTTACGTCGCATTGGTTGATTACAGATAGGCACCGATAAATTGTTGTTATCTGACAATTGTATGTGACTGAGGGCACTGCCATTCTTCTGCATTGACAAGTAGTCCACATCCTCTTCGGGATTGTAGTTTGCTGGAAGGAAGAGAGAAATGCTAATTAGATTTGTTTTGCAGTTTAAGTATTATAAGTTCATATCGCATTACTTAATTGTTATTGAATAGCACTACAGTGTAATTAATTATAAGTTAGTTAAATATTATATCATAATTATCAATTAATATAATATGCATAAATTAGTATAGTTGTATCGTGACAAACTCAACCCATAAATTTTGATTAATTGCTCATTAATTAAGTAATGATTACATCAGATTCATTATTACAGAAAATCAATAAACATGATTTGAGTTGTTTCAAATGAGACTAAGTTTATATTATATGCAACAATTTATTATGATGTAATCATTATGTAATTGAAAAGTAATTACTTCCTAATCGTTTTATGTAGTAACAGTATTAGCGAAAAATTAAAAACTAGTAATAATTTATAGTTCTTTTATGACGATAAACATGTAATGGAAAATGTAATCAAAATTTTTTAATTACAAAATGCATAACAAATACTAAAATAACAAAAATTAATATTATCTTATTAGAATTTCCCAAACTTCTTGAAAATATTGGATCTAAATTCCCTGTATTTAGTTTACTAGCTTATTTGTAATCATAAACTGTAATTATTTTGATTGTGATGTTATGAGAATTTAATAATTACTCAATGTAATCATTACACAGAAACTTAAACGAAATTTATGTAATAGGAAAAGAAATGATTAACTATAATTATCAACATTTTTAGCACAATATTTAGTTAATTATACTATAAAATAACAAAAAATCAATTAATAAACAAATTATTAGAGTGTACTTAAATATGTATTGGAAAATAAACAAAATACTTATTATTTCTTTATCATACATAATAAGTGCCACTTATAGTTAGTTACAGTTAGGAAAATATTTGCTCAAATAATGTAATGTAAGTAATTATTACATTACTAGTATTATTTGTAATTGATTATAAAAAAATAATATTCCTAAAAGAAACATCTTAAAAAAAATAGTTTATAAGTTAATAATAGTGATAATATTACTAATAACTCTCATATTTTGTAATTTTAATGTAATTAATAATTTTAAGATTGTTTTTAGTTTTCAGTGCATTAACCAAAATACATCATAAAAATTTGAATTAATAGAATTTAGGAGTTTAAAATAAAAGTAATTGTAATTATATTAACAAAAGTAATGCATTATTTTTATGAAAAATTAATTGTAATGATTACATTGTAAGCAAAATTGTTTCCCTAACATTAGCTAAAATATATCATAAAAATTGATATTCAGGAGTTTAAAATAAAAGTAAAGATTTTAACAAATGTAATGCAATATTTTGAAATTAAAAAAAATAGTAATTACAATATTTTGAAATTAAAAAAAATAGTAATGATTACATTGTAAGCAAAATTTTCTTCATTACATTAGCCAAAATCATATAAATAGTAATTTATGGGTTAAAAATAAAAATAATTATAACGATTAAAACAAGAGTAATGCATTGTTTTAAAGTACAATTAATTGTAATGATTACATTGTAAGTAAAATTTTCTTCATTAAATTAGCCAAAATATTGTATTGCATGTATATCAAAAAATTAGTAATTGAAGAGTTTAAAATAAAAGTAATTGTAATGACTAAAACAAAAGTAATGCAATATTTTGATATAAATTTTGTTTGTAATTATTACTTTATAAGGGAACTTTTTTCCCTAACATTAGCCAAAATATATCATTAAAACAGTAATTCAAGGGTTTAAAATAAAAGTAATGGTAATGATTACAACAAAAAGTAATGATACAAAAGTAATTGTAATGATTACATTTAAAGAAAAATTACAAAAAAAATGTTATTGTAATTGAACAAATAATCAATTTATTTTTTTTTGAAAATTGTAATCATTAAAAAGTAATGGTACAAAAGTAATTGTAATGATTACATTTGAAGCAAAATGAAAAAAAAATTATTGTAATTGAACAAATAATAAATATATATATGTTTTTGAAAAATTGTAATCATTACCAACAAGTAATTGTTTAAAGTCTAAAAAGCAAACAAATATTAGTTTCCGTACTACAAACAACTATATAAAACACACGATTTACCTAAGTAAAAGCAATTTTTATTTATTTATATCCGCGTTGTGTTCGTTCACGTCAAACGATTCGGTGTGAACTCAATCGTCTATGCGAATTCTACGACACGTACAAGTCATTACAAAAAACTCATTTACTTAAAATTCTCAAGAAGTTTATACACAAGTCTACACATGTAAATACGAAAGTATTGCAAATAATCGTACGAGATATGCCAGAGAACAATAGTAATCATTGTAAAATACAATGAAAGTCTTTGCAAAAACCGAGCGCGTTACGATGATTCATTAAGCCAATATTACAGAATATTCGTTTATACTAAAGTAAATATGTGCAATAATTGCACTCTTTATTTTATTGTTGTTGTTGCAATTGTTGTTGGTGAAATGCAATATTTTTAGCAGTAATTATATGCGGATTTTTAACGCGCCACCTTAATTATTCTGCTGCCGAAGTTGTGTGTTAACACATTAACTAAATAAACGAAATATTTGTACAGTAAAGCAGCGCTAAATGGTACAACAAATATATTCAGAGTGTGAATTTTATCTTTATACAATGGTTAATGGTGACTTTCTTTTGTTGCTTCCTCATACTTATTTATTTGATTTTATAAATAAAGATTGTAGCTACACAAGCAAAGCAACAAGAAATGTCGCTACGGTCATTGGCCGCACTGGGCACTCGCTCGTGACCCTTTTATCCGTTAATTACAAAATAATATCCGTGAATACAATAGCGCAATCATCAGTCCACAGCAATAAATACATGTAGACTCTGCCAGTAGTCTTTATCTTCACAGTAATGACGCTATCTTTGTATGCTTCCAATCAATCTTTTTTTTTAGTTTCTTCAGTCTACTAGCTTAGAAGACTAGCAAGCGAGCCTTTATCTATAAACTGTTATTTATTAGCAGTACTGCTGACTACATTTGCATATGCTCTAGTAGCCGTTAAGACAATTATTGTTTGCTCTACCCTTACTTTCCATAAATATTTTCATGGAACTTTTATCAGAAAGATTTCGTAATTTCTTCTAAGTAGCCTTTTCTTAAAACTTTTTTCTACTTATATTTTTTTTTCAAATTTTGTACTTTTCAAACTCGTTGGAACCTTAACTCTTCGTAATATCTTCTAAGTACAATTGTTTTAAAAATTTCTTCCTCTTTTTATATATTTTTTTTTCAAATTTTGTACTTTCCAAACTCGTTGGAACCTTAACTCTTATTTAAACATTCAAAGAATATTCTTTCGAACAATAATTATCATACTTCTTCTAAGAAATCTCGCTTTAGAACATTATTTTTGAACACCTATATCTTTTTTAGAACTCTATACAAGGATCTATGAAATCATGAGGCAGGAAACCGCTTTGGAACTTAGAGATTATGTTCCCATTAGTGTTTCTACAATCTGTTTCATACAAAATAACTTATTTTTTTAAAACTTTGATATTTTTTTTACAGGAGAGTCTAAATACCAAGTTTAGATAAGGTACAATTCATTATTTAATCGGGAGATCATTGTCTTCTATAGAGCACCTCTTCGATTGTTTGACAACCAGCTAGTTTTTATCTTTAGTCTGTTTCGAAGAACTAACCAAAAGTAACAAAAATAACCCTTCCTCTAGTACCAACAATTAACTAAAATTATCTATGGTACATTCCCATACAGTTACTACGGTATATATGTAGGTATGAAATAACTGCCATCTAATCAATTGCTTTGTTACCACCTCCGCTTTGTAATCTTTGTTTATGTTTACCTCATTTATATGCTGTCGAATTGGGCAACCCATGACATTGACGCATCGAGTTCGAAGTACAGTGATAAATGCGCTAGCAATATTTATTGTGTCATATGGGTTAGTGAAAAGAAATTTTTGCATTTTCATGCAAGTTTTAAAATCTGATTTTTTAGCGAAGATACAAAATTAAAAAAAAAAATTAAAACAAAAATAAAAACAACTAAATAAATAATTTTATAAATTTTTGTAAACTATTTTTTTTTGTTTTTAAATTTTACCATTGCCTCTTCTGGTATTAAACTGAATTTGAATTTTTGAACAAAACAACTTTTTAAACTTTTCATGCAACAACTACAAAAATAATTTTTTGCAATTTTTTTTGTGTTAATATTTTCAATTTTACAACAAAAACAGCAAGCTTTCATAATACATATTTTCTCGAGAAACTTAAAAAAAATAACTTATAAATTTGAAAAATACAATTGATTTTAAATTTGAATTTTAATACAACAAAATAAATTGTAAAGACTTTGCTTGAAAATAAAATTTAAAAAAAAAAAATCTATTTTAATTTTATTTTGAATACAACAACAACAATAAATATTTTTTTAAACTTTGTAGAAATCACTTTTAAATTTTAAAAATTAAACGATTTTGAATCTTTTTTTTATTTTAAAGCAACAACAACAAAATACATTTCAAAAACTTTGCTATTTTTATTTTGAATTAAAATTCAAAAAATTAAAAAAAAACGATTTTAATTTTTTTTTAATACAACAACAACAAAATTCAATTTGAATACTTTGCTATTTTTTGTTCTAAATTAAAAGTAAAAAAATTAAAAAAAAATAGTTTAAAAAAAATAAAAAAAATAAAATTTTTAAATTTTTTTGAATACAACAACAATAAAATGTTAAAAAAATACTTTTAAAATTTAAAAACAAAAAATTAAAAATCGATTGTAAATTTTTTATTTTAATACAACAACAAAAAAATATTTTTTTTTACAATTTTGGTATTTTTTGTTCTGTATTAAATAAAAAAACAACAAAATACAATTTTAAAAATTTTGGTATTTTTTGTTCCGAATAGAATTTATTAAAAAAAAGTCGAATTTAATTTCACTTTTAATATAATTTTTTACAACAACACCAACTAAAATTTAAAAAAACTTTGCTATTTTTTTTCTGAATTTTTACCGTTAATCACTTTTGCATTCTGTGCGAATATTTAGTTTCGTATAACAACAACAATAACATTGAATTTTCACAATAGTTTCCTAAGAAATTTTGAATTATTAATGCATTTTCACATTCTACTTTGCTTTCAATGCAACAACAACAACAAATTAATTATTTTCCAATTTTATTACAGCAACAACAATAAATCGTTTGTTGTTACCAACCGTGTATTCCTGAATATTATTTGCTTTTTGTATTGTTGTTGTGCATCTTACTATATTAAGCAACATTTTCTCTCTCGCTAAATTTTCCACTTCATAATAAAATAATAAAATAATTGCCTACTTATTAATGCATAGAACGATTATTACTTTCAATTACAACAACAACTTTTACTTAAGCGTATTTGAGAGCGCTATAAAGTTGCAGAAAATATGTATGTTAGTTTTATCACAAGTTATAGCGCTGTTTACTTTTTAAATACATAATTCACTTTATCACTGTAGCCACTTGCAATCTCAGTTAATAGCTTACACGCGCTTATCTGCTTATCATATTCTAATGTGATTTGCTTTTAGTTTATTTTTTATTTTATTTTTAGTTTTATTTAATTTTATTTATTTTTAGGCATAATTAACGCTGCTTCACTGTAGTCAAATAATTTATAATGTGTATATATGTAGTTATATGCATGTTTGTTTGTCTGTCTAATTAAACACTTCCTATGCACTTCCTTTAACAATCTAACCTGTAGCTGTCATGCTAGCTGCTCACCGCTTCACCGTGCTTTTGTGTGTCTCAGCAGCTAACAGCTATCAGCACACGCGTAATGACTTGTACTTTTTGTCGTATTAATCACATTTTTAAGAAATTACTAATTAAATAATCACGTTTTTAATACACTTTTCAAAGGAATTATCGCGTTTAAATTTGTTGTTGTTTTTGATTTTTTTTTTTGCAAAAACACAAAAAATATTTGTTTGCTTTTTAGCTTAACTGTTTGTTGATTTTGTGTGTTTTTGAATATTATTTTTTTAATATTTTTGCATGCTACTCACCAATTGACTCATCGTAGCAGAATCTCTCCTCAAAGCAGTTCCACTTGAAGTCCTCCCAGCAGCTAAATAATTTTATTTAAGTTTTATGGTTATTAATTGGATTTATTTTTTAATTTTTTTCATATATTTAAATTTTATTAATTTTAAAAAATTTCAATAAGTTTTAATATTTTTTTTTTAATTTTTTTTTTTTTAATTTTTTTTTATTTAATTTTTTTAATTTTTTTTTATAATTTAAACAAAAAAATTAAAATTTTTTTTTGGAATTTTTTTTGTAATTTTTTTTTATAATTTAAAACAAAAAATTTAAAATATTTTTCTATAAAAAATTATTCAAAAATCACAAATTTAATACAAGCGCGTAAAATCGCAAGCAAGTGTTAACAAAGTATCAACGCGCACACGCCAAAATATTGAAAAT
This sequence comes from Zeugodacus tau, assembly GCA_031772095.1. Classification (NCBI taxonomy): domain Eukaryota; kingdom Metazoa; phylum Arthropoda; class Insecta; order Diptera; family Tephritidae; genus Zeugodacus; species Zeugodacus tau. The sequence continues at coordinate 13,306,486 of CM062651.1, read as the reverse complement.
ATTTCATAGCTCGTACTCACCTCTGGCAGCAACGACACATTTTACCGTTGCACTAACTATTTGTAAAATGGTCTATAGAAGTAGCGTTACGTGTGTGTCTCCTACGCACTGTTGGAACGTTGCGGCGTTTCTTGGTTGTAGCGCACGCAACAGTTGCCGTTGCGTCTGCTGTCACTGCTGTAACTAACTGTTGGTATGTACCGTCTATGGCGCTCTCGACTAGCGCGCGCCTACTTAACTACTAACAACGACGTGCCTTTCGGTCGCGGTCGTCGGTGGTCGCAGTAGTCGTTGGTGTTGTTTGTCACTACGCCGTTGCGCGCTGCGCGTTATTACGTATACACGCGTAAATCACTTTGAAAAGCACGCTTTCTTGCGCTCTGCGTCGTCTTAAGTCACCTTATATTATTAGCTGGCGCTGTGGACTTCGTTTTTATCAGCTTTTTAATGCAAATGAAAACAAAATGCGCGCTGCTTTTATTTTTTTATTATTTTTTTTGCTTTTTTTATTCGCTATACACTTTTTAGTGACGCGCTGGCGCTTTAGTTGGTGGTCTGCTGCTCAACTGCAAACAAAATATGCGAAAAAAAATGTTTTTTATTTAATGCTGCTTTAAGGCTGCCAAGTCGGCGCGCGTTATATGTACGTATGTATGTATGCGCGCAAACTCACACACACACACACAAGCGAAAGGTCGTGTAAAGACCGCGTCGCCGCCGCCACTACCGCTGTTGCTGCTGCTTTTGCCACACACTATGCGATTTTGTTTTTCGGCTAACACCTGTAATTTTACGCTAGCACTTGTTGTTGTTGCTGCTGCTGCTATCTGCTTTGCTGTGTCTGCCGCAGCGTCGCTCATTCATGGGAATAATTCAATTAGCTGTTGTGTTGTCTGTTTGCCTGCCATTGATGTAGCGTACGTGCGCTTTATGTGTCCACCGTCCACATGACTCGGTCTCTTCGTACTGCTTTCGCCTCGCTTTTACACACCCATTTAGTAGTAGTGCGCGCTCCAAGCGCCAATACGCTCGCGCCAGCACACAGTTGGCGCACCGGTTTCGTCTTAACTCTTTCACTTTCTGCGCTGCGGTTTTGCGCTTATTTTTAGCCGCTTTTGCGTTTGCATTCCTCCGTTCTTTATGCTGATAAGCAAGGCAATTGGCGTTATCATGCCTTTAATCCATATTTACATTGCTATTGATTATGTAGTGCTTGTGTGTTCTTTTGCGGTTGCCCTCTTCCGCTGCTCTCACAACGATTAATTAACTTTTTTTTATGTTGTAAGTGAAGTCAATCCGTGTATAACTTGAATATGTTTACTTGGCACTTGACGTGCTCCCAATAAAGCACATGCGAGTTGGTAAAATGTTGTTGCTGTGTAAATATAGCGTCGCAATGTCTGCGAGAGTGACAGCAGCGGAAAGGCTAACGCGCAATTGAAATCAACTTACAGAGAGTAGGCACAGTGGAGCGAAGCAGGAGAAGTGGTAGGTTAAATTTATTAGAAGCTATACACGACTGATGTCGGGGTCGAGTCAGAAATGCAAAAAATCTATCTTAAAGCACAATGGAAGGTTTCTCAAGTTGTCTTAACAACGACGGTAAAAAACTTTGATTATAAAAAAACCAGCTCTTTAAAGTCGAAATAGAACTTTGTAGAATCCCCCATTATGTATAATAACAAAGTTAGTGGAAATATTCTGCTTTGACCATAAAGAAAGATGAAAAGGACTATATATGCTATTTGTTTGAAAGACCAACCCAAAAAGAATCGCTTTCAAATATTGATAATCTTGTTACAAAAATAGATTTTTTTAATGTTTTTATGAAGTCATAATCATACAACTCATCAAATTATCAAAACTCCCCAAAATTATACATGCTCTAGAACATTAAAGCCTTAACGGGAAGATAATTGAGCGAAAGTGCTGAAGTGAGCATAAAGAACATTTCTCAAGTGATCCTCCAAGCACCCTGTATTTAAAAAAGTAAAGTATCAGGCACTCCCAGTTTAAAGCAATTTGGTCGTAAGCCAAGAGACCGCAGAATAAATGTTAAAACTTCCTTCTACAGGACGGTATTCTTAAGAAAAAAATCACTAGCATTTGTAATTAAATATCATTGATAGATTTTTATTTTTATCGACTTAATATTTGTTCTCCGGAGTTCTTTTTGGAATACGTATCATTCGAGAAAGGAAAAAGCTTCATTTAAGGGGTTATATACAGTAAGGATTTAATTTTTTTTTTTTTGCATTTTCTTAATATATATACATATCTGAGTATACACACACAAAATTTCAAGTTGATCCGACGAATATTTTCGAAGTTATAGACACATTAGTGAAGGCGCGTCGACTACATGTAAAGTGCTTTCAAAACTTTAAACTCGTTTTTCTCGAAAGGGTGTTTTCAAAGTCGGTGAGCAAGATTTCTCAGAAACGGCTGAACCGATTGGTCAATTTTTACACAAGCTTCTTAACTAAATTTTTTAGTAATTAGTCGAAGGATTTCCCCATCTGATGAAAATTTATTATTTTTATAAACAATTAAAGACACGAATTTTGGTCGAAAACCTTTTGCTTTGAGTAGCCCTCATTTTGTCAACAATTTTTTCCTTCGATCAATCACTAGATTATTTATTATATTAATGAAATTTATTTGGTTTTTGCATTTTAGATGATCCAGTCCAGAGATATCGTGCTCACCGCAAGAGGCCTTTTTTTGCGGACCTCTGCAAAATTGGCAATATCAACGTTCTCTATAATTATTATTGGCAATGAAAAATATGTGAATATAGTTTAAGGTTGTCATAATATACCTGCCAAGTTTCAAATCAATAAACCAAATAATTTGCTTAGAAAAAATTCTAGAAAAATGCCTTTTTTTCGACCTCCTAACTGTATATAACCCCTTAATCATGTTGTTGTTGTTGTTGTAGCGGCATAAAACATTCCCCAAATAATTTTGAGGAATGCTGCCGATTTGACAGTCCTTGGCCGGATAAAAATCCGGGTCCGTTCCGGTTACGTAGAACCGACTGTCGTGGGAACGGACCCCTTAACCATCTCATAGTTCGATGATGTGAAAATATCCAAACTGTAAGCTATGAAAACACGAAAGCTGTTCCACCCGGCAGTTTTTTATTTTTTTTAGATTAATAAAAGTATATTAAAAAAACAATTCCAAACACAGTTAACCTTTTATAACTTGAAGATCCCCATAACTCAAACTCTTGAATTGGCAATAGAAGTCAAATTTCATACTAATTTCTTTTTATAAATCGATTATTTCGATTTACTATCGAGGCAGAATTTGAAAAGAGTCTCTCTATATCTTATGGAGGTGAACAAAAAATACACTTATGGATTGCATAAACAATGTAACGTCAGGATGCAGACGTCAAGAGCAAACTGCAACAAACAAAATTACAAAATACATGTTTTAACGTATTTAAATAAAACTTTATGCGAAGTAAATAAATAAAAGTGTGTAAAAATTAATATTTTACAGATTTTTGAAAATTGTATGTGTCAATGACTCGAAGGATTTTTGTGGATTAAGGTGATTCGAGTTAGGGAAGTTCAATTGAATTAGCTTATTTCAGAATTTTTATTTTGAATTATGAAATCCAGCTCAATCCTTGTAGAAACATATGCTATGAATCGACATTAAATTTTCTGCACATTTACGCCAGCATCAGCCCACGGTGCCGTCAGACATGCAATGTTAAAAGCGAATGAGAGTGTGCATACCATTCAGTACGAGTATAGATATGTGCTCATATGGCACTCAAATGAGAGTTAACTAACTTCTCTCACTGCATGAAGAGAACGCCTTAAGCGTGACGAACTGCATGATCGTGACTACAGGTAAATCGAAATTCTCAAAATTACTTGTTAATTAACAGGTAAAGTTAGCTGAAAGTGCTGGCATGAACACAATTTGAGGTATAATTTTAGGCGTAAACTATAGACTACAACATATTGTTAGTAGCCACAGAGCACCATTTCGCTTATTGTTTAACTTTAAGGAACAATTAAATTACATTTTAAATCACTTAAATCTTAATTTTTAAATTTAATCAGCATTAACAAATTAGATTTCATAATTATTCATTTAGTCTTGCAATTAATAGTTTTTATTGCCGCAAAAAAGCAAGAGCCGATTTTAATTTCGCGCAAAAACCAGTTTAAGCGCGTGTTCGCAAGTTAACAACACAAAGAGTTAATAAAATTTTTGCAAAGTAGGTAAAATACAAAGCGAAGATGTTCCAAATTCAATGCATAATGAAAAAAGTGGCTAATAAAAAACTGATTTAAAATTCAAGTTAAAATGCAGAGTTAATTTGCATTTTTTTGTGTCAAAAATTTATCACGCTGTATGTGATTTGGCATGGTGGTTATTTGAGAATTATCACATCTTAGAATGTGTTAGATTTCATGGTTAAGTAAATTGCAAGCGTGAAAAATTAAAAGGAAGTACTAGTATAAGCGCTTTCTTTAACAAGAAGGTTTAAACCGAAGCTTAGTATGTTATTCTCTTGGGAAACAATACTCGACATCGCAAGAAATTCAAAATTTTTTACGAATTACTCATTAATTTCCTATGTTCATCCCAAGATCCTAGCGAACATTTTAAGCTTTCTTAAGTGCGGCCTTAAACTTGACCAAAGTAGTCGAAGCTAGAGATGTGTAAGTTATATATTATTCTTACCTTGAATTGAAATTGGTTCGTTAGTACACAGATCAAAACTAAAATAAAGAAGAAGACCTAAATCGAAAAAATAATTATTGAGACGTGCCTTCAGAGTGGTCATATTGGACAGCCAAGTAGTCTTTAAGATTCTCCACATAACCTTAACTTCCAAACTATATCAAAAAAACCTTTCTCTCTTGTCTAGAATTAGAAGATAAAATACTCCATTTTACAAGAGTCAACAACTTTTTATGAACTAATCTCGTTATCCTCGAACGAATGCTTTTCCAAAAAAAAAACAGGAAACTCACTTGATTTCTTGTGGTTCATCCTACTCTGTCGAAGCTCGCCCGAGGCCCAGTAGTCTAGTGATAAACTACAAAACAACAGCAGACATACAATTCCTAGTCCAATGAATATGAGTCGTGAATGTAATCCCTTGGAACCGGCTATTCATGCAAGACTCACCACAAAGTTATTAACTTATGATGGTGATATTATAAAGTAGGTCATCTCTATATATACGATTGTCAAATATTTCCATTTTTGTCTTTTGAATTTCGTGGCTAGGTATAATACGCTAAGAGCTCGTATCTGGCAATACTATTTATTTCCGTGAGATTACTGGTGTTTTGGAGGATGGTACTCCATCACTTCGAACTGCGGAGGAATGGTTTCGACGATTCAGAACAGGTGGCAACGACACCATGGATAAGTCAGCCGGCGGAAGACCTGTGACGACGAATACCGATCAAACCATGGAAAACATCGAGTTTGACCGGCATGTGTCATCTCGTGACATCGCCCGGGATATGGGAGTTAGTCACCAAACCATTTTAAACCATCTGCAGAAGGCTGGATATACAAAAGAGCTTGATGTTAGGGTGCCGCATGATTTGACGCAAAAAACCTTCTGGACCGAATCAACGCCTGCGATATGCTGCTGAAACGGAACAAACTCCACCCATTTTTGAAGCGGATGGTGACTGGCGAAAAATGGATCACATATATACGAGAATATCAAGCGAAAACGGTCGTGGTCGAAGGCCGGTGAATCATCCCAAACAGTGGCCAAGCCGGGATTGCCACAAGCCAGAAAGGTTTTGCCGTGTGTTTGATGGGATTGGAAGGGAATCATCCACTATGAGCTGCTCCCATATGGCCAGACGCTTAATTCTACCATCTACTACGAACAACTGGACCGCTTAAAGCAGGCGATCGACCAGAAGAGTCCAGAATTGTCCAACAGGAAGGGTGTAGTGTTCCACCAGGGCAACGACAGATCACACACTTCGTTCATGACTCTTCAGAAGCTACGGGAGCTCGGATGGGAGGTTTTATTGCAACCGCCATATAGCCCGGACATAGCGCCAAGTAATTACCACCTGTTCCTGTCCATGGCGAAATTTGACAACATAATATATTGTTAATATGTGAAGTATAGAGCAGATAGCAAAATCTATCTCTGTGTTCTCTATATGATTCACTATAAGAATAGAAAAATAAATCTCTTAAAATGTGTCATAATTCCTAAATACGGTTCCGGAGTACTCGACATGACTCTTAGTATGCGTTGTAGAATGAGTATTATTGAGTATTTTCAGCCACTTATTTCAATATGAATCTAATCTAAAATAATTCCATATTATTCAAAGTCGCGGAGGAAAACTTAGGTCACACCCATTACTAAACTAAATATAACCAAACTAAAATTTAAATTTATTTCTTCAATTCAATGCACATCACTTACAAATGTCTTTGTGATTTCTTGATGCGTGTTTATAGTTTGAAGTGTTTACAATAATTTTATGTATACGGTTGTACATACATATGCACAAATCTATTTAAATATGTTTAAATGTAAATAATACGTTTGTGGCAAAACACCAAATCACTGCCAAGTAGCAATCAAGCTATTAACCTGGCAATTTCATTTTGGCTATCATGCAATAATTGCAACAACTGTGTGCATTGAATGAATATACAAATGAATATCCATATACAAATATACAAGCTTATAAATGTACATTAGTTATAACACTGCACAGCATTTGTACGCATGACAAATGTAGGTTGTTAGCAATAAAAACAACATAACTCGAAAAAAAATTAAATAACACAATAATCACTTTATGTTATTGTGGACGCTATGAGCTTATATGTACAAGATGTATGCGTATATTTTAATATACATAGGTATATATGTGTGTGTTTCTAGGTTTATTGAAGCGCTTAACGTTTTTTTTTTTTTGCGTCATCGTTCGACATTGTCCAACATAAAAGTGGAAAGGTAAGAAATTGGTAATAAAAACAAAAACTGCAAAAACAGTTATTATATATGAATATACAGGGTGATTCGTTTCAAAAAACTATCAATTTATCTTGGAAGTAAATAACTACAAGACACTATTTTTTCAAAGTAAATTTTCGGAACTAAAGTTTAAGTTACTTGAAGTAACTATGTGGAACTCCAGAAAGTACCCAAAGATACATTGATTTTAGTTCAGAAACCATTCTTTGATTACAATTAGTCTAAAAGAGCATCTGACCTCGGGTCAACGAGATAATACCACGAACATTTCTGGTTACCAGTCACTTAATAATCTTACAGTTGTCTTACCGATAGTAAAATTGTAAGTTCAAAATCGATATGAAAATGAAAATGGTACCCACACAAAACAAAATATTTTATGTAATTTAGATTTGACCTACTACCAGGGTCCGGAAATCTGAGAGCAACTTTTGAAAGTTTCAGAGGTATTTCTGAGAAGGATGGTATCGAAAAGCTGCGTATGAAAAACTGTATAAGTTCATATATTCTGATGGCCGCAGATGGTCGTTTACCTAAATAATACGAAAATAACCTTAAATCAGTTGTTGAATAATCCCAAGCTTCAGTAGGTTAACTTTGGAAATTGTGGGAGAATTTAAAATCTTACAAATGATATGTCGACTGGAATAAGAAAATTCTGAAAAAATATGATCGAGGTATGACAAAATATTTAACAACGATTTGATGAATTTTTCACCATGAAGAAATAATTCTGTTCTCGGGGACTTATTATTGTTCAATTCTAACAAGAAGAAACTTTCTTGACTACGATGTCCACGAATTGTAGTGAAGAGGAGTTGTGTTGTAGTTTTCTTATGACAGTTGTCCATCGGCAAACTTCCGCTTTAAGCTTGAAGGTCCGCAATTTGTCGTATAACATTACGAGATATAGCACAAATGAGACTAAAAACTTGACCAATAATCTAATAGAAGTCTAACAAATATTAAACCTACCACTTATAGATCTCTTTGCCGAAAACTGCGCGGCGAAATCGGCTGGACGACTGATGGTGAACAGGTGAATTTTCATACAGATCCTTCGGACACAGTTCGGTTTCTAAGTGCAGTTTGACAGACACCGACTATCAGGTCCCATTCTACAACTGGGAAAGAGAGTTCACGCTAAACATGGAAAAGGATGGTTGGCGCAAGGGACCGCAACTGCACCCATACCATCCGTATGGCTCTAAAATGGATGAGGGAGTAGATGCAGGGATATACTGTCCGGAATTAGGCATAAAACAACCGTTCAAACTGCCAAACCACTGCAGTATATTTCAAGCAGAGGTCTTTGCTATTGGGAAGGCTGCAGAGATAGCCTCCAACGCACAAGCCTAATACTTTAAAATTAACGTCAACGTAGACAGCCAAGCAGCAATCAAGGCAGTCACCTCGTTTCGAATATCGCCCAAAAATGTCTTGGGATTGCGGGATTGCCAAGAGTGGTGTACAGCTGTCACCCGGAAACATAATCAACATCGGTAAACCCATGCACATTCTGTACGACGACATAGACAGGTGCATGGCAAGAAAACTCAAATATCGCTGGAAGGATCTACCGGGGTGTAAAACTGCAAAGGTTATATGCAAAGCGGTAGATAAAAAATATACAAGGTTTCTACTGGCGGCTCGGTAGAAAGTGCTGTAGGACCATGGTTGTCATTCATGGGGCTGTCAGATCGGGAGGAATGCAGAAAGTGTCAAGAGCGGGGCACCAAGGAAACAATGGAGCATCTCTTGTGCTTTTGTCCTGCGTTAGCGAGACAGCGTTTTAGATACTTAGGGGCCTCACACGATAAGTTAGGCGCAGGCATCCTAAGCGATGACTACTACTCAGGGAACATATGAAGGCACTCCATTCTGGTATAGCAAAAGACCATAACTGGGCCTGCAGCCCTACCAGACCAACCTAATCTAACCTAACCTAATAGAAGTCTAGATAAATGGTCCAAATATAAAAATAGCAACTCGCATAGTACGACAGCTGCCACCAGAGAATCAAAACTAGGTATTATTCGTAATTTTTATAGTAAAATTACTTCAGGGACAGACAGTTGGAAAAAACTCCTAATTTTTTTAAAAAATGCGCATATACTGACAAATCGGGTCTAACACCAAGTTCCTGTCTTATTGCTCAAAAGTCGTCCTTGCAAGTTTTTTGCCAACTATGGTTAAGCAAAAATAATGGATCTCTTTATAGTAAACTTCAGTAAAATATGAATTAAACTATGTTACAGAAGATGAAAGGACGAGCTTATAATAAATCTTTAAAGAAATCAAAGAGTAAAGACAAAACAATAATTTAAGTGACATGCGAAAGAAGTACAACGAATCGGCTAAGACTGCTGAATTGTTTGTCCGATACTAACCGATGCAGATGCCAATTAATCGGTCGAACTCCACTTAGAGCTTATCACAAGTTAAATAGTATATGAGTCCACCGTCAGCGGACTCAAGAGCAGTACGGCGTCTCTACTATCAAAATAAATGATTACCACTCAGACGGCAACTTTACGGGTTTATTTGTTAAGATATTTCAATTGATAATCTTAAAAATCTGTTTCCAGAATCTTGCAGTAAAACTAAAACCTACAACTTTACTAATATACTCAAGAATATTAATTTCAATTTAGTTTATTACATTTGAATCACCCTGTATGAAAATGTATATAGTTAAAGCCATTAAAATTGCATGTCTACACTTATTATTTTAAGTTGTTTATTGCATTTTAATCATACTAATTGAAAATTGCTTTATTAAATAGGCCTATCAACACTGAGCTGACAACTTTCAGCAAATTACATAAAATTAGAAAGTACAAATAATTAGCAATACAGAACCGGATTTCTTGGTTAAGTGAAACGAAAGCAAACGTCAACATGATTTACAAAGTATTTTAATACACATAAATTAAATATTTTATGGGAAAATCGAAGAAGTATAAAGTAAACGCAAACATAGACGATTATTGGGTTAGGCAATATGTTAGATATGCACATGAACAACCATGCGCTGCACGTACGTAGAAAGACAGCAGACGACAGAAAGAAGTCGCGAGATCAAAAGTCATTGGCAATACATGGCGGATGAGTAACACACCTACACACAAGTGTATTAAAATAGTGTTTGTGTGTGTGTTTGTGTTGCAAAAGCACGCGAGTGCGCTGAAAATGCTTACAAATGTATAAACACACACAAATATATATACATTTTTATATGAAAATTACATATATTCATTCATTACTTAGAATTCTCTCATATTTTATTCAACGCGGCTGCTCATTTTATTTTCAGCTTATTGTTGTTGTTGTTATTGTTTATTTTATAATAATATAAACAGAGATTCGTCTTAAACTCGTGTGTGCGTTGAAAGATCTACCGATAATAAATTCCATAAATTAATTGATTTTCATAGTTATTTTGTATTGTAAAAGCATTACACTGGCCAAAGTGGCGGCGCATACACATTTATACATGTCTATATATATGTATGTATATATCTATATATGGAATATATATACATATATATGTGCGCCATTACTTATAGTTTTATTCAAACAAAACAAACACATTATTGAGCTGCTGGTTGCCGCATTTATACACAAATCCAAATCCAACTGCGAATGCGAAAGTGGAAGTGTTCGGTTTGAAAGGTGGAATTATCCAATTGAATGAATGTAATTTTGCTCTGTGCGTTTGCTCGCATAAATAATTTTATGTAATTTGTTTTTTTTTTTTTGTTTTTCTGTGGTAATGAACTTGCTTTGCTAATTAAATTTTATGGTAAAAAGTAAATTTTCGAGCAATTAAAAGTAATTCATGCTTCCTCAAAACTATTACGGGAATTCGCATTAATAATTTAGAATTGATGGCAAAAAGTCATTATTCCACTTTAGAATCCGTTTTTGTATTGAACAAGTAAGGAAGGGTGTAACAGAACATTTATTTGATTAATTTTATTAATATTATATAATACACAATTTGACCAATATATTCGGAATATATTGGAAACCATAAAATTAGGTTAGAAGCACCAAGGTCCTCGTGGCGTGGTTGGGAAGTGATTTGGCCTATTTTCACAACATATCATTGAGTTGTAAGGAAACTATTACAAACCAAGTTTCATTGAAATCGGTCGAGTAGTTCCTGAGATATGGTTTTTGACCCATAAGTGGGCGACACCACGCCCATTTTTGGGAGGTGGGCGTGGTTATTATCCGATTTCTTTCAATGACTGTATGAAGAAGTGGCTAAAAAACGACTGCAGAAAGTTTGGTTTATATAGCTCTATTGGTTTGCGAGATATGTACATAAAACCTATTTGGGGCCACGCCCACCTCCCCAAAAAAATTACATCCACATATGCCCCTTCCTAGTGCGATCTTTCAAACCAAATTTTATTTCCATAGCTTTATTTATGGCTTAGTTATGGCACTTTATGTGTTTTCGGTTTTTGCCATTTTGTGGGCGTGGCAGTGGTCCGATTTTGCTCATTTTCGAAAGAAACCTTCCTATGGTGCCAAGAAATAAGTGTGCCAAGTTTCATCAAGATATCTTAATTTTTACTCAAGTTACAGCTTGCACAGACGGACGGACGGACGGACGGACGGACGGACGGACAGACAGACATTCGGATTTGAACTCCACTCTTCACCCTGATCACTTTGGTATATATAACCCTATATCTAACTCGTTTAGTTTTGGGTGTTACAAACAACCGTTATGTGAACAAAACTATAATACTCTCTTTAGCAACATTTGTTGTGAGAGTATAAAAATCCGAATACTTAGCCCAACAATTTGTAGGAATTTACTGGAAACTCTCTACTATGATTAGTCATTGAGAGATCCCGCCGAGTACTGATCTTGTAACGGTAATGACGCTTCGAAGCTATGTATATTATTAGGGTTAGGAGTAGTCAGAATTTTCAAAAAATTATTTTCGTTAAGTATAATGTCTTAGAAATATTTTCTGAAAATTTGAAGTTGATCCGATAATAACTTGTCGAGTTATTCGACAAATAACAAAGATCGCTCGGGCACTCCAAAACTAGATTGGGCTGAATCCAGGTAGATAGAATCTATGCTTGTTCAACTAGCAGGCAGACGTGGCCTAATTGGAATAAAGGCCTTACGAGCCAGCTACTGAAATTTAAAAGGAAGGACATAAGAACTCTAGTGGGAGTGCTAACTGGTCATTGTCTTATTGGAAGACATTCCGACCGACTGGGGTTACCGAACAATGACTACTGTAGAAGCTGCCAGGAAATAAAAGAAGAAGTGTGAAAGCAAAGCATTGTACAGGAAAAAAACTCACAGCAATCGGACATGGTTTTCTAGACAAAATCTCGGAAGTTGCGCACGTTAAACTTATTGAGCTGCTCAACTTTATAAAAGCCACAGAGTGGTTCAAATAGGACATTGTAGTGTAAAGGGCTTTAGTCTCGGTGGATTCACAATGGGCCTCATAAAGGCCTAGGTGCGTCAGTTGATCACCACTTTACCCACCCACCTACCTAAGTTAAAAGATTGTATAATAATGCCATATTATTACTTTTGTAAAATAACATGATTTGATAGCAAAAAAAAAATTACTGAAAATTCTAATTTTTTCGTGTCTCTGACTACCCCTAACCCCTTCAGAGTTATTTCTTCTAATGATACTGTTATTGTTCTCATAAAATCAGTAAAGGAATTGCAAAAGTGGTAATAGATTTGAAATATCATTCAAGTTCAGCAAAAGTGTTCTCTTTTTCTATCTCAGATCGTATAGTGCCAACTAGAAAGTATAGAACAACAATATCGCCTGAGAACATAACGTTTTAGTCAATCTAATTTCCATTGCCTTCGCCCCCAAAATGATTAATTGCTATTACTTTCAGTTACGGAAGTACAAATTGTATGCCAAAATAGTAAAAAAAGGTTTCCCATAAGTAAGTAATTGCGCTGGTAATTTCCAAGAGAACAATTAATGGTAAATTTCCCGCGCTGTGACAAGATAATTCCTAAGTAACTATAGAGCTGATACGTTCTTTCAATTGATTTTTGGTGGAATAAATTCTGTAATATAAAAAGTAAGGAAGGGCTAAGTTCGGGTGTAACCAAACTTTTTATAGTCTCGCAATTTACTTATATAATTTTATTAAGTTAATACAAACTTTGGCCCACATAATCGACATATATATGTTATAAAATTGAAAGTTGGAAACCTTAATATTAGGTAAATGGCAGCTAGGTGAAGTTATGACCCGATTTCACTAATTTTTATTAGAAGAAAAATATTCCCTCCGAATTGCTTCAAAATATCTGAGAGACTTACTTATATTTGCGGTACAAAATTTATTAGAACCACTGAGGTTCTCATGTTCGTTATATGGGACCTTAAAAAATTATGGTCCGATTTCGGCGGTTTTTAGAAGGTCGATGAGGTTCTAACCTTGGCCATGGAGCCATGCTCAGCAGTTTACAGCGAGTATCCAATCATATGCTCGCCATAAAAAAGAATATTCTATAAAATTTATCAACTTTTCGAAGTCGAAAAAATATTAATTTTTATTTGTGAAGACAACACACGTATATTTATCTTGACTTCATCAACAAATTCTTTTACTTTACACTTAAATATATATATATTCGAACGGATGTAGGAACAGATTATTGTTAACACTTTCAAGCTCAATTCTTAGTTAGTTCTATGTTCGTGATTTGTCTCAGAAAATTAATGGATTTTTTTTCAGAATTGTACTTATTATGATTATTAAAAGTAGTTATTGAGTTAAAGAAGCGTGCAAACCTTCCCACACACATACCATACATACAATATGTACAAACATTTCCATTGTTTAATTGTGCAAATCACAGTCATTACATGAATGAAACAATGTTTTTGCAAATTCTATTGCAACAGTTGTGGCCTTTACCGTGAATTTCTCATTAGACTGAATTCCAAGGTGTTAATGCAATAATTTGTCATAAATGCTTTTAGGCATTGTTGAGTGCGTATTTACTACAATAGTATTGAAATATAATACAAAATGCTAAGAAAATATTTACGTCTAAACACGAAGGAGACAAAAGTTGAATGAAAATCAAATAAATATGTTTTTATACAAAAACAAAAACAAGCAGAATGTGTTGATTTGCCCTCATGAGATTTCTTAGCGCTAATGGATTTATTTGACTGCTAACTTGTGAATAAAAAACTATAAATTCATTATATTTCCTGCAAAAAGCAAAACAAATTAGATAGATGTCAGTAAATAAAAAATGAAACTGTTGCTGAATTAAAAAATATAGAATTCCGCTAAAGGCAATTGCTAAGACAAGCGCAGATCACAAAGTGTTAAGAACGCTTTGATGAGTGTTGGAGTTGACAATGCTGTCAATTGCTGATAATCCCGAATGTTATGTGATGTATTTTGGGATTGAGTAGAGTTTAGATTTTATATATTTCTTTTCTAAATATTTCTTACAAAGAGATCGCTTATAAAAATCTTAAATATAAATATAATTTGTCGAGGGGAATAAAATTTTCTAGAAATGCCCCCGGATCAGTCTGAATTAAATTTTAACAAACTTTTAACTACTCTAGATCACACTACAATCCCCCCTGACAAGAGATGAGATCTCTAGGTGTCCAAAATTTAATAGATTTTGATTCTTCTTACCAAAGATAATTTCGAGAGAAGCGAATCAAAACAACTTCTACAGCTAATAATTGACGAAAAGACTATGATCCATCTGATATTTCTTAAGATTTCTTCGAATAAATGATCTTAATTTTAGGTTGGCAAATATCTCCCTTTCGATTTCACTAAAGCCGAAATTCGCGCTATTTTAAAGTTTTTCTTCGTCAAAGGCAAATCCGCTAGAGATACGTTCCGTGAGATTAATGCTGCTTTGGGGGATGGTACTCTATTACTTCGAACTGCAGAGGAATGGTTTCGACCATTCAGAGCGAGTGAAAACGACACCAGCCACTGGATAAAACAGCAGGCGGAAGACCTGTGACGACGAATACCGATCAAATCATGGAAAACATCGAGTTAGTCCGGCATGTGGCATCTCGTGACATCGCCCATGAGATGGGAGATATTCACCAAACCATTTTCAACCATCTGCAGAAGACTGGATACACAAAAAAGCTTGATGTTTGCCGCACGATTTGACGAAAACGGACGTGGTCGAAGGCCGGTGAATCGCCTCAAAGAGTGACCAAACCGGGATTGACGGCCAATAAGGTTTTGGTGTATGTTTGGTTGGATTGGAAGGGAATCATCCACTATGAGCTGTTCCCATATGGCCAGACGCTTAATTCTACCATCCACTGCGAACAACTGGACCGCTTGAAGCAGGAGAGCGACCAGAAGCGTCCAGAATTGGCCAACAGGAAGGGTGTAGTGTTCCACCAGGACAACGACAGATCACACACTTCGTTCATGACTCTTCAGAAGCTACGGGAGCTCGGATGGGAGGTTTTACCGCATCCACCACATAGCCCGGACATAGCGCTAAGTGATTACCACCTGTTCCTGTCCATGGCGAACGTCCTTGGTGGGATAAAATTGAACTCAAAAGAGGGTTGTAAAAAGTGGCTGTTCGAGTTCTTCGCAAATAATGAGGGGGCTTTTACGAGGGGGGTATTAGGAAGTTGTCGTCTAGATGGAAACGGAATATCGAACGAAACGGCGCATATTTGAAGTAAATCTGGTAAGGAGTAAGGATTCAAAATTGAGTTTCAAACTAAGCTTGGTTCCAAAGTGATCAATCTCAAACAGTACCTAGTCTACAAATAGTTTGCACAAAAAAAATTCAAGTAACTAGTAGATCTCACACAAAAAAGTTTATAAACATTTTAAAAATATTTTTCGTAAAATGCCGAAATTACGGGATTAACAACACTAATATACAAAGTATGTAAGTACGAAAACACACGTTTTCTTATGCATGAGACAATTGTGAGTTGTGTCGCATATTTTGAATCGGTTAAACGAAAAAATCCCACTTAACATACATTATCATTTAGTTTTGAGCAACTCACAAGGTAGGTAAATATGTATGTACAAAAACAAAACGAAAACACCCGCTTTGTTTACGTTCATCACCAAAACAGCACAACAACTGGCAAGAATCATACCAGACAATCAAACAATCAACCAATTTGAGCCACTGTGCCGCGGCACAAACAATTCAATTCGATTCAATACAATACAACTCACCTCAACTCAACACAACAAAAAAAGAATAAATAAACATAATATTAATGGCAAAGAATAAACAGGAAAATAACCGGTAACGCTTCAACAGTTTCGTGATAAATCTCATATGTAAGCTACCCACTTTGCATGCGCCTGACAATGTAACGAAATAATTCATAATTTATCGTTATTTAATTTTCCAACATTTTGTTGTTTTTATTGTTGTATTGTGAATTGGAAAATTTTCCACTGCATGCTAAGTTGGTATGCAATTTTCCAGCCCTAATTGCGGTAATGAAACACGACAGCGCGCTGTAACTGAGCTAGAGTGCAATTTTATGCCTCTTCGCCGCCTCACTGCCTCTACATCTGATCTGCTTCGTCTGCTTCTGCCTTTTCATCATGATCATCTGTTTTCAATCTTTAAATTGTTGATTGACAGACAGTAATCGGACGACCAAATATTTGTATACTCATTACCGTCAAGACATTAATTGTATTAACCAATTTAATATTTATTTGTTAAACAGACAGACGTACATATCTACTTGAGTATGTGTTTGAGTGAGTACATTCCCTGCCAGCCAAAGGTGGTGAAAAAGCTGGTTAAACCGAAGTTTTTTAAACCCACAAAAGTGGTAAAAAAGTGGTGAGTTTGTCATAGGCCAGCATAGCTGCTTGTGAGTTTTTTAACCACTATTCCCCTCACACGTACGAATACAAAAACAAAACAACCCAAACGTGTGCGTTGGTGTTAGTAATTGAAGAAACATGAGGGGAAAGTGGTTAGGCCTGGCTGGCAGGGTTGGCTGTTGTGGCCGAAAATATGTAAATCATGCATTTAAGCTTATTTTGCTACCAACAACGCTACCAATGCAAGTACAGGGTGTTTAGGAAAATTTATCGATTATCGTAAATCGAAATAAAATTGTTATCGATATTTAAGGGGGATAAGTAAAGTAATTTTTATGGTTTCTTAAGAGCAAAAAAAATATCAGTCCCTCGGTAAAGTAATTCTTTATGGTTTCTTAAGAGCAAAAAAATAGCTGTTCCTCGGCTCGCAGAATGAAATTAAGCGGTTTAACCTAAAAATAAATTTTTCTAAAAATTCTTAAAAATTCGTTTTCTTCTATTCTCTAAAAATTTAAAGTTGATCCGATAATTACTTTTCGAGTTATACGACAAATAGCACGCTCCAAAACGCAAGTGTGAAACTTTAAATGAATTTTTCTCAAAACTATAAACAAATTTTGAACTGGTGACAACTGTAACCCGAAAACCGCTCGGTAGATTTTAATGATATTTATACAGCGTTTAGAATATACAATAATCAAAGGCAAAAAAAATTCTCAAAAATTTCGATTTTTTAAGACCAATAACTGGTAATTTTTTCCCGAAAATCTAGAAAAAGTTTCCTGAGACCGCCATTTTGTTAATTTAAAAACAAAAAAACTTTGATTAAGCCCAGGATTAAAATTTATTGATGAATCTCCAAGGACTTATGATTATCACCGCAAGACCTGTTTTTGAACTGGGTCAATACAAACAGCAATAACATTGGAAAATATAATTTTTTTTTTAATTTTCGTGACGAGTATACTGAATATTCTCTTTTTTCGTACTTTAATTAAGGGGTAGTCACATCTAACCCCTTAATAATAAGTGTCGAGATCCCGCAAAAAATTTTACTCGCTTTCGGGACTGATATACAAAATTCTTGGTTCAAGCATAAATCTTAAAATAAATCATGAAAGAAGGAAAATCAATCTTCCCGAAAACCGAAATTTCTGTATACCGATAATTTATTCGAACATAAAATTCTATAAAAACACTATCTGAATTTATATAAGGCCTTGAAGAAAAAAATAAAAGTAATAAACAAGAGTTCTGAAATTTCGGGATCTCGCAAATTTATTCGAGTCTTCAAATTATATAAAAACGTTATCTAAAAATCTAAAAATTCTATAAAAACGCTGTATAAATTTATATAAAGCCTTGATCAAAAGAATAAAACTAATAATCATGAATTCTAAAATTTCGAGATCCCCATAATTTATTCGAACATAAAATTCTACAAAAACACTATCCTTGATGAAAAGAATAAATCTAATAATTGATTATTATCATGAATCATGATTTCGGAAATTTCGAGATCCCGAAAATTTATTGGAACTTAAAATTCTATAAAAACACTATCCAAAAGTCTAAAAAGTCTATAAAAGCGCTATATCAAGCCTTGATGGAAAAAATAAGACTGATACTCATGAATTCTGAAATTCGGGATCCCGAAAATTGATTCCGGGCTTAAAACTTTATAAAAATGGTATCAAAATTTATAAAACGTCTGAATATAGTAAAATATGAATATTAAACACAAATTCCGAAATTTCGAAATCCCAAAAAAGTTGCTCGGGATTCAAAATTTTTAAAATTGTTATATAATCTTATAAAAAAATAATTCCAAGTACCGAAATTTCGGGATCCCGAAGAAATCGTTTACCACTAAAAAATCCATAAAATCTCGATTTAATCTATATTTTAGTTTGCAATATTAGATATTCAGGATCACATGCAACGTATACTCTTACCACTCCCATCTTTATTGAAATGCACAACACATAATTGTGCGCAAATAACAATTGACGCATGATGGCATATTTATTGTAAATATATTTATAAGTATGCATGTATTATTGTACTCTCATGTGTAGAAATGTCAGCTGAAATCTCTATCCCGAGCCATCAATTTAAACGCGTACACAAGCGATGGGCCAATATGGCACATGTGTAACCAACTAATTAGCGCAATACATGCATACACTCACGTGAGAGTGCCACTTATTGTATCAGCAACAATATAGTTAATAATTTGTTAATACATATTAACCCAACGGAAATGTCACATGCCTATAGGTATGTACATATGTACATTGCGCATCGACCAACTTATTGGACAATTCATTAATAACGCTGTGGCATTTAATTTAACGCTACATTGTGTGGCAGTATTAGCACTCGAAATTTGTTTATCGTTGCAATTATGAACGATCACGTAGTACGTGATTAGCGAACGAACTGAATGAGGTGGAAAAACGTATATTGCTTTGGAGAGGATTAAAAGTAATTCTATGAATAAATGTGTGTGTAGAAATGCATATTTTCCGATATAATGGAGGAGCCCTTAGAATGGAGCTGGACTCTAAGGGAAAGAAGAACCCTGAATCCCGAAATATGATACCGAAAAAGGTATAGTCTTAATTTAAAAAAAATACAGTAAAAATCCCAAATCCCGAAATTTCGGGATTCCGAAAAATTTTCTAAAAAATCTCTATTTGAACTTATAAGGTCTTAATTTACAAAAAAAAAATTAAACTAAAAATCGGAAATCCCGAAATTTCGGGATCCCGAAAATTTTTTCTAAAAAATCTCTACCTAAATTTATAAAGTTTTAATACAATGATTTTATCCGAAATACCCTGATTCCGTAAATTTTATTCCGGTTTCGCAAAATTTTTAATCAGTTTAGGAAAGATTTTCAATTCTTATTAATTCTTAGCTATTCACTTCACTATTTTCATATCGCAACTTCATTAGATTTTATTTACAAACATACATACATACACTTACATATTGATATTTTCATAGTTCTCACAAACACTATTAATATATCTATGTACATATGTATAACATTCGATTCTTTGTTCCTCTTCAGTGATTTTTATAATTACTCCACAGTGCTAGACAAGCAAAGCAATTAAAATTGTTGGCAATGAAAATGGTCGGCATTTAATTTTTATAGCTTTTCTGCCATATATGTATGTGGATACTTAACAAACATAAACCATATACAAATGCATAGATACATATATACATTTTATTGTTTTCTAAAAGCTACAAAGCTTATTAAAGTTATGAAATTTTTCGACATTTGAAAAGCAATAAAATTTCGTACAATTTATAGAGTTTTTTCTGGTTAGAGAATCATTGTTTTTTTTTCAAAGCAGATATTCTGCCACAAGATCGTTTAAATATTTATTTTAAGTTTCCACTTCGTACACTCAAAGTTTATGGCTCGTTCTATTACCTTTGGGTTCTGAATTTATAATCTCTTTTCAGATAAATATCAAAAAATATACTCTCTATATAGGAAATAGCGCCGAAACATGAATAGAACAAGACCAACTCATTTGGCCGAAACTTGAATCTGAGGTTCAGCAGTTACAGATAAATAACTAGAAAGCTTTGTTTTAGTCTCTAGAACTTTAATATACATTTACTACAAAATACTTTATTAGACATTCATACTATATAAGCTCAAATCAATTTTAGAGCGAATCTAGTTTAATAAAGATTTAAGTCCCAAAAAGCTTTTAAAAGCGTTTGTTCATTCAAGTTAGAAATAAGTTAGTTAGATGAAAGAAGTGCCGCTTTTACTAAATATCTAAGTATTTATAGAAAGGGAGCGAGCGATCCATATTACTTATTAAGTTGCAATATAATAATTCGGTCTGAAAGCTCTTAAAAATACAAGAGACAGTAATAAAACTGGTTTAGTTTGACAGAAATTTTGTCTTATCGAGAAAAAAATTTATCAAATCGCTACTACATCGTCCACAACTTCAGATTTTCATATTCGATTTAAATCATTTTTACAGCTAAGCACATGTAGGTGTATATTTTTACAATGCATATCTAATCACTAATTCGTGGGCGTGGTTAATTGAGGCTTCCAATACAGTAGTGAATTCCGAAAAGACACCCACAAAGATCATAGGTCTTGAAATCAAGTATTGATATCACGTTAAAATTAATTATAAACAATTAAATGAAATGATATATCGAATTTCTTTGAAAAAAATTTAAATAAATCATTAGATAAGGCGTGATATTTCACAATGACTGACGTCTATGTAGATTGGCTGAGAAATCTTACTAACGTAATGATTTCAACTAGTTTTAAACCACTTTATGATGATTTTCAATAAGGTAGCTACAAAAGTGGACGATTGAAGAATAGGTACAACAAACGATTACATTTTTTTCGCTCTTTGGACTTTTCTTCTCAGTAAAGCTTTCTATTTCATCATGGAAAGATATACAATGCAACAACGAGTCGAATTTATTAAATTTTACTACCGAAATTTGGAGTCAGTGGCCTCAACTTTAAGAGTGCTACGTCCGATTTATGATGATATGCCTGAATTGCTTCGTCAATTAGCAAAATATGCGTTATTGGTCAGACAGCAATCCACACGTACTCTATGAGTCACCATTGCATCTCGAAAAAATAATGTTTGGGTCGTACTTCTGTGATGATCAAGACCGGCACGTTACTGTGAATGGGAATCGCTACTACTATTACGCTCAATGATAACCGAATATTTTTGGCCCGAATTGGATGGACTTGGACAATATGTGGTTCCAAAAGGACGGCGCCACAAGCCACACAGCGAATGTCACAATCGATTTATTAAAAACCAAGTTTGGTGAACGTGTTATCTCACGAAATGACCCAGTCAATTGACCCCCTTCAACTTGCGATTTGACGCCGTTAGAACATTTCCTTTGGATCTACGTCAAGTCTGTGGTCTAGGCTAACAAGCCATCGACGTTTAATGAAATTGGTACGAATATCGAACGTGAAATTGCAGTAGTATCGGCCCATTTATGCTTGAAAACCGTCGAAAATGGGTTCAGCGTCTGGGCTTCTGCAAGTGTGCCCTTGGTGGTCATGCAATAGTAATCGAGTTCCATACATAATGACATCTAATGTACTTTCCCTGGAATAACTTTTGTATTGCCCTTTACACTAGTATGGTTCGAGAGGCCTACTAGTTAGTTTAATCACTTCTAACAGGAGTTTTATGAGATGTCTAATCTCGGATTGTTTTGAAAAAATTAGTAACTACTAAAAAGAACAAAAAAGTCTGATATAAGTTTAGCTGGCAACTAATCCTTTAGGATCACGTTCATACAGAGTCATTTCTGCTGCTCATTAACGGCAAACTCTCTTTTGATGTTGCCCATCGAATTAAAGCAGAATAACTGAATTCGATCGATTTTTCACATAGCTTTCTATATTATCTTGGTACTTCTTTTCTCGTAGCTATCTTTTTTATCAACTTTAAATTGCCTTAATAAATGTTTCCGTGTGTGAACACAGGCTTATACATCGTTCATCTTCAGCTCAGAATATAATTGTATTTAAATTTTTTACGATAAGAACGAAAATAATTCCAAAGAGAACAGTCATTTTCAAAGTATAGGGCATCGAAACTTCTCTGCAACCGACAAAATTCAGTAGAAATTATTCACCGACAGACTAATGACACCGCTCGTAAAAAATGTCAAATCATCGATCAAAATGACAAATATGAAACTTCGTGAAAATTCCCGAAATAAATGTCATTCCATATAATTGAGCAGATGTGACTGTACATAAATATATATGTACATATGTAAGTCGGTAAAAGGTAGTGATTATATACAATATACAAATATTATAAAAAATATTTATTTGCAAAAAAAGCACACGATTCGTGATCGATTGAAATTTTTACAATTAATTGTTCATATCTTCATACAACCTTCATTGATTGTGGTGCTTATTATTGTTATAATAAATACTTTTGTAGAGACACGAACCGACGAAGCACTGTTAACTGTGTATTATGCAAGTTTTGTATGGAAAAATAATTTATATAATCATATGTAAGTGTGTAGGAGTACCATTTACAGGTAATCAATTAAATAGGTGTGGTGTGAACGACTTACATAAATTTACATTCAACAAGGTAAATAAATAAATTATTTTATTATAAATGCATTTATTAAATTTTAAACCTACAATTAACTATTATAACACCCACAATTGCTTGCATACTAATTAAACATTTAGTAAAATATTTGTATACTCTCGCAACAAAGTTGCTAAGAGAGTATTATAGTTTTATTCACATAACGGTTGTTTGTGTCACCCGTAAATAAACGAGTTAGATATTGAGATATATATACATATATAAATTATCAGGATGACGATTGGAGTTCAAATCCGGATGTCTGTCCGTCTGTCCGTCTGTCCGTACAAGCGATAACTTGAGTAAAAATTGAGATATCTTAATGAAACTTGGTACACATATTCCTTAGCAGCCTGAGGAGGTTGGTATTGAAAATGGGCGACCAATACCACGCCCACAAAATGGTGAAAGCCGAAAAGATATAAAGTACCATAACTAAGACATAAATAAAGTTATAATAATTTGGTACAAAGGATCACACTACGAAGGGACATATTTGGATGTCGTTTTTTTTAGGAAAGTGGGTGTAGCCCCACGCCCTATTAAGTTTTTTATACACATCTCGTAAACTAATAAAGTTATATCAACCAAACTTTCTTGAATCGTTTCTTTTAGGTACTACCTTATACAGTCCAAAAATGGAGGAAATCTGATTATAACCACGCCCTCCTCAAGGTTATGTTGAAAACTACTAAAACTGCTTTAATTTATTAAGGAAAAACACTAGAAACATTAAATTTCATGTTAAAGATGGTACAGAAGACCTGCACTCAATTTGGTATAATAAGTTTGAAATGGGCCTGGCTCCGCCCACCTTTTGATCAAAAACCATATCTCCGAAACTACTCGAACAAATTCAATGAAATTCGGTTTGTAACATTCTCATGCCATCCCAATGATATGTTATGAAAATAGTGCTAATACTTTTTTTTACCGAAAATATAGGTAAGTCTCTCGATATTTTGAAGAAATTCAGATGGAATATTTTTCTTCTAATATGTCACCGTGCCAAAAATTAGTGAAATCGGGTCATTACTTCATTCCTAGCTCCCATATACCTAATATTAGGGTTTTCAAACATTCAATGGATTTATTACCATATACATGCCAAATATGTGAGTCAAATTATGTGATATACGGGTGATTTTTTTGAGGTTAGGATTTTCATGCATTAGTATTTGACAGATCACGTGGGATTTCAGACATGGTGTCAAAGAGAAAGATGCTCAGTATGCTTTGACATTTCATCATGAATAGACTTACTAACGAGCAACGCTTGCAAATCATTGAATTTTATTACCAAAATCAGTGTTCGGTTCGAAATTTTTTTATCGACAAATTTTGTTCAGCGATGAGGCTCATTTCTGGTTGAATGGCTACGTAAATAAGCAAAATTGCCGCATTTGGGGTGAAGAGCAACCAGAAGCCGTTCAAGAACTGCCCATGCATCCCGAAAAATGCACTGTTTGGTGTGGTTTGTACGCTGGTGGAATCATTGGACCGTATTTTTTCAAAGATGCTGTTGGACGCAACGTTACGGTGAATGGCGATCGCTATCGTTCGATGCTAACAAACTTTTTGTTGCCAAAAATGGAAGAACTGAACTTGGTTGACATGTGGTTTCAACAAGATGGCGCTACATGCCACACAGCTCGCGATTCTATGGCCATTTTGAGGGAAAACTTCGGAGAACAATTCATCTCAAGAAATGGACCCGTAAGTTGGCCACCAAGATCATGCGATTTAACGCCTTTAGACTATTTTTTGTGGGGCTACGTCAAGTCTAAAGTCTACAGAAATAAGCCAGCAACTATTCCAGCTTTGGAAGACAACATTTCCGAAGAAATTCGGGCTATTCCGGCCGAAATGCTCGAAAAAGTTGCCCAAAATTGGACTTTCCGAATGGACCACCTAAGACGCAGCCGCGGTCAACATTTAAATGAAATTATCTTCAAAAAGTAAATGTCATGAACCAATCTAACGTTTCAAATAAAGAACCGATGAGATTTTGCAAATTTTATGCGTTTTTTTTTTTTAAAAAGTTATCAAGCTCTTAAAAAATCACCCTTTACTAATAAAATTAAATAAAATAAATACATAGATAATAAAATGTTCGCTTACACCCGAACTTAGCTCTTCCTTACTTGTTTTTAATAATTTTTAGGAATGTTGGAATTTTTATAAAATGATATAAATTATGATGTATTAATTACACGAATAAATATGCTATTCAATATTAATTTATTTAATTATCGAACGGTTAAATGATGTATTGCAAGTTAAAAATGAAGGTTTAGTTGAGCAAGTCAGTATAATAATATATCTAATCCGAAAAGCAGCAAACTTATACCAATTATACGAATGCTGTTGTTTGGTTGGATAATATTTGCTTCGACAAATCAGTACTTCCTAATCAAAAAACTCGAAAATATTTTTTTCTGACAAATTTCTGACCAAAATTTTACAACTATCAACTCGCAGAAAATCGGCAAATAAAGCAAATTTTGAAAAAATATCAAGTGTCTAGTTGATACCAAATTTAAAATAGTTTATAACTAGTTCATAACACTAAAGGAATAATAAATCATATCTGATGTACTTCGCTACATCAAATAGTTTGTTTAAACAGTAAATAATGACAACCAAAATATCTCAAATTTGTTGTGTGAAGCGTTATAATTATAATGGGCACTGCTTTTTTAAGATTAATTGTCTAAGATGTGTCAAAATTTATAACTCACTTTATGTGACAGATGTTAAATTTAACAACTACAACGCTTTATCTGGTATTTGATATTCAGCGTAATGCTAAAGTGTTTGGAAAGCTTGGAGGACAAATACAGAGAAATCTCACCGAACGCACACCACTATTAGAAGTACTACATCTCTCTTGAGTAGATATTTTTCATGCATCACTACGTCAAATTTAAAGACAGTTGTCAGGGCAATGAAAACGGTTGTCATTTAATGTTTTTTTTTTAATGTATGACAACACTTTTCGAGTCGAAATGAAATTGACAGCGTGTTGTCCTATGAACAAATTTTCTCCAAATGATACTGTTTTCAATTTAGTGTCATTAAATTTGGTATAATGAAAGCGCTATATTATTGAGCGTATCCGATATGTATTAATATACATTTCTAGACAATAAATTTATTTGAGTATATATTATTTACCATAAGTTAAATCAGACTTGAGGGATATTTCTATAAAAAAAAATGGAGAATATGTGTTCGTACATTATGAGCGTTACAATCGATGACAGGATACAAGCATCTCTTATAAAACTCTTTAAGTCCAAACTAAAAACAACCAGTCTTCTGCTATGGAGCTGAAACATGGACAATAAACGAAAACGACGAAACAAAATTGATGACCTTCGAAAGAAAAATGTTCCGAAAAATTTTCGGCCCAGTCAGAATCGGACCTGACGAATGGAGGATAAGAAGGAATAGCGAACTTGACCAGCTAATTCAAGGCGAAAACATGGTGCGATTTATCAAAACGCAACGAATAAGAGGGCTAGGACATATTACAAGAATGGATGATTCACGAGTCCAAAAGAAAGTATTGAACGCGAAAGCATACATCAGCAGAGCAAGAGAAAGGAATTAAGCGAAGAACCGTTTGGAAAACTGAAGAGAGACCGCAAAAGACAGAGTAGCTTGAAGGCGTATTTTTCAGCAGGCTAAAGCTCACAAAGAGCTGTATAGCCAAATGATGATGATGATGATGATTTATGGCCTAAATAAATCTCTTGCAAATTACGTTTGATAATTATAGTTCTCCAGAAAGTTCTAAATGTCATGTTCTATTTATTATTATATTGTGAATAACAGAGAATTAAATATCGTAATTTTATCAGAAATATTTCGAACCAAGATTTTTTGTCAAAATTATGTATTTCATAATATTAAAATGTGGTTTAGACTTATTTCACTGTTAACTTCTAGGTAAATTTTTGCTTCGAATATTTTTTTTGTAATATCTAATATTAAATTTAATCTGAACTGTCAACAGTTCAACAAAACACATGGATTCTATTAGATTTTTTACTTATGTAGGAATTTATTTAAATAAAAGAGAAGGGAAGTCACGATTTTGATCGTAACTGTGATTGTACTAAACAATCAAGCAAAAAGTTGTATTTGCTGTCATCTGTGAATAAGTCAAAAGGTTCAAGTGAACAACTTGCTTTAGTGAGAAAATATATTATCTTCTGGTGGATACTACGAGATGATGTTGTTGTTGATTTCATAAGTAAACTTTTAAACTAAAGAACAAAGCTAGAATTTAGCGAGCAGAGAAGTGGCGAATCGAATGCGTATAAGATTTCATTATACCAGTTTATACCAGTTGCTTGTTCGATTCGTTTTTTGTTGATTATTTTATTTATATTTTCCGATTTGAAGACAGCATTTGAAAACATCTGTTATAATATATTTATGTATTGAATTTGTCAGTAAGTTAATTAACATTCATAATATAATTAAATAATTTCTTAGATACACATAAAGTTCACAACAACCGAGTGTTTTAAGATACTTATTTATACCATATATTATATGCTATATACATATGTATGTATTATAAAGCAAATATCTCCATATAAATAGATATCTCGTGAATTGTGCACACTTAAAGCTTAATGGCAGTGATATGTGATAAGGTGCCATTTGATGGACGTCGTCAAGTAATTCATCACTACTTGAAGCCTTTGAAAACAATGCCATTTAATAATAAAACACAAAGCACAGGTTCAACAACAAAAACAGAAATAATTATAATAATAAAAGACAACAACAAATACGCTTGTAAATGTTGCTCGCTTTTTTTTATCAGTGAGTGAGTGCTCTGTTACTTGCTGACAAGGCGGAATTAATTGCAACAACAGCAAACATGTCGAGTTTAAAATTGAAGTCGTTGGAAAAATGCAACGAAATATTAAGACAATTTACAATATTTATTTAGGCGAGCTAAATATGAATGCAAAGACAAAGGTAAGCAAATATGTATATATGTATTGCATGTGTTAAGGCATTTATTGCGCTTAATGTGTACTCTTACAAACACATAAACATTAAAAACACATGTAAATATAATACAATAATTATATCGTTGGCTTAATATAGAAAAGGCGTATCTACATTTTTTTCGAAATCGCGTTTTTAATGTATTCTGGTAGACCACTGTAAAATACTCCTCCCCTTAAAAAATTAGTGGGCTATGATCGTAAATAACGGATTTATAGTCATATAAAAAAAAGCCCTAACTCATTCGAAGTTACAATAACAACATAAAGCTCTATCTCAAATAACTTCAAAGAAATTAAAAATAATAACAAAACAAGTAAGGAAGGGCTAAGTTCGGGTGTAACCGAACATTTTATACTCTCGCAATTTATTTATTTAACTTTATTTATATTATGAGTATATAATTAATATTCGTCATATATATTGTATAAAGTCCAAAGTAAAGTTGGAAACCATAATATTAGGTTAGAAGCACCGAGGTCCTCGTGGTCGATATATGGGCCTTAAAAACCTATGGTCCGATTTCGGCGATTTTTAGAATGGGGCTGCCACACTATAAACATAGTATTTGTGCAAAGTTCTGCACCGATATCTTCACTAGTACTTACTTTATATATTGTAAAGTAAACGATTCAGATCGTCTTCAAAGTTCTGGTATATAGGAAGTAGGCGTGGTTGTGAAGCGATTTGGCCTATTTTCACAACATATCATTGGGATGTAAGGAAACTATTACAAACCAAGTTTCATTGAAATCGGTCGAGTAGTTCCTGAGATATGGTTTTTGACCCATAAGTGGGCGACGCCACGCCCATTTTCCATTTTGTAAAAAAATCTGAGTGCAGCTTCCATCTGCCAATTCTTATGTGAAATTTAGTGTTTCTGACGTTTTTCGTTAGTGAGTTAACGCACTTTTAGTAATTTTCAACCTAACTTTTGTATGGGAGGTGGGCGTGGTTGTGATCCGATTTCTTTCATTTTTGGACTGTATTAGGAAGTGGCAGATGGCGACTGCAGAAAGTTTGGTTTATATAGCTCTATTGGTTTGCGAGATATGTACAAAAAACTAAGTAGGGGGCGGGGCCACGCCCACTTCCCCAAAAAAATTACATCCAAATATGCCCCTTCATAGTGCGATCCTTCATACCAAATTTTATTTACATAGCTTTATTTATGGCTTAGTTATGGCACTTTATGTGTTTTCGGTTTTCGCCATTTTGTGGGCGTGGCAGTGGTCCGATTCCGCCCATTTTCGAACTTAACCTTCCTATGGTGCCAAGAAATAAGTGTTCCAAGTTTCATTAAGATATCTTAATTTTTACTCAAGTTACAGCTTGCACAGACGGACGGACGGACGGACGGACGGACGGACGGACGGACGGACGGACGGACGGACGGACAGACAGACATTCGGATTTGAACTCCACTCTTCACCCTGATCACTTTGGTATATATAATCCTATATCTAACTCGTTTAGTTCTGGGTGTTACAAACAACCGTTATGTGAACAAAACTATAATACTCTCTTAGCAACTTTGTTGCTAGCAACTTTGTTGCGAGAGTATAATTATACCACAATTGAATTTGTTACCTGTTTTGAATAAAAATTGCAATATAAATGTTTTTTGCATCTTAAGTTTTTAAGGTTTTATTCAGTTTTTTCCTTCTCCTGAAAAGTAACGAAAAGTGTAGATACGCCTTTTCTATATTAAGCCATCGATATGTATATCTCAGTTAATTGCAGGTGATAATAATGATAGAGAGTCTTATTCTGTTTATTTCTATAAAATATTTTTATACTCTCGCAACAAAAGTTGCTAAAGAGAGTATTATAGTTTTGTTCACCTAACGGTTGTTTGTAAGTCCTAAAACTAAACGAGTTAGATATAGGGTTATATATACCAAAGTGATCAGGGTGACGAGTAAAGTTAAAATCCGGATGTCTGTCTGTCCGTCCGTCCGTCTGTCCGTCTGTCCGTCCGTGCAAGCTGTAACTTGAGTAAAAATTGAGATATCTTAATGAAACTTGGAACACGTGTTCCTTGGCACCATAAGAAGGTTAAGTTCGAAAATGGGCGGAATCGGACCACTGCCACGCCCACAAAATGGCGATAACCAAATACACATAAAGAGCTATAACTAAGCCATAAATAAAGTTATGAAAATAAAATTTGGAACATAGGATCGCATTAGGGAGGGGCATATTTGAATGTAAAAGTGGGCGTGACCCCGCCCCCAAATAGGTTTTTTATATATATCTTGCAAACCAATAAAACTATATAAACCAAACTTTCTGTAGTCATTTCTTTTCGCCGTTTCCTTATACAGTCCAAAAATGAAAGAAATCGGATAATAACCACGCCCACCTCCCATACATAGGTTAGGTTGAAAATGACTAAAAGTGCGTTAACTCACTAACGAGAAACGTCAGAAACACAAAATTTCACAGATATGATAGCAGAAGGAAGCTGCACTCAGATTTTTTTACAAAATGGGAAATGGGCGTGGCATCGCCCACTTATGGGTCAAAAACCATATCTCAGGAACTACTCGACAGATTTCAATGAAATTCGGTATATAATATTTTATTGACACCCTGATGACATGTGTGGAAACTGGATGAAATCGGTTCACAACCACGACTACTTTCTTTATAACTCACTTTTGAATTCCATCTGAATCCTTCACTTTATAACATATACATTAGGAACCAATGATGATAGCGAAATAAAACTTTACACAAATACAGTATATGATCTGTGGCATCACTTGTGAAAAAATTGTCGAAAACGGACTATAACTTTTCAAGGCCCCAGATATCGAACATGTTGAACTCAGCGCCTAAGGTTAAATTTTAACCGAAAATATGGGTAAATCTCTCAACTAATTTAATGTAATTCAGAGGAAATTGTTTTCTTCCAATAGTGTGTCTCTGTTCCAAAAATTATTAAAATCGGGTCACAACATCTCTTAGCTCCCATATACATAATTATAGGTTTTGCAAAATATCATCCCCTAGCTCCCATATACCTAATTAAAGGTTTTTCAAAAATTCGTGGGGCTTTATTACGCATATATGTATTGGTTAATATGTGATATATCTTAGCAAAATTAAGTGAGCGTATAGTATTGGATATAGTGTACCTTGCTGGTGAAATTGAATAACATCGGTTCAGGAATTACCTCAGCCCTCATACACTATATAGGA
This sequence comes from Zeugodacus tau, assembly GCA_031772095.1. NCBI lineage: Eukaryota > Metazoa > Arthropoda > Insecta > Diptera > Tephritidae > Zeugodacus > Zeugodacus tau. The sequence continues at coordinate 13,275,220 of CM062651.1, read as the reverse complement.
CGATTTTCGTTATTCTATTAAACTTTATGCCGCATTTATGGGTAAATTTGTGCGTTATCTTAATAAAATTTCTTCAATAAATTGCGAGAGTATAAAATGTTCGGTTACACCCGAACTTAGCCTTTCCTTACTTGTTTTAATTGTCTTTAACACAGCTGTTGGAAATGTGTATTAAGATTCCATAACAGGTTTAATATCCAGCATTGAGGGCTCTATAGTATATCAACATAAAATAAATATAACAAAATTGACAATCGACTCCAAAACCGCGAAATTTAAAAATTCCCGTTATATTTTGAACACACCTCGTATTCAGCTATCGTGCCCAAAAACTGAATTTGTGCGGAAATTCAAAAATTCTAGAAAGATTTATAATCTCTTAAAAATTTAAAAATTCCCGTTATTTTTTGAACACACCTTGTATTCAGCTATCGCGCCCAAAAGCTGAATTTGTGCGGAAATTCAAAAGTTCTAGAAAGATTTATAATCTCTAAATTAAAAAAATTTAAAAATTCCCGTTATTTTTTGAACACACCTCGTATTCAGCTAGCGTGCCAAAAAACTGAATTTGTGCGAAAATTCAAAAGTTTTAGAAAGATTTATAATCTCTACATTTAACAAGTAAGGAAGGGCTAAGTTCGGGTGTAACCGAACATTTTATACTCTCGCAATTTATTTATTTAACTTTATTTATATTATATAATACACAATTTGACCCACATATTCGTCATATATATTGTATAAAGTCCATTGAAAGTTGGAAACCCTAATATTAGGTTAGAAGTACCGAGGTCCTCATGTTCGATATATGGGGCCTTGACAATCTATGGTCCGATTTCGGTGATTTTTAGAATGGGGCTGCCACACTATAAACGTAGTATTTGTGCAAATTCTGCATCGATATCTTCACTAGTGCTTACTTTATATATTGTAAAGTTAACGATTCAGATCGTCTTAAAAGTTCTGGTATATAGGAAGTAGGCGTGGTTGTGAAGCGATTTGGCCTATTTTCACAACATATCATTGGGATGTAAGGAAACTATTACAAACCAAGTTTCATTGAAATCGGTCGAGTAGTTCCTGAGATATGGTTTTTGACCCATAAGTGGGCGACGCCACGCCCATTTTCCATTTTGTAAAAAAATCTGAGTGCAGCTTCCACCTGCCATTTCTTACGTGAAATTTAGTGTTTCTGACGTTTTTCGTTAGTGAGTTAACCCACTTTTAGTAATTTTCACCCACCTCCCATACAAAAGTTAGGTTGAAAATTACTAAAAGTGGGTTAACTCACTAACGATCCTTCATACCAAATTTTATTTCCATAGCTTTATTTATGGCTTAGTTATGGCACTTTATGTGTTTTCGGTTTTCGCCATTTTGTGGGCGTGGCAGTGGTCCGATTTTGCTCATTTTCGAAAGCAACCTTCCTGTGGTGCCAAGGAATATTTGTGCCAAGTTTCGTCAAGATATCTTAATTTTTACTCAAGTTACAGCTTGCACAGACGGACAGACGGACAGACGGACAGACGGACGGACGGACAGACGGACAGACGGACGGACGGACAGACATCCGGATTTCAAATCTACTCGTCACCCTGATCACTTTGGTATATATGACTCTATATCTAACTCGTTTAGTTTTGAGTGTTACAAACAACCGTTATGTGAACAAAACTATAATACTCTCTAGCAACTTTGTTGTTGCGAGAGTATAAAAATTTAAAAATTCCCGTTATTTTTTGAACACACCTCGAATTCAGCTATCGTGCCCAAAAACTGAATTTGTGCGGAAATTCAAAAATTCTAGAAATATTAATAATCTCTAAAACAATTCAACAATAATTTCAGTAACAATTGCAATTCGAACTCATAAGCTCGATACATGATCGATTCAGAATGATTTCAGACGCTTAAATGCTCTCTTCACCAATTTTAACCACTATAAACACAGTTTTTTTGGCTAAAACTTCTCCTAATTCACAAAGTGAATTATGCCATCACCGTTTTATTCCAAAAATCGATGTTTTAAAGCAATATTCGTTCTATAAGCTTCAAAAACCATAACTGCGAAACTACTCGACCAATTTCAATGAAATTTTATTCATTTTCCTGGCCTCCCAATGATATGTTATGAAAATAGATAAAATAGCTTCAGAACCACGCCTACTTCCCCTATACCAAAACTTTGAACTAGATTTGAATCGATTCCTTTACAATATATAAAGTAAGCTAGCTAGTGAAGCAAATACTGCATTTATAGTGTGGCATCGCCCTTCCTTCTAAAAATCGGCGAAATCGGACCATATGTTTTCAAGGTCCCATATATCAAACATGAGGAGCTTAGTATTTCTAATTTTTTTTACCGAAAATATAGGTAATTCTCTCAGATATTTTAAGAAATCAGAGGAAATAATTTTCTTCTAAAAAGATGTCTCCGTGCCAAAAATTTGTGAAATCAGGTCTTAACTTCCATTAGCTTCCATATACCAAATATTAGGGTTTTCTAACATTTAATGGACTTTATACCACATATATGACGAAAATGTGAGTCAAATTGTGTGTTATATTAATAAATTTAAATAAATAAATTGCGAGAGTATTAAATGTTCGGTTACACCCGAACTTAGCCCTTCCTTACTTGTTATATATCAAATATATTGTTTGTTACTAAATCAACAGCCGATTTGCTAATATAGTTTCTAGAATTCGAGAAAGTCTCGCACTAAACAAAATGTAGATAAGAAACTGATCAGGATAGGTTGTCGAGAGAATTTTATGTGAGAATTTGTTGTTTTGAGATCAAAGCTGAGTTTCGAAAGAGTGCTCTACTAACAACTGTATTGAGCTCAAAACGATTTTGTGACTTTGAATTAATAATGTTTGAGACAAAAATGACTTCGGAATGTCTAGGGAGTCTCTTCACCATTTCTTACAAACAAAGTACGTCAAATGTATTTGACAGTTATTTTGACAGATATCTATCTAGGAAACAGCTATATATCTGTATGTCTCTATGAAATAACTTCCTATTTTTTGACATTGATACAACAACCAGGTACTCCAATGCAAAAAATTTCAATAATACATTGAACATCAGTTCATTTAAAGAATTTTAAGCTAGTTATGTTTCGTCCTTGATATTTTTTAAATGTTTCAAACACGTAAAATTCTTCAAATTGTTTTATAATTCATGGATAAATTATATCGCTAAAACAACTACGAATACAAATATAAATTTAACGAGTATCTTCAACGTAATTTATTTATACTTGAAATTCCAAGCATTTGCCATTTTGGTTTAACTATTTTTTTCGCATTTATATATCATTTCGCTCATACATATAACATTGAAAACAACAATGTAGTCTATACATACATACATATATGTAGTATGAGCTTTTTAAAAAAATTATTTATTTTGCTCCATTAACAACACTTACAGCACTTCGTTGTCACAGCTGTTACTTTCCCTTTCAGAATTGTTTTAAAAACAGATGTTGTGTTGTAAAATATGTATATGTATGAGTAGTTGAGGTTTTCAACTTAAGTAATGAGATTCAGAGAATGTTTTTACATATTACTGCTGTATTTATCTTGAAAACAGTTTAACCCTTACATACCAAACGGTCATTTCGACCTTTATTATGAAAAATGTGAAACATTTTCATTTTTAGGGTTAATAAAGTTTTAATTGTTCTAAAAACATATCTCTCAATTAGTTCAAAGATTTTTTGAACATTTTTTTGATAATCTTTAACCCCTTTACCAGTCAGACATTTTGATCTTCATTTCAAAAAATTTGGAAAGTGATATTTTTAGTACCGATGAAGCTTGAAATGTTCTAAAAAAATATTACTCTGCGGAGGTAGGTGTCTTCTTAAAAGCAAATAGTGAGATTTGAAACAATACACGTTTGAATATATTTTTCTATAGGCTTCTAAATCGGTTCATTCTTTTCAAAGGTCTCTAGTACTGAGCAAGCATTCTTAAAGCTACTTTTTGGCTAATGAATGACTCGTCTTTTTAAAACCAAGTGACCTTCAACTTCAAAAAACTCGTCTCATACCCTCCACCTTATCACTGTACCTAATCAGAAAACCACATTCAACAGGAAACACACATATCACAAATTTTTTTTTTTTTAATTTCTAGATTACATTATTTCAAACAAAATATTGTTAACTGTAACGTATTTCTCATTAACGATAAGTTTATTGTTTTATTTCCTAAACCTACGTAACTGCTGTGTGTATGCACCCATATATTGAGTGCCTGGTGCCAGCAACACTTGGAGTGCTAACCCGATTTTGAGTGGCTCAAAAGTGATAACGTCACATTACCGGCAAGTGTAGACATATGACAGCGACAACAAAAAAAAACTATTGATAATAATAACAACAACAAAAAAATACGCGGAAAATTAAGTTTTTTCATAGGCGATTACTTAATTTTTCAATTCAAATGTATAGTAACGGGTGATTTTTTTGAGGTTAGGATTTTCATGCATTAGTATTTGACAGATCACGTGGGATTTCAGACATGGTGTCAAAGAGAAAGATGCTCAGTATGCTTTGACATTTCATCATGAATAGACTTACTAACGAGCAACGCTTGCAAATCATTGAATTTTATTACCAAAATCAGTGTTCGGTTCGAAAGTTTTTTATCGACAAATTTTGTTCAGCGATGAGGCTCATTTCTGGTTGAATGGCTACGTAAATAAGCAAAATTGCCGCATTTGGGGTGAAGAGCAACCAGAAGCCGTTCAAGAACTGCCCATGCATCCCGAAAAATGCACTGTTTGGTGTGGTTTGTACGCTGGTGGAATCATTGGACCGTATTTTTTCAAAGATGCTGTTGGACGCAACGTTACGGTGAATGGCGATCGCTATCGTTCGATGCTAACAAACTTTTTGTTGCCAAAAATGGAAGAACTGAACTTGGTTGACATGTGGTTTCAACAAGATGGCGCTACATGCCACACAGCTCGCGATTCTATGGCCATTTTGAGGGAAAACTTCGGAGAACAATTCATCTCAAGAAATGGACCCGTAAGTTGGCCACCAAGATCATGCGATTTAACGCCTTTAGACTATTTTTTGTGGGGCTACGTCAAGTCTAAAGTCTACAGAAATAAGCCAGCAACTATTCCAGCTTAGGAAGACAACATTTCCGAAGAAATTCGGGCTATTCCGGCCGAAATGCTCGAAAAAGTTGCCCAAAATTGGACTTTCCGAATGGACCACCTAAGACGCAGCCGCGGTCAACATTTAAATGAAATTATCTTCAAAAAGTAAATGTCATGAACCAATCTAACGTTTCAAATAAAGAACCGATGAGATTTTGCAAATTTTATGCGTTTTTTTTTTTTAAAAAGTTATCAAGCTCTTAAAAAATCACCCTTTATATAACCTATATAAGTAGTGAGAGTCCCAAACGGTTTATAAGTGTTTACCGTTAATTGTGAAGCCTATTAAAGCATGTTATTTTCATATATTAGATTAGATTGTTGTACTAACACATAGCTAGATATTTCACTATATAAATACTGCACTCAAGGTTCACACTATGGGGTTAAAATATAGTAGAAGTATAGACTTTAAGCTTTCAGTATATACAAAGATATAATGAAATTTGGTATCCTATTTAGACTTGAACTCAACAAAACATCGATTAAAAATTCTCCTGAAACACAATAACGGTACTATCAAGCTACATAGTGAAGCCTCTCGCTCTCAAAAATCAATCTGACACATAACATATGTTTTCCTTCATATTTAATCATTATCATACAGCTATCTAGGTGTCCTTTTTTGATAACCGAATAAAATATAAGTATATGAAAATATATGTAAAGCTTTATAGAGAATAATAAAGACTGCCACTGACTCATTAATTGACTTGCCATCGAATGGAGTCTCAGTTGGACTTCCCTATTTACTAACAAACATACACATATGATTCATCAATTACTTTTGTTTGAGATTACTTTTTGAGCCAATGTGATACATATATATGTACATCTATATGTACGTAGATATATGTACATATGTATAATAACCAAATATTTAACGTTTTTATTATAACGTTTCCCAACAAAAAGTTCGGCCGATATATTCGTTATAAAGTCCAATAGAAAAACGAAAATCATCATATATGCTATATAGACTGAGGTAATTCCTGATTACCTCCTGAAGAGATTTGGCTAAGATATTTCATATATTACCCGATTTATGAGCTATTAAGCCCATCGTATTTTTGAAAATTCTTTAATTAGCTAAATGAGAGCTAGGGGAAGTTATGACCTGATTTTAACCATTTCTGAATTAAATTAAGATATCTGAGAGATTTACCGATATTTTTGGTGAAAAATTACCATAAGGCACTGAGTTCTTCATATTCGATATCCGGGGCATTGAAAAGTTATAGTCCGATTTCGACAACAAGTGATGCCATGGATCATATACAGTATGTGTGTAAACTTTTATTTCGCTGTCTTCATTGGTTCCTTATGTGTACATTATATAGTGAAGGAATCGGATGGAATTCAAAATTGAGTTATATGGGAATTTTTCGTAGTTGTGAACCGATTTCATCCATTTTCCACACGTGTCATCAGGGTGTCAAGAAAATATTATATACCGAATTTCATTGAAATCTGTCGAGTAGTTCCTCAGATATGGTTTTTGACCCACGATGCCACGCCCATTTTCCATTTTGAAAAAAAAAATCTGAGTGCATATCTGGTATTTATTCTGTAAAATTTAGTGTTTCTGACGTGTTTCGATAGTGATTTAACGAACTTTTAGTCATTTTTGGACTGTACTAAGAAGTAGCTAAAAGAAACGACTACAGAAAGTTTGGTTTATATAGCTTTGTTGGTTTGCGAGATATATACAAATTACCGATTTGGAGGCGGGGCCACACCCACTTACCCAAAAAAATTACATCCAAATATGGCCCTTACTAGTGCGATCTTTCAATCCAAATTTTATTTATAGCTTTATTTATGGATTAGTTATAGCACTTTATGTGTTTTCGGTTGTCGCCATTTTGTGGGCGTGGCAGTGGTCCGATTTTGCAACGAATTTTCGAAAGAAACCTTCCTATGATGCCAAGTGTGTCAAGTTTCATCAAGATATCTTAATTTTTGCTCAAGTTACAGCTTGCACAGACGGACGGACAGACGGGCATACAGACATTCGGATTTTGACTCGCCTCGATCACTTTGGTATATATAACCCTATATCTAACTCGTTTAGTTTTGGGTGTTACAAACAACCGTTATGTGAACAAAAATATAATAGACCTATAATATGGGGGATCATGTCGCATTTTATTTTCATTCTCTGTAGACATCCAAAAATATTCCCTAACTACCCAAAAATGGTATACGAAGTATGTTGAAAAATTAACGGGAATTTCAAAAATATAATCCCTATTCTATCAGACTTGAATCCGTGTGAATTTTTCATAGTTCCAAAAATAAAGAGAACCTAAAATAGCCGTCGCTTTACAAGCATACGAGAAAACGCTAAAAGAGCTAAAGTCAATCCAAAAAATCAAGTTTGAGAATTGTTTCGACGATTGGAAGAAGTGCCGGCACAAGTCCTTAACACCTCGTATATTTATGGAATTTAGTGTCTGATTTCGAAAGCTTAGTTCAACTACTTTTTGAATACTAATCATTGGGCTGTGATACGCAAGGTCAGCTTTGAGTCAAGATTATGAGATAATAGAAAGTTGGAATATACTTTTTATATGATATAAACCTCAGATTTCTATTATTAGTAATTATTACAATAAGACTTGATATAACAAAAATTTGATGTAACAAATTATAGGAGAACCCCTAGAGAATAAAATATCATTTATCAATTTAATAACGTTTTTCCATATTTTACCGTTTTATGAGAACGCTTAGATAATATTCCAACGGTTTTTTCTCCTAACGGAAGTCAGAAAATTAGGACACCTGTACTTTTACGTCAACTGATCAAGATGTGAAAAACAAAGACGACAACGAGGCTCATAACAGCAAAATGGATTCTTCAGGAAAGGCGTCCTTTAGATATAAGATATATGTAGTTCAGTCAGATCTAAATACCAGATCGACATTGAGTTGAAAATTATACAGTGGTACCAGTCAAATCCAAAGAGTCATCGACTAATTTTTGTTGGACATAGCACTTAGAATTTGTTTTTGACTCCAGGTCACTATATCGTCAACGTTCAAGTCGTTCGTTATCTTCAGTGCCAAATTGGATAAATCGGGACACTAAGAGTGTTTTCTAACCTAACTGACATATATTGTGAACTTATTGGTAATTAAATTTCAGTATTAAGTGATGGACAGATAGGACACTAATCATTTATTCTCCATAGAGTGAAACGTAATTATTTAACCTTAGCCTTGTTTAACCTTAACCTTTTAAACTTCCGAACCACAGCAGTATTTTTCAAGCGGATGTGTTTGCTACTGGGACAGCCGCAGAGCTAGCCCTTAATACAGCAGCCGGCTACTCCAAAGTCAATATCTACGTAGCCAGCAAGCAGCAATCAAAGCAACAACCTCGGTTTGCATTTCGGCCAAAAGTGTTTTGGATACCAGGGTGGCAGTGGAGAGTGTTGCTGGGTGCACGTGTCTTCACTTCTACTGGGTGCCAGGACATAAAGGAATTGAAGGCAATGAGATTGTGGACGAAATTACCAAGAACGGTGTAAAACTGTCTTCCGGCAACGTGACCGACATTGGAAAACCCATGCACTGTCTATACGATGATCTGGACAGGAGCAGACAAGAAAAATCCTAACACGTTGGATAAATATACCGGGGTGTAAAACCGCTAAAGCCATGTGTAAAGCGGTAGACCAGAAGTACACCAAACTCTTACTGTCACTCGACAGAAGGAACTCACAGGCCACTGTCCGGCACATGCCTACAAAATGTAACTTACGGATCGAGATGACTGCAGAAAATGTCAGGAGCAAGGTGCAATAGAAACAATGAAGCATCTCCTGTGCATCTGCCCTGCATTGTCAAGACAAAGACGTCGCTACTTGGGGGCCTCACAATATGAGAATCTAGAAGAGGTATCGAAAGTGAAGCAACAAAAACTTTTAAAATTCGCGTCAAGCGCAGGTATCCTAAAGTATGACTACTACTCGTGGACAACGTGACGGCACTCCTTCTGGTATCGCAAAAGACCAAAATGGTCTATGTGTGGCGTATTCGCCTATCAGTATAACCTAACCTAACCTTAAAATAACGTCTATAGAATATGGTCTATCAAGATTGGAAAGAAGAAAAATCTGTAGGAAATGCAAAGATTCGATTATATCTTTAGACATTACACGGTAATTCGAAAGCAATTCCATCCAAGGAAAGTGGGTGGAGTTTTTTAATATAGAGAGCAATTTGGAATACCTACGACGATCTGTTATCTTCACAGAAAACTTATAGTGGTTAAGTGAACACAAAGATCGTGAAATTCATATTATATGTTTAAGATTACAAGAAATTTCTGCCAAAGAATCGACAGGCGTATATCATACGATCCTCTTGATAGTAATGAACCATAGATTCATGAACTTAGCAACAAGATGAAATTGGAAGACTTAGTGAATCCCTGTTGAGACATTTATATGAGTAGCTAACCTAACCTTATTAAGTTAAATGAATTCGAAATGTTGAAATCTGAGAATGTTGCTTTAAGCTAGCGATAAAGGTTTGTAATAATTAGCATATTCTAAGTAGATATATACACAAACAAATATCTAGAGAAAATAACACTATAGTTCAGTCCATTGATAAATGTGGCAAGTAGCAGTGAATGGCACATGAATGGCGTGACTTAACGGCAAACCTGTAATCGACACCTGTTTTGAGTATATATACATTTGTATATACATATACTAATTATGTGGCTTCAAACGATGTAATAAAACAGCAATCAGCAGTTAACAACAGCAACAAGTTGACGTTGGAGCGTTGCAAGTGCAGGCAGAGACATCAGCAGTAGTAGCAGTTCAGCAGCAACAATGTAGAATGTGGCCAAGCAACATAACATTTTTGCGCCTTTTCGAACGCGTAATGATTACAGGGTCAGCAACGCACTTAGAAATGAAGGCACAAAAAGCGTATTTTAGATATGGCAATACAGCAACAATATTGGCGGCAGCAATGACACTGACGACGAAACGCATTGCTAAGCTGTTATTATTATTATTGTTGTTGCTGTTTTTTTTGTAACTTTTTTTTTTTTTTGTGAACAACTTTCAAATGCATTGAGTGGCAAGCGGCCCTGTTATGGCATATGACTTGACTGTAATAATTAATGCACATTTTTAAGCAGCAACAACAACACGCACAAATTATATCATTTTCTTTCTTTTTTTATTTATTTTAAATTATGTAATTTTATGCGACACGCACTGTATATACATATATATTTTTTTTGTATTTTAACTTTTTATTTTTTTTTTTTTAATTTTTTTTTTTATTTTTTTATACTTTTTTTTATTTTTTTATATTTTTTTTTATTATTTTTTAAATTTTTTTTAATGCACTCAGCGCATGCGCACCGCTTTTCGACGACTTTTTAATTTATTTTAATTTTTACTTTTTATTTATTTATTTTTTTTTTTTTTGCTTTGCACTCGGTTCAACTGTCACACACAATTCATTTCAGTTTGACAAACGCCGCAACAGCTATTTACAAACACACATACATACAAACGCACGCGCATTGCATTGGCTAAACAAAAACAGACTTGCTGACACTGCAGCAGAGGCAGCGCGACCGCATTTGCGGCTACTGCATATGCACAGCCGCCAGTGACCGTTCACCGCATGGTTGCATGAGGTTGTTTTTGGCATTCTTAGGTTGGCTTGTTGTTGTTGTTGTTTTATACATTTTTTCGTTATTTTTTTCGGTTTTTTTTTGTGTTGCACACATGTATTTTTGGCTATCGCCTAGTGCTCGCCGCACATTTCAAGTTGTGCGAGTATGCAGATTTTTGTTGTTATTGTTGTTGTTGTTGCATGGTGGCACACTTGAGATGTACGCGCACAGTTCGTTCACTATTTCCCCTTTAGTGCCTTGGAGACGATCAAATAATTGCGTCAAACACTTTAAGTGTGTTGGTGTCGTCGGCTCTCGTCGGCTACACGTACGCTACACCGACCTGTTGTCGGCTCTGTTTGATGAAAATCAAAAATTTTTGATATTTCTATTTGACGGACGATAATTTGATCGTCGCCACTCATGTTTGACAAGCATGAGCTCATTTGCAGAGAAGATTTAAAGCTGAGAGGACATAGAAAAGTGAAATGAAGCGAAGCGGAAAAAATAAAATATAATAAAATAAAATAAAATAAAATAAAATAAAGTAAAATAAAATTAAATAAATAAATAAAATAAAATAAAATAAAATAAAATAAAATAAAATAAAATAAAATAAATAAAATAAAATAAAATAAAATAAAATAAAATAATATAAAATAAAATAATAAAATAAATTAAAATAATAAAATAAAATAAAGTAAAATCAAAATATAATAAAATAAACTAAATAATATAAAATAATACAAAAATGGAGATTTTTTTTTTTCATAAGAATTGCAGCACATGCCAATAACAGATAATCATCATCCGACGATGACATGATGACCGTTCGTTACGAGCTCAAAACTAAACTGATGTTTGACGTGTTAATTTGAACGTTTGCGGGCAACACACGATTGAACATCACTAACACATATGCACTGTTTGACGCAATTATTTGATCGTCTCCAGGGCACTTTTGATTGAGATTTGGCAGATTTGCGGTTGCCTTTTGTGCACACAACAACAACAACAAGTGTGCAGTATATAGCTGTGTATATAAGCGCTTATATATGTATGTATGTATTTCGCATTTTGATTTATTTAAGCCGGTAGGCAACCAATACGCAATAATTGAAATTATCAACATGTTATTAGACATAAATAAATTTTCGATTGTTGCAATAAACGGCGTAATCACATTTTTATCTTTATTAACTAGGCACAGTGCACACACACACACGCGTGTACACATGTATAGCGATTGCACATAAGCACCTTTTACTAGTTGTTAGAATATTTTTATTCGTTTTCTTGTTACTTTTAAACCGCAAGGAACGAGTAAAGAGTGAAAGACAAAAAAAAAAAACAAAAAAAATATTTAAAATCAACAAAAATTACTAGAAAAAGAAAACAACAACAAAAATTTCCAAAAAAATTATATTAAAAAAACCACAAAAAATATTTAGAAAATATTAAAAAAACAACAAAAATTATTTAAAAAACAACAACAAAAATTAAAAAAAAAAATTACAACAAAAAATAATATAAAAAACCAAGTAAAAAATTATTCAAGAAAACAACAAAATTTTCAAAAAAAAATAACAAAAATAATTTCAAAAAAAATTACAAAAAAATTAAACAAAAAAAAACTAATAAAGAAAGAAAAAAAATTCCCAAAGGCACAACCAAAAATGTGAAAAAAACAATAACAACAAATGCAATAAAAATTTTCAACAATTTCAAAACTTAAAAAAAAAAACAAAAGCAACAACTGTTGATAATAACACTAATCAGAAGCTTTAAAACACAATTTAATAATATTATTTAATTAAATACACACACACACACTAATCTATATATTTATTAGACGCGTAAAACCAAAGTATCGCCGCCGCTCGATCACAAGACACGACGACGTTCACTTGTCGATTTGTCCGTTCGATTTGCCTTTGCTTAGACAATGCACAGCTCAACGTTCGCACGCACGCACGTAGACACGCTACTTTGGTCACTTCTGCTGCTTCTGCTTCTGCTGAGCAGTGGAAGCATACACTTAGTTTTAATTTATTTATTATTAATTTAAGCACCTTTCTTTCTCGTTTGTTCACAATTTTTATTACACACCGTGTTTTGGTTCGCCTGCGTTTCACGTGTATCGAGTTCAACAGTCGTCAACTAACTGCTCGTCGTCGCTGCCGACAATTGTTGATCACTAGTAGGTACTTACTGGAGCTGGAGCTGAACGTTTGGCTGCTGGTTGGCTTTTGCTATCGGCGGTCGTCGTCGTCGTCGTCGTCACTACAGTTGTTGTTCTTGTTGTTGGCTGCTGTCGGTATTGACTGCCGTTAATATGTGTACAGCTGATGTGTATTGCCTGATCGACATTTCGGAAGTTGGCCAAAAGCGATGTGTGATTGCCTGCGCCGGCGATAAGAGTGACCAGTCTATAAATTTTGCGGAGCGCAAGTGCTTTGTTTGTTTTGCTGGGAATCACAATGTGATCGTTTATTGAGCACTTTACTGTTTGGTACTTTTTTTTCGAAGCTACTTTGTTATGGTACTTGGCGAGCTGTAAAATGTTGAAGACCTAACACAAATTCCATTGCCTTCCAAATTACAAATTCCTTGGGCTTCTACACTGTTACGACACCCAGATTATAGTTGAACTTAAGTCAAAGTCTATTTCACTAGTTTCTTTGCTTAGATTTCTCTTCTCTATTGCTACCAGACCTCAAAACATTTTATTGTGCTTATTACAGACCTCCAGCCATACTACTGATAGTTTTGTAGTTTATACTAGTTACTATAGGTTCAACGTTCCCACTCATAAAGTTCTAAGTAATCTAAAGAAATTAAACACCCCACACTTGATACTGATAACGGTTCGGCAGTGTTATTGAAACTTTATAATGTCTACTGAGCGTTGGGTTATTGGTCCTTGAGTATTATACGGGAATAAATAATCATCGATATCATCAAACGAAGGTTCATAAATTGGTCTAATTTTCGACGAAGGGATCTTATTAGAAAAAATCCGCCTGCTTTTCCCCGCAATACTTCCAAATCGACTTAAATCAGTTGGACCTAGAAATACTTCCATTTTGACTTAGATCCTGTTTCTATAAGTTGGATCCAGAAATACTCCCCAATTAAGATAAATCGGGTTTCGATAAGTTGGGTCCAGAAATACTTCCAGTTTGACTTAAATCGGGTTTCTACAAGATGGGTCCAGAAATACTTTCAATTTGACTTAAATCAGGTTTCTATAAGTTGGATCCAGATATATATCTTCGAGATCTTTTTCCTCAATACTTCCAACTTGACTTAGATCAGGTTTCCACAAGTTGGAGCCAGAACTTCTTTCAACTTGACTTAGATCCGGTTTCTATAAGTGGGATTCAGATATATACATATCTTCATAATCTTTCTCTTCAATACTTCCAACTTGACTTAGTTCAGGTTTTCACAAGTTGGAGCCAGAGCTACTTTCAACTTAACTTAGATCCGGTTTCTATAAGTGGGATCCAGATATATACATATCTTCATAATCTTTCTCTTCAATACTTCCAACTTGACTTAGATCAGGTTTTCACAAGTTGGAGCCAGAGCTACTTTCAACTTGACTTAGATCCGGTTTCTATAAGTGGGATCCAGATATATACATATCTTCATAATCTTTCTCTTCAATACTTCCAACTTTACTTAGATCAGGTTTTCACAAGTTGGAGCCAGAGCTACTTTCAACTTGACATAGATCATGTTTCTATAAGTTGGATCCATATATACTTCCAACTTGACATAGATCAGGTTTCTATAAGTTTTATCCAGAAATACTTGACATAGATCATGTTTCTATAAGTTGGATCCATATATACTTTCAACTTGGCTTAGATCAGGAGTCTATGAGTTACATCCAGGCATATATCTTCGAAATCTTACGAGTTCAACCGCATACGCTATTCCCAAAAGAGTGGGTAAGTTTTGGATCCAGGTTAGTTCATAGGATTGCAGTCGAGGAATTGCTGAAGCTTATCGTAAGTCATCGTCAAGTCGACCTTTGGGCCGTGCTCTTCTTGTCTTGTTGTAAACAGTTCAGGTTTCTTATAAGCACGGTTATTAAAGTAAACGTTTTGGTAGGTCCCAGATGTCGGCTTTAGTATACTCGTACTATCTCAATCCCGATTTCGAAGTTAAAATGGGTTTGATCGGATAGAGGAGGAATTAGCTGCAGCAAACTTACAGTTTTTGAGAAGGAGTGCTGTCATTGACGCGCCAGCCATTGCGTAGAAATATTTGAAGCAACAAGCGTAGTGAAATCTTACTCAAGTTGAACCCTACGAAATAGAGAGAGCCTCTGACAAGCCTTTTTTTCTACCTACTTTTTTCTAGCATTAAATTCACTCTAGAATTTTCCTAGATCCTATTGATACTCGACCCTACTGGACTAAGTCGAACTTGTCTTTTTTACAATAAAAAATGGTAAAGTAAAAAAAATATTTTATTTATATGTTATCAATTTTATAGTGAAAAAAATAGTAAAAATATATTTATGAAAAAATATAAAGAAATTTTGAAAAAAAATTAAACAAATATTTAATTTCTAAACATATTTTTCTTAGCTGGTCACCTTAATTCAGACAACAAACATTCACACAGAAGCACACATGCGCAACAATAACTATGTATGTATGTATGTAAGTACATACCTCTTTTTGCGGAGCATCCAAGTGCTTTCGTAATAAATTCGCTTATCCAAAATTCACGATTGATCAGCTCAGCCAGTTTCAACCCCCTTCAGCGTACGGCAAAAGGTGGGAATGCGCGCGCATCCGTTGAGACATTGTATTTTAATAATGAATGTGCAAAAAACCACAAAAACAACTAAGCAGCAATAACAAAAATGATAAATTGTTGGCAAAATAAGTTGGAAATGCCAATTGCACATTGATTTTATGCGTTTGTCTTCAACGCTATATGTATATTACACAAACACTAACAAACGCTGTAGTTTGTATGTTTGTATGTGTGTGTTAATTGCATATGCACTTCCTTGGTACATAAACCACAAATTGAAAGTTTTAAGAGGAAACCAACTGACGTTGTTTGTTTTTTGTTTTTGTTGCACATAAAATACCGGCGCACTATACGCGCAGTTAAATGAAAACAACAATTTTATTATACACTACACCACACAAGTTGATAATCCACGCTTCGGAGTTGTTAACCTCTTCAAGGATTACTGATTGTCAAGGTGACGACGTTCAGTGTTTCAATATTCGTCAGCAGTTGTTGCTTTTGTAAACGTTGTGGCGCTTTTGCGCAGCACTAGCAGACGGTATAACTGCTTTTCAAAACAAGTTTCGGTTTTTTACAAATTCCGTGAGGCCATCTCACACGCCCATTGTGTAACAAACAAAACAAAAACACTGGAGTTATAGTTTTCACACCATTTTATGCAATTTACAGTAGTCTCACGTTATTCCGGATAAGTTGCGAAACATTTAAAACATGTTTACAGTTATTCACTAAATTTTGTAGTAGATTTAATTAATAACTACTTTTCTTACTGCTCATTCACTTCGCGTTGATATTTTTTTTGCTTTGCGCTCTATGCCATTCGCCGCATAATGTCAAATTAGCTTAGACATGCACCTTGTGTTGTTACCAGGATGTAGTAAATTAATTTCAATAATTTAAAAAAATAATTTTAGATATAGTGAAAGCGAAAATGGATGAATAAGTGATATAATATATACGTATTATACTGTTACACATAAAAAAATCGTAGTATATTGTCCTTGAAGGATGTCATTAGCATCTATTATAGATTTTCGCCTATTTCTGGCTCAGCATATAGAAAAAAAATAAAAAGTTAATGAAAAATTCATGCTCATTGTGACCAGAGAACTTGTGACTGTTTAGTTAAATTATTCTCTATGAAATTCTCTAAAAATGATTTTTATACATATTTTGTTATTCATTATATTAATATGGCATCACCCATTTTTGTGTTTGCCTTCATACCGATTTTCTTAAACTGATTTTAGCTTTGTCTTTCACAAAACTTTCTGGCAACACTAACGTAGAAGCAGTGGCAGAAAACACAAAAAGGGCCAGGACAAAAGTGTGAAAATTTTCGTGAAAATTTCATTTTGAGAGCTCTTAATAAATAAATATTGTGCTGTGTATTTTGTAATTGTTCTTCTCAATGATTCTAATGTTTACAAAATGAAACTGACAATTAAATCATGGACTGGCGTAGCAACTTGGCGATGGATCGCAAATGATGAAAATTGCGGCATCTGTCGAATGTCTTTCGAGAGTAAGTGGTGCCGGAGCACCACCTACAACACGCAATTTTTAAATATGAATTAAGCAAACAAATTCTAATAATTTTCACATTTTTTATTATAATAGGTACCTGTCCGGAGTGTGCGCTACCTGGTGACGATTGTCCTTTAGTGTGGGGCGTGTGCTCACACTGTTTTCATATGCACTGCATTGTTAAGTGGTTGAATTTGCAAACTATGAATAAGCAATGTCCCATGTGCCGCCAAAGTTGGAAATTCAATATACATTGAGTCGCAGCATTTGCTTGTTTGCCAGAGAAGAATAATAATAGTAATTTCGTAAAAGTCATTATAGTGTATTATACATATATATGCGAGTGTAACGCGCGAATAAAATCAATAACAAATTTATATAGATATCAATAATATTAAATACGATATACATATGAGATTAGCAAAGGAACGTTCACGTGAGCGTGAAATGGATAGTGAATTGAATAAATTATGTTTGCCGGGTCTGCCGCCACTGCCAAAAAGTTTAAGCACAGCTGCTGCAGGCGTTTCGTCGGCCGCCTCCTCAGCAACACACTCGAATACGGCGTCACCATTAAACAACCATCATCATCATGCCATGCACGGTGTTGAGAGTGTGGATCTCTTTTTGGGGCCATCCACATCGGCCGCGGCTACGCGTAATCACTATCGACACGGCAGTTTGTCGTCGACGCAAGAGTCTTTAAGTGATCGCGAAAGTATACACAGTCGCGCCTCTTCGTCGCACAGTAGTCATCATACGCCTACAAATACCAATACCGATAATGGTGGCACATCAATTTCACTAAGTGGTGGCAGTGGCAGCAGCACAACCAGTACGTTAGACACACAACTAGCCATATTGCGTCGTGAAATGTATGGACTGCGTCAGTTAGATCTATCTTTACTCTCACAATTATGGGCACTCAACGAATCGATTCAGGGATTTCGCGTATTTCTACAAGAACAAGAAGCGCTCTCACCACCATCACCCTCGCCTACGCCATCTGACACTAATTCGCTTACATCGGAGGGCGAAGAGGAATCGTATTCAGCGCAACCATTGAAATTAGCACATCCCATTGTTGCACAAGCAGCTCTACCACCTGGTGGCTCGACTACATCACACGCCTCAACAAGTTCAGCGTCTGGCACATCGGGCTCATCTTCGGCTACCTCTTCGATGGGTAAGCATGGCGGTATGCCTTTACCGCCGGCACCACAAAAGACACACCCACAGCTGCCACGCATTTTGCAGCAACGTATGCGACGCGCACCGCCGCCACCGCCACCAACAACACGACCCAAAGCGTCTAAGGATGCAATGGCGGCAGCCAATGGCGCAACAACGACACCACTACCACAAAGACCAGCATGACAAAACCCATTCTTGGATTAAGTATGCAGCAACGTAAAGCCAAATACTTAATTCAAGAATGTTATACCAAACGAAAATGTATAGCTCGTAAACTACTAAGCGGTTTGTGAGTGTAGAAAGTGGGCTTGTTGCCATTTGGGAATAAACGTGGAAGTCGTTGAGACAAATGTTGTCAATTAAGTGTTGCGCGTGTAAACGCAATGCAGGCAAAAAAAATCTGACGCGTTGAAGGCTTTGTAGCGCAATTATGAATAACAGAATCAAAACATATTCAGTGGATTTAATACTTGACGTATTTCGAAAGTGTATTTTAGACGCTTGTAAACGGTAAAAAACATTTGCGGTAGTATATAGCGTTTAATTTTTAAAATTACAGCGCGTTTTATTCAGTGCGTTCCATGTATGTAGTATGTAAGGCGCGTAAGCTAATCAAAAAAATGTAATGAAATATCGGTGTCGTACTGTACACACATATATTCCCAAATATTGCTGTTAAAGGGTTAAAAAACATGAAAATGTAACGAATTGAATATCAAACTTTTTAGATATACGAAAAAAAAATTATTTGTTAATACATATTACTACTATAAAGACGTTTAAAAATATTTTCCACTTTAACATACATACATAAACCACCAAAAACAAGCACAGCAACAACGTGTACGTGAACACAACTGTAACCAAAATACACCGTGCATCCCAAATCCATGCTACATTTACTAATAGTAGAGCTGTTGTACTCTCGTTATTCATTCCACTCCATTGTTGCCCCTTTCGCGTGGTCACACCTACCGAAAATTATATACATATGTACTAGGAACTATGACGAAGACGATTAGCTGATTTTAGCCCAATACATTACCATAAACCTAAAACGAAGTAGCACTAGACGTTCAATTTATATACAGAAATTGCAATTAATTATAAATTACACACACACACATACACATAAATAATAACGAATAAAGATCAACATTAATGCATATACATACATACATATATATGGCGTATTACATCGATCTAAATATTTAAATTAATTTATAAATCATAAATAAAATTGCAGCAAATATAATATAAAAGCGAAAATTATAGTTGTATTGTAAGTCGCATTAATAAGCGTTGTCAGTTATACAAAACAAAAATAAATAAATGCTAAATAAAATATAATAAAAAAACATTACATAAACGCATACGCATTCATACATGCATAATAATAAAGCAAAAATATCTACTTTGAAAATAAGCTAAGCTGAAATTAAACTTGTTCTCGTTCAAACGTTATAATCAATCAAGCTCCTATTAGAAACTCTACTCCACTAATTTATACTCAAACTATTTTCTTTATGAATATACTGGTGGTGGTTGAACAACCGCCAGTCGTATATGAAGCATGCGTTGCTTTAAAGTTTAAACAAATTATGAAGTAGCAGAATTTCTTAGAACGCAGTTACCTACTGTAAAATTGTTTCTAAGTGTGTAATTGTTTTTACAAAGCACTCAAAATTATTAACTTTTCCTCCAAAAATACTTTGATTTGTAAACATGTTTGATTCACACACACATATATGCAAATTTACTACATACTAAACCTATTATAACTTATTAAATTATAAAATAATAAACAAAAAATCAAGTGTGTCGGAAGAGAAACGTTGATATGAATTATGCAATAAATTATTAAACAAAAAATATAAACGAATTTTTGCAATTTATAATTTTCAGCTCTAAAATGCAGCGATAGAAAGTGTCAAAATGTATGTTATTTTGTTGTTGCCGTAAAGCAGCGAGTTATCGCAGCAGCGAATATTTGCTTTTGTATTTATGGAATAATTACTGTGCTTTTGCGCCGACTGGAAGAATGGAAGCTTAAACAATATTTTCAGATTATTTTAAGTCAATTTATATGTGCTTTATTATTTTTTCTTCATTTCTTTTTATTAATACTAAAACAAATACACTATTTACTACAAATTTCCAGACTACGGACATAAAATGCAGTGTAGTTATTTATTCAATACTAAAATTCCAGGTTCATGGCAACAACCTCACAATGCAGCAGCCAATACAGCCAATTTGCTAATAAATGCAATTAAAAGTTGCATTTAAGCAGCAAACGAAGTATTGTCGCTGTAGGACACAGACTGCTCATTCTAAAATAATTTTTGCTTCCTTGCCATCAATGTAGACTTTCAAACCGTTGCGTAGACAGAAATCACGTTTGACATGCGCAAACAGTAAGTCGGTGACCAGGAATATCTAAAAATAATAGTATTTTCAAACTAATTTTTGCTAAACGACATAGAAGCAGCTTACCTGTCCCGTGGAAAAAGCTAACGTTGTGCCAAAGTAGAAGTTAGCATTCGCCGAGCCGGAATAAATCCATAATTGCCATAACGCTGGCATCATGCATAAAGTGACCACGAAAAAGCAGAACACAACAAAGTTATGTGCCATAACTGTGAATGTTAATAAAATATGTATAAATTTTATATATTTTTAATGGTGTAAAAGCGGTAGCACACTTACACTTCCAGCAGCGACGCCACAGTGGTAACAAAGCCAAATAGAAGCTAACATCACCAACACTGGGATACGAACGGAATATGGACATTAATGCAATGAGCACTGTTGCTAGCAACAATGGTTCTTTGCGCAATTTAAGCGATAATGGCACAAGATAAAGGACGGTGGCGTTCATTTGGAATGTGATTAGGAACATTGTGCGAAAGTGTTCGAACATTTCCGTAAAGAAATACCAGAAAAGTCCGATATTTGGTTGTAGATCACGGTAGAAGAAACTGGCGGTGTAAAAAAATGTTTAAAAATTATTATTTTCCTACATAAAATTAATAAATTTTATTAAACACTTACATGAAACCCAGCGTTGCATCTACAAAGCTCCAGCTATGTATTAAAGCATAGTTCAAACCGGTGATAGCCAGACAGGCTACAGCGAAAAGCGCCAAAACACCAATGGCAGCGGTGGTGGTGGATTTTGTGCGCTGTGTGAAAACCAATACAACTGGTGCGATTAGCACCAGCGGATAGAGATTACGCATTGTTTCCAGCGCTAAACACATAACGCAAGGTAGTAATTGACGTTGCGCGAGGAAATATAGTGTGGACGCAAGCAAGAAATTGCTGAATACAGTCGAGGTGAGACCAGCACAACTGAGTAACGCTAATGGATTGAAGAGATAAGCCAGTAATACACAACGCGGTATCATATCCAAGTCTGAGACTTGTACTTGTAGCTCCTCTGTGCCTACTGCAAATTGTAGCGCCTCTACTTTTTGCTCCACTAATTTTGTGCGTACAAATTGCTGTGCCAACTTATATAGTAGCATAGCTGTCAGCAAATCGATCAGTATATAGAATAATGGCACAAAATTTGATATCACACCAAAAACACGTACAAGCAGCACTAAAATTACTGGCAACTCGTGCACCACATCGCCGATATAGGGATCTATACCATTTTCGTATAGATATATGCCCTCTTGCACTGTTTATTGTAAAATTTTTGTTTATTAATGAGTATTAATTACTTTGTATTAACCCGACTAACCTCGCTTGTAGGAGTTTATAGGCGTTGACACTTCAACTCTGTCGCCAATCCACTGAAATCCTTGAAAGTAGTAGCGAGCTAGGCCAGCAAGCGCCACCAGCAGCAGTAACCTTTTTTCCATATTCTTTGTAAATAATTCCAAAAGGATTTCTATACACCGGCAAAATATTTTCTGGACGCCAATTAAACAAACAAATTCTGACGAGCAAATTGCTATTGGTTTTTTATAAACATATGAAAATACTAGGTTGCCAGTATGTAATAATAGGCGTCAAATAAGCAATAATAAAAATGTCAATTTTTATGAAGAACGACTTAAAGAAACAGTTAAATTTGTTTTTGTAAAGTAAATTCAAAGCAACAGCTGATTTTTGAAAATGAAAATTTAATACAATTTTATGTGAATAAATATTTTGTATTCCAAAATATATTTAAATTGAATTTCTATTTTAAATATTGTCATTTTCTCTTCGTACCATCAGGTAACTCTTCACAGTAAGTTCATTGTGAATGTTTGTTTCAGAAGAAGAATAAGTTTTTATTTACATCGCTCTTGATTCGAATTTGTATAGTTATTTGCTAAAATATATTTAAATAAAACAAATTTGATTCCTATTATATACAATGGGCAGCGTTGAGAAGAATAATATTCTCGACAATGAGGCACTTAACGACATAACTAAAGAATTCAAGGAAATAACTGAGGATCCAACACAATTTCTACTTGTGTAAGTAATGCACGTGGTGCACTAAAAATACAAAAACAAAGTGAATAATAATTATTATTTTTTAATTTTAGTGTGCCTACCAAAAAGCAGGAAGATATAAAAACATTATTACAGAAAACGTATCAAGCTTGTGTACAGAACGATGAAAGTAGTAAGAATGCGCTCGAAATACTGCCGGAGTTGGTTGTGGAGGACATGGACGAAGAACAAATTTGGCAACAGTTGGAGCTGCGCAACAATACAATACTCGCAGCACTAGTAGAAAATGCGTCCAAGTTATTGTCGCTTAAGGAAGAGAAATTGGAAGTACGATTAGATGAGGATGATAATCAAGATGTGGAAGAGGAAATCGAGGAAAGTGAAAATGAAATGGAAGATAATTCAGGAGACGCAGATTTATTTAATGGTCAGCGTGATGACGAAAGCGTTGAAAAACAAGAAGTCTACCAAAAAAAGAAAGAAAACAAAAAGAAACGTAAGGGGCGCACATCAGTGGTAGATGATAAATTCTTTAAGTTGAGTGAAATGGAGGCATTTTTGGAAGAAGAAGACGCCAAAGAGATGCGGCGACAAAACAAAAAAGGCGGTAGTGCGTTGGATGCAACAGTCGACTATTTTGCGGATGATTTGGGTATAGAAGATGAAGAGGAGGATGATGAAGATGGTAATCCAGCATACAATGAGTTTTTCGATGAAGATGATGTTGATGCAGATGAAAGTATGGAAAAAGAACCGAAGAAACAAAAAGATCACTTCAAAGAAACGCATAGTGATGATGATGAAGAGATGAGTGTAGATGAAAATGAAGACGACGATAAAGAAAATGAAGACGATGCGGAAGAAAATGAAGCAGAGGATGATGAGGATGAAGATATGCAAAGTGAGGATGAAAATGAAGTCAAAACAAGCAACGAAGGTTTACAACCAGCATCATCAGGCTCTGATGATTCGGAAGATGAAGAGGAACGTAAAGCAGACCAACCACAATCTTCATACGAAATACGACAGTCTCGTTTGGAGCAACGCATACGTGAGTATGAAGAAGAAGTGCTGGGCGAAAAACCATGGCAATTGAGAGGCGAAGTGCAGGCCACCAGCAGACCAGCGAACTCGCTCCTCGAGGAATTGCTAGAATTCGAATCAACCGTCAGACCAGCACCCATCATAACTGAGCACACAACACGTTGTTTGGAAGATATAATCAAGCAACGCATCAAAGATCAAGCCTGGGATGATCCGCAAACGAAAATGAGGCCAGTGCAATCACCACACGAGTTCCGCAAGCAGTTAATATTGGATCAAGAAAAGTCCAAAGAATCACTGGCGCAAGTCTACGAAAAGGAATATCAAAAAGAATTAGATAAATTTGATCCAAACCGTGCCGACGCCGCAGAAGAAGAATCCAAAGAGCATATAGAAATAAAACAACTGATGCGCACACTCTTCGTTAAATTGGATGCGCTTTCGAACTTCCACTTCACACCGAAACCTGTAGCGCCAGAGGCTAGAATTATAACAAACACACCGGCGGTGAATATGGAAGAAGTTGCGCCAGTAGCCGTGAGCGATGCTAAATTGCTTGCGCCCGAAGAGGTCTATCGTGGTCCAAAGAATGAATTGCTCGGGAAGACGGAACGCAATCGTACGGATAAGAATCGCGAACGACGCAAGAAGAAGCAGAAGCAACGTGTCATCAATCGCCTGCTGGACGAGAAGAGCAAGAAGAAGCAGGAGTTGGGCATTGCGCCAACCAAGAAGGAGGAGAACGCCAAGCTGCTCAAGTCGCTAACAAAGCATCGCAATGTGGAGAAGGTAGTGATTTTTGGAATTACTTAAAATTTAATTTTTCCACAAATTTTGTTTTTGTTTTTACAGTTAAACACCACCAGCGACGATCAACGCGCACTGAAGTCTTCCAAGTCGTTCTTCTCCAAATTGCAGGACACCACCAGCGTGGCGGGCCAAGCCGCCATTGCGGCGAAAGCCAAAAAGCAAAAATCCACTGGGAAAGCGCTGACAGCGAAAAGAGTGAAATTGTAATAACTATTCTTGTGGACTTGCTGTTAGTAATAAAAAAGTTTATTTTATTATATTACGTTTGTACATATGACTGAGTGACGTGCGCGCTTCTTTGTTGGCCTAACTAATTCAACAGGATATACATATTAGTGAAAGCACACACTTTCTACCAAAAAATAAAAAAAATAAAAAAAAAAAGATTTGTGACTTTTACGCGTTGTTAATGTGTGACGTCAACATACATATATGCGCGTACATTTCTAATGTGGCAATTTTGTGCTGTGCACAAAGTCACGTGCCGCAACAATTAGGCTGCTGCTGCAGCCACAAGAGATAATCGTGTATGTGTATGTGTGTGTGCATATGTTTGATTGCTGTGTTGCGCGCGCGCCGGTAAATTCAAAGTAGCAGGAAAGTTACTGTTATTTCATGTTTGTGTGTGTATTTTTTGTTGTAGTTAGGCGGAAAACGGTATGTGGTAAGCATTGCTAGAAACAACAGATCAACAACTTAAATATGCCACAATTTTAGACACAGTGCGCTATGGATGGATTATATACATATCTCTATATGTATGTATGTAAAAATGTATTTATTTGTGTTTGTTTGTGTGTACCAGCCGACCGTAGGGGTCGCAAAACTATGCGCGCGTGTCATGCAAAAATAAAATGGACTTGGAAATATAATAATTTAATATGCTATAAGCATACATATTGACATATGTATGTATTGTATGTATATATATGTATATAAGCATGTGTCTATTAGCCGTCGCAAAATTACAAAAAATTACGCTCAAATGTGTGGGCTGGCATTGAAATTTTGTGTATGTATGTATGAAAAGCAGATGAGCCGCTTTTAGCCCTTAATTTGTTTAAGAAATTTTATGAAGAGTATGCTGGAAATCTGCATGTATATGTATTTGTAACACCGGTTGAGGCATCAATGGAAACTTACGTTCACTCTAAACGTCATAGGCGCCATTGTACACCTACGCACAATATTTAAATAATGTACAGGAAAATAATTGCAATTTTATTCTTAGTAGACTGAATGACCTACAAATGACTTGTGAAAAAAAACAAGAAATATAAAACAAGTACAGAAATGCTAAGGCTTGAAAATCCTATAATTAGCTATATGAGAGCTAGGGGAAGTTATGGGCTGATTTTAACCATTTCTGATACAGAGACATACTATTAGAAGAAAAAGATTTCCTCTAAATTAAATTAACATATCTGAGAGATTTACCGATATTTTCGGTGAAAAATTACCATAAGGCACTGAATTCTTCATATTCCATATCGGGGGCATTGAAAAATTATAGTCCGATTTCGACAATTTTTTCACAAGTGATGCCACAGATCATATATAGTATTTGTGTAAAGTTTTATTTCGCTATCTTCATTGGTTCCTTATGTATATCTTATAAAGTGAAGCAATCAGATGGAATTCAAAATTGAGTTATATGGGAAGTTGTTGTAGTTGTGAACCGATTTCATCCATTTTCCACACGTGTCATCAGGGTGCCAAGAAAATATTATATACCAAATTTCATTCGAATCGGTCGAGTAGTTCCTGAGATATGGTTTTTGACCCATAAGTGGGCGATGCCACGCCCATTTTCCATTTTGTAAAAAAAAACTGAGTGCAGCTTCTTTCTGGTATTTCTTCTATAAAATTTAATGTTTCTGACGTGTTTCGTTAGTGAGTTAACGCATTTTTAGTAATTTTCAACCTAACCTTTGTATGGGAGGTGGGCGTGGTTATTATCCGATTTCTTTCATTTTTGGACTGTATTAGGAAGTGGCTAAAAGAAACGACTGCAGGAAATTTGGTTTTTATATAGCTTTATTGGTTTGCAAGATATGTACAAAAATCCTATTTGGGGGCGGGGCCATGCCTAATTCCCGAAAAAATTACATCCAAATATGAAGGGGGATTCTTTGTACCAAATTTTATTTCCATAGCTTTATTTATGGCTTAGTTATGGCACTTTATTTGTTTTCGGCTTTCCCATTTTGTAGGCGTGGCAGTAGTCAGATTTTGCCCATCTTCGAAAGCAACCTTCCTATGGTGCCAAGAAACAAGTGTGCCAAGTTTCATCAAGATATCTTAATTTTTACAGACAGACATTCGGAGTTTGACTCGTCTCGTCGCCATGATCACTTTGGTATATAATCGTATAACCCTATAACTCGTTTAGTTTTGGGTGTTACAAACAATCGTACTATAATACTCTCTTAGCAACTTTGTTGCGAGAGTATAAAAATATTAATATTCATATTAGACAATATGTTGTGTATATTTTTAAAGTGCAATTATAGCAGTGGCCCATATGAATACTCACAATATACCCACATATGTACATATGTATGCAATTCATTTGTTCATTCATTCAGTTTATTCATAAGTAATAACCCATTTGCTTTACCACCACCTAAACAGTAAGGCCCTCACTTGCTGTGAATATGTTTTGCAGCATATTGTCAATAACAGTTTCCTCATCACTGGCAAATAGTACTCGTATATAATAAATTTCAAATCAATTGATTTTTTAATCAATTCAACTATGAACTCCGAAGGACTGCCCACGATATTTATAATATTAAATGTGCACCGTTTGCTATTATTGTCTAGCTAGACGGCGTCAGCATTAATTTGTAATAAAAGTTTGCTGTGTTCGCACATAACCTAGAAATTTAATTACGTATATAGACATGGATGCCGTTTTTATAAATATCTACCATAAAGTATGTGTGTTATATGTATGTATATGTAAATCAGTGAAAATATTCCAATTCGTTCGAGTGAATTGTTTTCGTCGAGAGAAAGGACATTTATTGAGAGTTCTACAATAATTGGGGACCCCACAATCTGCGCCAATTACCGTGGGATAAGCCTCCTTAACATCGCTTATAAGGTTCTATCGAGTGTACTATGTGAAAGACAAAAGCCCACCGTTTACAAACTGATCTTGGAAAAGACCCGTTAAAAGAGGATCGACACACATTGTTGATTTTAAAGCTGCTTTCGACAGCACGAAAAGGAGTTGCCTCTATGCCGCTATGTCTGAATTTGGTATCCCTGCAAAATTAAAACGTCAATTGTGTAAGCTGACGTTGAGCAACACCAAAAGCTTCGTCAGGATCGGGAAGGACCTCTCCGAGCCGTTCGATACCAAACGAGGTTTCAGACAAGGTGACTCACTATCGTGCGAATTCTTTAACCTGATGCCGGAGAAAAAAATAGAGAGCCGCAGAGCTAAATAGAGAAGGCACAATTTTCTGGCGAAAGTGCTCTAGTTCTGAAAGTGTTCGATGCAGTACCCGCTGGTGGAAGCCGTGGAAGAGGGAGGCTTCCACCCCGATGGAAGGACCAGGTGGAGAAGGACCTGTCTTTACTTTGGTATTACTAGTTGGCGCCACACTGCCAAAAGAAGAGATGTGTGGCGCGCTGTTGTGGACTCGACTATAACCGCGTAAGCGGTGTCTACGCCAGTCAAGAAGAAGAATAATTGGGTTGAGTTCTTCAGAAAGCTTTACTAAACATTGTACCTATGAAACAATATTTGGTACTTAGGAGGTCCCAATTCAATGGTCCACCATCGATTTCAAATTAGCCGAGTCTGGAAAATGGAACTTCTAACCCATTCACCATAACAGACAATGTTTCGGATTGTATTCTTACTACAACAACAATAATTCCTTTTCACTATGTGCTGTACTTGAAATAACCAGGAATGAAGCCGAGCTGATACCCAAGTTCTTGGCGAGATTAAAATCTGGGCCATTTCTAGTTACGAACAATCCAGTGTTGTGGGAAGTTACTCAGGATAACTCAAGCGTTAGCTGTACGTTACAAAAGTCTAAATTAGTTCGGCGACTCCTTAATTGGATTATTTGTATTTTCTTTATATATCGATAAAAAATATTATTGTTCCATTTCTGTAAGTAAGCATTAAGTGTTGTGATCCCTGTCATATAAAGTTGGACCCAAGAAGAACATAGTAAATGTTGTCTAGGACTTTTCAATTGCAATATGTAATATATTGAGGATAATCTATTAGGGAGCACAGTACTATTAATGGTAGGCATCGTTGAATGCTTTAAAAGTTCCGAGGGCAGAGCGGCATTACTAGCATTTAAATCTATGACAGTAAGCACCAGGCTAGTTAAGGAGTCCTAATCTCTAGCTATTTTACTATTCAAGAGAGGGTATCGTAGTAACATTGAATGAGAGCGCTGGACCACAACCAGTATATGTGCAGTTGCAAGGTGCTTTTGGCTCGCAGTGAAGCGTAAAAGGTTCTTCGAATTGCCAAAGGTGTTTGGAAGAAGTCGTGGTGGAATCATCTAAGCCTTTCCTCCTTCAATGTCAAATTAAGGTTGAAATAACTTGAAAGGCTTACCTTCGACGAACATAGCGAATTAGCTAGATTTGCCGACACAAGAAGTTTATAACAGATTCCAAGCGCTCTGCCGTAAGGGTCTTTTCTATCCTTTAGGAGTTTTTTGCTATCACAAAGGACTGTGAACTGTGGACTCAAAATTGTCCACGTGAGATCTTCCTACTTATGCTCAGATCTGCTTACTAACCTAACCTAACATTTAAGTGTTCATTATTTTACCTTGTTCGCAGCCACCTCTGCTTGAAAAACATTGCAGTGGTCTGGTAGTCTAAGGCTGGTGTTTAATGACAGCTTCCTTACTTATGGAGAAACATCGATCAAAATTGAATCTGTTGAAGTCGAAGGTCTTGAGCTAAGCTGCCTGTGCTAGTCTCATTATTTATTTAGATTAGAAAAGGTAAACATGTACATATTTTTTGTAAGTACTGAGCTATCGTTTTCAACAAAACGGGCTTTATTGGCTCTTATTCTACTAATTTTTACTAGCCTTCCTCTTCCAGGCAATTTTTTTATATTAAACCTACTGAGACTCTTTTGATACTCTCGCAACAAAGTTGCTAAGAGAGTATTATAGTTTTGTTCACATAACGGTTGTTTGAAACACCTAAAACTAAAAGAGTTAGACATAGGGTTAAAGCTATATAAAACAAACTTTCTGCAATCGGTTCCCTTACGTATCCCACCATACACCATGAAAATAGTTGATATCGGATAATAACCACGCCCACCTCCCATACAAAAGTTTGGTTGAAAACTACTAAAAGTGCGTTAACTCATTAACGAAAAATGTCAGAAGCACTAAATTTTACAGAAGAAATAGCAGAAAGAAGCTGCACTCAGATTATTTTTTACAAAATGGAAAATGGGCGTGGCATCGCCCACATATGGGTCAAAAGCCATAGCTTAGGAACTACTCGACAGATTTCAATGAAATTCGGTATATAATATTTTCTTGACACCTTGACGACACGTGTGGAAAATGGATGAAATCGGTTCACAACAACGACAACTTCCCATGTACCTCAATTTTGAACTACATCTTATTCCTTCACTTTATAATATACACCTAAGGAACCAATGAAGATAGCGAAATAAAAGCTTACACAAATACTATATATGATCTGTGGCATCACTTGTGAAAAAATTGTCGAAATCGGACTATAACTTTTCAATGCTCCGGATATCGAATGTGAAGAACTCCGTACCTTATGGTAATTTTTCACCGAAAATATCGGTAAATCTCTCAGATATCTTAATTTAATTCTGAGGTAATCGTTTTCTTCTAATAGTGTGTCTCTATACCAGAAATGGTTAAAATCGGGTCATAATTTCCCCTAGCTCCCATATATGTACCTAATATTAGGGGTTTTAAACTTTCAAGTCAAACTTTGTGAGTCAAATTGTGTGTTATCTTAATAAAAATATAGCAATAAATTGCGAGAGAGAAAATGTTCGGTTGCACCCGAACTTACCTTACTTGTTTAATATAATAAATATATATTTATATGTATCTATATTTAGAACTTAAAGTAAATATTGACATAGAAATCACTTTAATACCGGTAAAATATTTGAAATTGCACTCCTTATTCAAGCAAAATAAATTTGTTACAAAACTAAAAAAATGCAATGTGAATGTAGAACTGCGAATAAATAGTCGAATATGTGCCAATGTTCTATTAGAAAACTGCGTGTATTGACATTAGCGTAAAGGGGGAAAAAAGCGAAAAAATATCAATTTCCCCTTTGAGACAACATGGGAAAGCTTTTAAAATACCCGTTAGTGAATGGAGTTTCGTTTAGACGACGTCTGTCGATGGCTTTAATGTCTGGCGGAACATGTATGGGAGTATGTAAATTAGCGGTTATGTGCTTACTGGAGTCACACAATGAAGTGAATTTGAAGTCTAGCGAATCACAAGCAACAGTTCGTACTTTATAGATTGACTTTGCTAAAAATGTAAGGGAGTAAGACTCATGGAGTCAAGAGTAGAATAGAATTCGAAGAGAGTTGAAAAGCCACGATTTTAACAAATGTTGTTTCAACACTGTGCTTGCCTTACAGGTCAATATCCTTGAAGAATAAGTTTTAATATAAACTTGGCAACAGTTCTACAGCAACCTTCACATACATATATATATACAGATACTATAATTATATCCATATATACATACATATATTTCCCGATATGTATTTTATCATTAACATTTCGCTTTATGATTTCTGCTTATCACAGCCATTTCATTACGCTACGCTTGTACTCGTGTAGACCTTAAGCTGATAAATTTACATTTGCATGATAATTATCTCTGCTGGCTGCAGTCATAATTAGGCAACTTTTCTGCATTTCGTATTCAGTTTTTTATTATTGTTGTTGCTGTCGTAAATACTGGCGTGTGTTCCAAGGCCCACCCATGGATGTACATATATATGTATATCTCAGCCTAGACGCGACAACCCGTAAGCGGGTAAAATAAATGAATATTATTGGTAATAAATATATCATAAAATGAGACAAGCGAAAATGTTGCATTGCGATAAATCATCAAAGGCCTAAAAGTAGACTTTAATTAAAGAAAAATAATTGATTTTGTTAAAAAAAAATAAGAAATAGTATTTTTTATAACAATTAATGTTCGTAATTAAATAAATGTTCTAAAAATTAAAATTTTAAATTTTGAATTAAAAAAAATATTTTTATTATTAATATTTAAAAAAAATATATGAACCAAGTAACCGAAACGTTAACCTATAAAGAGCTATAACTAAGGCATAAATGAAATTTGGTAAAAAGGATCGTTCTAGGAATGGACATATTTGAATTTTTTTTTTTTGGAAAAGTGGGCGTGACCCCGCCACATACTAAGTTTTTTGCACACACCTCGTAAACTACTAAAACTATATCAACGAAACTCTCAGGGGTCGTTTTCTTCAGGAACTTTCTTATACAGTCTAAAAATGGATGAAATCGGATTATTACCACGCCCATCTCCCATACAAAGGTTATGTTGAAAACAAATAAAAATACTTTAACCACCAGAAACCTTAAATTCCATAAAGAATATGGTACAGTAGAGCTACACTCAAAATGGTATACAAAATTTTAAATGGGCGTGGTTCCGCCCACCTATGGGTCAAAAACCATATCTCCGAAAACACTCGATCGATTTCAATGAAATTGGGTTCATACTATCTACCTGGCTTCCCAATGATATGTTGTGAAAATAGCTCAAATCGGTTCACAACCACGCCTACTTCTTTATTCCAGAACTTTGAAGTCCATCTGAATCGTTAACTTTACAATATATAAAGTAAGCACTAGTGAAGATATCGGTGCAGAACTTTGCGTAAATACAGCACTTATAGTGTGGGATCGCCCTTCTAAAAATCGCAGAAATTGGACCATAAGTATTCAAGGCCCAATATCGAGAATGAGAACCTCAGTGCTTCTAAATTTTTTACCGAAAATTGGGGTAAGTCTCTCAGATATTTTGAAGAAATTTAGAGGGAACATTTTACATAAGCTTGAAAAAGCCGCTGGTCAAAAAAATTTAAATAGCGAGAGTTAGAAGCTGGTAAGTTGGGCATGAAAGGGTTAAGAAAAATATAATAATTGGAAATGTATGATTTATAAATTTAGAATAATTAGAAATGAAAATTTATTTTGAATTATTTTGAATTTAGTATAATTCATTATAAAAAGCCAAAATATTGAAAATTAAAGTTAATAAAAAATATTTTAATAAAGAGTTTAAATATAAAATATATGTATATGAATTAAAAAATAAATATTTCAATATTTTTCCTTATGTAACAAGAATAGAAAATACAATATTTTTAAATAAAAATAAAAAGTAAAAATAAAAAAAAAACAAAAAACACAAGAAAATATGAAAATTTTTAATATTAAAAAAAATAAACTTTGAAAGTTTTTTAAATTAGAAACACTTCCGATATATGTATTAAAAACTTATAACATTGGAATAAAATACTTTTTTTTTTAAATATAGCAAAAGCTAAATATACACTTTAAATGTCTTATTTCGATTGCTTATAACTTTTTGAAAAAAGAAAAATATATATTTTTAAATTGAGCAAAAAAAAATTACATAATATTTTACAAAATAAAAAATCAAATGGACAATTTTCGAGAAAATATACAGAATATTTAAAAAATGTTAATATATTGAGAAAAACCAAAAGAAAACTTTATTGATTTTTTTTATCAAAAATAAAAAAAATAAAAATTAATTAGTACCAACTAGTTAATAGAATTTTGTTATTATGATTGAAGAGTTGCTTATAGCAAACCCCTATGGATGAAAATATTTTTATACCCTGAACAGGGTACATTAAGTTTGTCACGAAGTTTGTAACACCCAGAAAGAAGCGCCGGAGGCCCTATAAAGTATATATATAAATGATCAGTATGTTAAACTGAGTCGATTTAGCCATGTCCGTCTGTCTGTCCGTCCGTCTGTCTGTCTGTATATATACGAACTAGTCCTTCAGTTTTTAAGATATCGTTTTGAAATTTTGCAGATGTTATTTTCTCTTCAAGAAGCTGTTCATTTGTCGGAACTGCCGATATCGGACCACTATATCATATAGCTGCCATACAAAATGAACGATCGGAATCAATGGCTTGTATGGAAAACTTCCGCATTTTACTACATATCTTCACGAAATTTGGTGTGAGTTATTCTTCATAGAAATAATTTAATCTCCGAAAAA
The DNA here is from genome assembly GCA_031772095.1 of Zeugodacus tau. Lineage (NCBI taxonomy): Eukaryota > Metazoa > Arthropoda > Insecta > Diptera > Tephritidae > Zeugodacus > Zeugodacus tau. The sequence continues at coordinate 13,241,229 of CM062651.1, read as the reverse complement.
ATTGTTCAGATCGGTTCACTATAGCATATAGCTGCCATAAAAACTGAACGATCGAAATCAATGGCTTGTTTGGAAAATTTTCGCATTTGACGTGGTATCTTCACGAAATTTGACATGGATTACTGCTTAAGGTAATAATATAATCTCCGAAGAAATTGTTCAGATCGGGTAACTATATAACCTGAATGTTTCTAGCAAACAACCCGGCTAAAAAAAATTAGTAAAATGTTTTCTTTTTATACTCTCGCAACAAAAGTTGCTAAAGAGAGTATTATAGTTTTGTCCACATAACGGTTGTTTGTAAGTCCTAAAACTAAACGAGTTAGATATAGGGTTATATATACCAAAGTGATCAGGGTGACGAGTAATGTTCAAATCCGGATGTCTGTCTGTCCGTCCGTCCGTCCGTCCGTCTGTCCGTCTGTCCGTCTGTCCGTCCGTGCAAGCTGTAACTTGAGTAAAAATTGAGATATCTTAATGAAACTTGGAACACGTGTTCCTTGGCACCATAAGAAGGTTAAGTTCGAAAATGGGCGGAATCGGACCACTGCCACGCCCACAAAATGGCGATAATCAAAAACACATAAAGAGCTATAACTAAGCCATAAATAAAGTTATGAAAATAAAATTTGGAACATAGGATCGCATTAGGGAGGGGCATATTTAAATGTAATTTTTTTGGAAAAGTGGGCGTGACCCCGCCCCCAAATAGGTTTTTTGTATATAACTCGCAAACCAATAAAGCTATATAAGCCAAACTTTCTGTAGTCGTTTCTTTTAGCCTTTTCCTTATACAGTCCAATGAAAGAAATCGGATAATAACCCCGCCCACCTCCCATACAAAGGTTAGGTTGAAAATTACTAAAAGTGGGTTAACTCCCTAACGAAAAACGTCAGAAACGCCAAATTTTACATAAGAAATGGCAGAAGAAAGCTGCACTGAGATTTTTTTTACAAAATGGAAAATGGACGTGGCGTCGCCCACTTATGGGTCAAAAACCATATCTCAAGAACTATTCAACCGATTTCAATGAAATTCGGTATATAACACTTTCTTGACACCCTGATGACACGGGTGGAAAATGGACGAAATCGGTTCACAACCACGACTACTTTCTTTATAACTCACTTTTGAATTCCATCTGAATCCTTCACTTTATAATATATACATTAGGAACCAATGATGATAGCGAAATAAAACTTTACACAAATACAGTATATGATCTGTGGCATCACTTGTGAAAAATTTGTCGAAAACGAACTATAACTTTTCAAGGCCCCAGGTATCGAACATGTTGAACTCAGCGCCTAAGGTTAAATTTTAACCGAAAATATGGGTAAATCTCTCAACTAATTTAATGTAATTCAGAGGAAATTGTTTTCTTCCAATAGTGTGTCTCTGTTCCAAAAATTATTAAAATCGGGTCACAACATATCTTAGCTCCCATATACATAATTATAGGTTTTGCAAAAATATCATCCCCTAGCTCCCATATACCTAATTAAAGGTTTTTCAAAAATTCGTTGCACTTTATTACGCATATATGTATTGGTTAATATGTGATATATCTTAGCAAAATTAAGTGAGCGTATAGTATTGGATATAGTGTACCTTGCTGGTGAAATTGAATGAAATCGGTTCAGGAATTACCTCAGCCCTCATATCTATATACGACGCTTTTCGTTATTCTATTAAACTTTATGCCGAATTTATGGGTAAATTTGTGCGTTATCTTAATAAAATTTTTTCAATCAATTGCGAGAGTATAAAATGTTCGGTTACACCCGAACTTAGCCTTTCCTTACTTGTTTTTTACATACTTTTTCTTACGTCTTTAGATTTGCTTAAGCACATAGTTACTAAAAGAAATACACCTGTGAAGGGTATATGCTAAAAGATTTTGGAAACTATTAAATATTTTATTTAAGTTAAAAAATATATATATTTTTTAATTATAAACAATTGTATATTTTTTTATTTGAAAAGCATAAATGTTTCCGCATTTCCGACTATTGTTAAGTTAAAAAAATTTATTAATATATTTTAAAAAATTAAAAACCTTTTTAAAACCAAGAAAAAAATATATATATTTTTTTAAATTAAACATATATTATTTTATTTAACATTTTTTACTATTTTATATGATTATTGAATTAAAAAAAAAGTTAATTTAAAGAATATTTATTAAAACAAAGAAATGTTAAAAAAATTTTAATTTATTTTTTTTTAAGAAAAATTTAAAAATTTTCATTTATTAGTGAATTTGTTTTGCGCCATCAAAATCTAATATTTTCAACCACGACCTTCACACAGGCTTTTCTGGTTAAGCGTGTTTCGTCGAAAAGCATAATACTATGCTCTATTACGTTAGACCACAAAAACCTACACAAAATGCTGCAAATATGCCAGAATATCAGAATATAGGAATATGTATGTATGCAAGTACATCGGCAGTCACATCAAGCATATGTTTAGTGGCATAACATGTTGTCGTTACGCCGCTTTATGTCGCTATTTGCCGAAAATACGCGCGCAAAAATAAAAAGGCTGGCAGCCTGCATTATCAAGCGGATTGTGGCCTATTTTGTGCACATTATAGGCTTTAATGTCGCTGTGTCAATGATACGTGACACTTTTGCGCGCGCCAAGTTATGTCAGCTATGCGCCGACACGAGTTCACCGAAAATTAGCTGAAATATTTGTGTGCGCCGAAAATCACTCATACGACCTGGCGCACGGATGTCAAAACTAAAATCAACTAACGATATGTTTGTGTGTGTGTGTGGGTGCGTTTGCAGTTGTGCAAAAGTTAATTGAGAACTTTCTAATGACTAGTAATCGCCGAAAATACAAAAATCATCGTTTTTATTGTTTTTGGCATTAATACATAAAGTGATGATTTGTTCGTTGGTGATGGCTGTGGCGTATGAGTAACATGCCGCAAAGCAGTTAATTAGTGTTTAATCCCATGTTGAGTGGTCACACTTAACTGAAGTTGTATACATATGGCTTACATATACATTAAAGTAAAGCCGTTACTATTTTTATATGCAGGAAGTATAGGCTAAAAGCGAAAACGATTTGTCTCATTAATTTGTAGGGGAATCCTAATTATTGATTGATTATTTTGGGGGATTTTTACGGAAATGTTGGTCTTTTCTTATCTAAGAGTTATAAGTCCCGTAAAATTATTCAAGCTTTTTCTAAGTATATGAAATCGCATATTTAAAAAAAATGTTGCCTACATTCAGGCTCCTTTACTATATATGTACATTAGCTAATTCGCACACCTACTACATACTACAAAATGAGATTCTATTAGAATATTCTAGTATTAAAATTATTCGCGGATCGAAAGCGGTTAGCAGTTCTCTTATCCTCATGCATTATACTCTTGAACAGTTAGTTCCCAGAAATGAAACGGTGTGAAATCCGCCCAGCAGTGCCTCTAACCTTGAGACTTTTAGGATCTGATTGCTTCAACTTTTCAAAATGAAGAGTAAAGGAATTGTCTCATATTGGAAAAAGTCGCCTCTACTGATTTGAGATTGTTTCCGACCCACATAAAACACTAAATTCGAGCCACTGAGAGATATTTAATAATTGTAACTAAGTAACTCCCTTGACCAATCGATTTTGTTATAATTATTGTGTGATCCAAGTAGAGGTACTTTTTTTTAATAGTTTTTTTTAGACTAATCACGCGTGAGTCGTGTCAAGCTGTCTTGTCTTGTTATTTTTGTTCAGTATTGTTTAGCATTTCTTCATGGAAACACTTACGCCTGAACTAGGTTTACACATCCGTAAAGTATGTGTTCCGCGCGATTCGCTAAACTTATGGTCAACATAATCGGCCTACAGAGTGTACTATTCGCTACACCGTCATCCATCTAGGGACCCAGGGACTCATTATTATATAATATTCGACCGAATAGACTCGGACTGACGTATGTAACGGCTTGTCGCATTGTACGTCGAGATCTTAAATTAAAAGCGTACAAAATACAGCTTTTGCAATGACTGAAGCCGGTCGACCTTCTCAGCCGACTTTGCTTCGCTCTATGTACTCTTGAAAAATTCCAAGAAGATCCGACGATTTTGAGCCAAATTCTGCTAAGCGATAAGGCCCAAACAAGAGAAATGGAATCATTTGGGACGAAGTCGCACCAATCCATGGATGTATTAAGGGCACACTTCGGTGAGCAGATAATTTCACGTTTTGGGTCACCAAGATTGTATGATACAAAATGACTTTTTTACATCTAAGACTTTTTCCTGTGGAGATATGTGAAGACTTAAGTCTATGCGGATAATTCGAGTCAGGCCTTGGCAGTGGCGGATCTACGGGGGGGGGGGGGGTACTTTTGGGGGGCGGCTTAAAACACCCCCTAAATTCAGAGAAAAATATATGTTAGTTGATATGGGTTTGGAATGAGGTTATTGATCAAAAAAAGAAAGAATTCTTCTAGTAGTTCATCAACTGACAGATCAGTAGCGCTATGAATATTCATTGATGCTAGACCATTAGGCCTATCTTGACCTGTCGTATTTCGTAAATAGGTTTTAATTCTCTTTAAACTTGAAAAACTTCTTTCCCGTGATGCTATTGAAACAGGCAATAACGAAAATATGCGTAAAATCTAGAAAACATTCCCAAAATACGTTTTGTTCACTGCTTCTTTCTCCAGCTTTTTTAGCGTCAAATTCGTACTTTGGGAAAAATACACAAAAAAAAAACAAAACATGTCCTATAATAACTGAATTTTCGCGAGGGAACTGCTATATTTAAAATACGTTGAGTTATAAAACTTTTCGTAAACCCCCCAACCATTTTTTCGCCATTCGTGAGTGACAAGTCGAAATGCCCGAACGAATCATCGAAAATGGTCCATCTGAGGCGTAACCGCGGTCAACATTTGAAATAAATAATCTTAAGAAAAATATTATAAATGCCAAAGAAGGTTCTTTCGAGTGATAATAAACATTTAAATTTGAATTTTCTGAAATTTTAACCAACGTACTATATATATGTTGAACTGTTGCCTTTCGGTGTCGACGGCTCTTATTTCAAGAAATAATCATGACATATATAAATATACAAATGTGATTCGAATATACATATTTGACTAAGCTTTTGGTAAAATTACATCAACGAAATCAAAGCAAAAAAAAAAACAAGTTTATAGGGTCCAAAGGTTAGATATGAAGTATTATAAAATCCCATTTGTTGCATGCGTCAAATCAATCTTTACTAATATTATTGCCAATAAATTTATTTGCATGATTTTAATTACGCATTGTGCTGATGAAACATTACAGGATTCGGTTGCTACCATATCGTCAAATATTTTTTGTGCATTTATGAGTGCAGATATTGAATGTATAACAAGTGGTTTTTCCGAAAAATTTATGAAAATACAAGCAACAGCTCATAAAACAAGCGTTAATAAAATTGGAGACATAGTAGATGCTTCGCAAAAAATAAAATGTGGCGACACATGCATACATATGTATGTACATGCGAAAAAGAATTCCATCATAAACTATATGTGCGTTTTGCTGCATTTCTGCCATAAAATCACAGTATTGTCAAGCTAATCTTATCAGCCGGCGTTTGTCCGAAAATAATTAATGCAAATTGGGTTTGTGTAGAGGAAAAATATTCACAAAAAACGTGGTGAATACCTAATAGATAGAAAAAATTAAATTAATTTTTTCACTTCGGAGTTGATTTCTAAAAAATAAAAATTTAAAAGAGTGATACAATACTCGTATACCATATGTTGGAAAAAATAAACATTGAACGGAAATGATTGCAGTATTCACTATAGTATATGTACCGCTTTTAACAATCCTTCTTCAAAAATAAAAGTGTTATAATTACCATCCATGTTAAATGAAATATGTTTCAACATATCTATTGCCCATAAAACTTTTTCAAAATATACATTTTTGTTACAGTCTTCAGATTAATTGTGATATTAACCAGGGTTGCCGTATTATTAATTTCAGACTCAGACTTCAGAATGTACTATAGATATTTAATATTGACACATCATTTGTAACTAAACAAGTACTGAAAGACTATTAAACAAGAAAGGTTAAGTTCGGGTGCAACCGAAAATGTTATACTCTCGCAATTTATTGATGAAATTTTATTAAGATAACACACAAATATACCCACAAATTAGGCATAAAGTACAATAGTATGACGAAAATCCTCATGCATAGTAAATGAGGGCTGAGGTAATTCCTGAACCGATTTCATTCATTTTCACCACCAACATACATTATATCCAAGACTATATATATATATTTGGCGTAGGAACCGCTTTAAGCGATTATAGCCGAATCCACCAGAGCGCGCCACTCATTCCTCCTTTTTGCTTTTTGGCGCCAACTGGAAACACCAAGTGAAGCCAGGTCACTTTGCACTTGGTCTTTCCACCGGAGTGGAGGTCGTCCTCTTCCGCGGCTTCCTCCAGCGGGTACTGCATCGAATACTTTCAGAGCTGGAGTGTTTTCTTCCATCCGTACAACATGACCTAGCCAGCGTAGCCGCTGTCTTTTTATTCGCTGAACTATGTCAATGTCGTCGTATAAATCGTACAGCTCATCGTTCCATCGTCTGCGGTATTCGCCGTTGCCAATGTTTAGAGGACCATAAATCTTGCGCAAAACCTTTCTCTCGAAAACCCCAAGAGTCGTCTCATCGGATGTTGTCATCGTCCACGCTTCAGCGCCATACATCAGGACGGGAATAATGAGCGACTTATAGAGTTTGATTTTGGTTCGTCGAGAGAGGACTTTACTTTTCAATTGTCTACTCTGTCCAAAGTAGCACCTGTTGGCAAGAGTGATTCTGCGTTGGATTTCAAGGCTGACATTGTTGGTGTTGTTAATGCTGGTTCCCAGATAAACGAAATTATCTACAACTTCAAAGTTATGACTGTCAACAGTGACGTGGGAGCCAAGACGCGAGTACGCTGACTGTTTGTTTGATGACAGGAGATATTTCGTCTTGTCCTCATTCACCACCAGACCCATACGCTTCGCTTCTTTATCCAGTCTGGAAAACGCAGAACAAACGGTGCGGGTGTTGCTTCCGATGATATCAATATCATCGGCATACGCCAGGAGCTGTACACTCTTGTAAAAGATTGTACCCTCTCTATTTAGCTCTGCTGCTCGTATTATTTTTTCCAGCAATAGATTGAAGAAGTCGCACGATAGTGAGTCACCCTGTCTGAAACCTCGTTTGGTATCGAACGGCTCGGAGAGGTCCTTCCCGATCCTGACGGAGCTTTTGATGTTGCTCAACGTCAACTTACATAGCCGTATTATTTTTGCGGGGATACCAAATTCAGACATCGCGGCATAAAGGCAGCTCCTTTTCGTGCTATCGAAGGCAGCTTTAAAATCGATAAAAAGATGGTGAGTATCGATTCTTCTCTCTCTGGTCTTTTCCAAGATTTGGCGCATGATGAATATCTGGTCCATTGTAGATTTTCCAGGTCTAAAGCCACACTGATAAGGTCCAATCAGTTCGTTGACGGTGGGCTTTAGTCTTTCACACAATACGCTCGACAAAACCTTATATGCGATATTGAGGAGACTTATACCACGGTAGTTGGCGCAGATTGTGGGGTCTCCCTTCTTATGGATTGGGCAGAGCACACTAAGATTCCAATCGTCAGGCATGCTTTCTTCCGACCATATTCAACAAAGAAGCTGATGCATGCACCTTATCAGTTCTTCGCCGCCGTACTTGAATAGCTCGGCCGGTAATCCATCGGCCCCCGCCGCTTTGTTGTTCTTCAAGCGGGTAATTGCTATTCGAATTTCTTCATGGTCGGGTAATGGAACATCTATTCCATCGTCATCGATTGGGGAATCGGGTTCGCCATCTCCTGGTGTTGTACTTTCACTGCCATTGAGCAGGTCGGAGAAGTGTTGTTTTGCTAAGATACCTCAAAAATTAATCAATATATACGGTATAAAGTTCTCGGTATGTATATATATGAAAAACCGTACATTAGGTTTATGGGGACTAGGAGAAGTTATGACCCGATTTTAAAAATGTTTGGTACAGAGACACATTTTTACAAGAAAAAGAGTTCCTCTGAAATATATTAAATATCTGAGAGATTTACCGATAATTTCGATGAAAAATTAACCTTAGTCCCTGAGTTCTTCCTGTTCGATATTCGGGGTCTTGAAAAGTTATAGTCCGATTTCGACAATTTTTTCACAAGTGATACCACATCTCAAATACAGTGTTTGTGTAAAGTTATTTCTGCTATCTTCATTGGTTCCTATTGTATATATTATTAAGTGATTGAAACCGATGGAATATAAAGTTGAGTTATATGGGAAGTAGACATGGTTGTCAAAAAAATATTATATAGCGAACAAGTTACGATTTATGACCCATAAGTGGTCGACGCCACGCCCATATTCCATTTTTTTTTAATCTGAGGTCAGTTTTTTTGCAATTTCTTCTGTCAAATTTAGTGTTTCTGACGTTTTTCGTTAGTGGGTTAAGGGGTTAGGGGTAGCAAGGATTTTCAAGAATTCAATTTTTTTTTGCATTTTCGTTAAGTTACAAATTTTCTCTGAATTTTTTTTTTCGTTAAAAATATTTTCCGAAAATTTGAAGTTGATCCGATAATAACTTTTCGAGTTATTCGACAAATAAGAAAGATCTTTCAAATTTTTGTTACTTCAAGTCAAAATATTGTATAATAATGCCATATTATTACTTTTTTAAAATAACATGATTTAATAGCAAAAAAAAAATACTGAAAATTCTAATTTTTTCTTGTCTCTGACTACCCCTAACCCCTTAAGGCACTTTTGATGTTGTTTGAATGTTGAAAATAAAATTTATAAATTTAAACTAAAAATTTATACATTTTATTTAATATCATAAGCTGCAAAAACTTATATGAAAATCTCATTTTAACCAAATATTCACAACAATGATTCTAAAAATTTAATTTTTTTCACTTAAAAAAAGTTAAATAAACCAAAATTATGCTGAATATATTTGGAAAACGGTAACTTTCAGAACTCTTACGCAATACTCTTCTCAGAAATTAAAAAAAAAATATTTTCGTTTAATTTTTTTTTTCTTATAACTGATGCTATGTAAAATAATAAATACTGCTCTGCAGTGTTCCTTGATGTACGCCAAGAATTTGACAAAGTTTGACATCTATTTCTATTATTCAAATTAAAGGAAAAACTAACAATGCCTTATTATTTGCTCCTAAAGTCTTACTTGCACAATCGGACGTTCTACGTTAGATGTCGTGATGCTGAGTCGGATTTGAGACCTGTTCAGGCTGGCGTGCCCCAAGGCAGTGTACTCGCCCCTGTGCTATACATTCTTTATACAGCAGACCTTCCAGTGATCAACTCTAATTCCACAATGACGGCAACCTATGCTGATGATACTGCAGTGCTAGCATCAAGTGGCAACCCTACTAATGCTTCCAGAAAGCTGTAGTTGTAATTGAATGTTCTAGAACCGTGGCTCACCAAATGGAACATTGGTATCAACACCGAAAAGTCCGTACAAGTAGTATATACCCTTAAGCATAAAAATTGCCCACAAGTGACTTTATATGGTCAGTTGTTACCAACAAACTCATGCGCAAAATATTTGTGGATAACAATTGATAAGAGACGTACTTGGAAAGATCACATTAAAATTAAAAGAACTCAGTTAAGATTAAAGTTGGCGCAGTTATATTGGCTCCTTAGATCAAGATTCCGCCTCAGTCTGAAATAGAAAGAAAGGTAATACTTAGGCCGAATGGTTGGACCAAAATCTATACACAGCTGTAGTAAGATGTATGGGATACTGGTCTGGTGGCCAATAATTGACAAGAAGTACGCAGTAAAGCGTATGGTAAGTTTACAAAGAGCGGCATGTATATGTATCAGTGGAGCTCTCAGAACAACGCCGAGCCAGGCATAAGATGCGATTCTGTATTTACTGCCTATAGATCTATTCTGCAAACCACAGGCGGCGAAATCGACACTAAGGCTGAGTCAATCGTCGCTACTGCAAAACTGTAATAGGGGACATTCCAGTATACTCTGCATGTTCCCATTTCTACCGAATAGTACGGACTTTCGAAATCCTACAGAAATGAATCTAAACTCGGACCTACACATATCCTTCCCCTCTAGAGAGGAGTGAGAAATGGGAAAAGTGGACAAAGATTCAGAGATAAGTATCTATACAGACGGTTCAAAACTGGACAAACGAGTAGGAGGCGGGGTATTTTCAGAGAAACTGGATACCAGAATCACTTTCCGATTACCGGATCACTGCAGTGTTTTCCAAGCAGAGATCTCTGCAATTAAAGAAAGCCTTCTTCTCACTAAAGTCGCATAGAATATCATCGAAGATAGTGAAAGAGTGTTTGGATTTACTAATAGCAATGACATCATATTTCACGATACACCTGCAATGGGTCCCGGGACATAGTGACATTCCTGGAAACTGTGTAGCAGATGCATTAGCCAAATTGGGCACAACATTGCAGTTGGATGCTAATAAAGAGGGAATTTATATACCTCTGGCAACGTGCAGATACCTAATAGATAAACATGCTGTTGATATGGCTGAATCACAATGGAAACAATCAACGACTTGTTCCGTAAGTAGATAAACATGGCCTGAATGGGGTGAGAGCCGCACTTGTCGTTTACTTAAATTTAAGAGGAATGACAAAAGAACCCTTCTAGGGGTGACACTGTCTGATTGGTAGACACGCCAGCAGGCTGGGGTTACCTTGTAACGATTACTGCAGAAGCTGCCAGGAAGAAACGATTACACACCTTCTATGTGGATGCAAGGCTCTGTATAGGAAAAGAATTGCAACTATTGGACGCGGTTTTCTTGAGGATGTGGGTGAAGGTGCTCATATCAAATTATGTCAACTTTTTCACTTTCATTTTTCATTAAGACCACAGGGTGGTTCAAAGATGACTCTATAGTGTGAGGGATCACAGTCCCAGTGATGTCACAATGGGCCTCCAAAAGGCCTAGGTGCGTCGTTTTGACAACCACATAACCTAACCTAACCTAGGCCGATCTGGACGTATGGCATTCAAATCTGGGGCAGTGTAGCTATTTCAAATTTAAAAGTAATTCAAGCTTTTCAAAATAAAGTTCTGCGCACCATAGTGGGTGCTCCTTTCTATGTGACTCACTTCCGTTTGGAGCATCATGAAAATATATTTGCGTTATAACTGCCGGACAATAGTTTGCAAGTTAGAAGATTGAAAAGATACCACTCGTTAGATCTTCCCTTTCGATTCAATTAATTTATAAGTCATACTATCATAATTCATCCTCATTGTATATTCATGAAATTTAGTTATTGTTTTTTATAATTAAACAGATACCAAATGTATGGAGATAAAAAAAAAATTGTATTTAAACATGCACATTTATATTCTGCAAACTCACAAAATGTTATTGAAATCCTTTAGCAATAGAAGGTATTCTTTAGATTCAATTTACAAACATAGGAGGGCTGCTATATATATTTCTGGCCTAGGCAACACTAAGGATTGCCAGGTGCAATCTGACATTTCCATTGGAAAGTTTGACATTTTTTAGCATAACATCACTCAGAACGTTTTGTCATTTAATCGTGAATTGTTTTATTTACAGGGAATTAAAAAATTCATCTCGGCCAATAAATGGAATTAACTCGTGAACATTTTCGTGCGATCATTTTTCACAACTTTCGACGTGGATTATCGCGACAAGAGTGCATATGAACTAAAATCTTTGTATGGCTATGAAGCACTGTGAAAAACTGGTACAACGAATTCAATCGTGGCCGACGCTCGCTCAAAGACGAATTCCGTGAAGGTCGTCCAAAAACAGCCGTTGTTCCAGAAAACATCGATGTCGTACGTGAACTGATAATGCAAGACCGTCTATTATGGGGTTATATATATATATAAATGATCAGGATGACGAGTGGAGTTGAAATCCGTATGTCTCCCGTCCATCTGTCCGTGCAAGCGATAACTTGAGTAAAAATTAAGATATCTTAATGAAACTTGGACATATATTCCTTCCACTCTGAGGAGGTTGCTTTCGAAAATGGGCAAAATCGGTCCACTGCCACGCCCACAAAATGGCGAAAACCGAAAACCTATACAGTGTCATAACTAAGCCATAAATAAAGTTATGAAAATAAAATTTGGAAAATATGTAGGATCGCATTAGGGAGGTTCACATTTAGATGTAATATTTTTGGAAAAAAAAAATTTTTTTGTATATACCTTGCAAACCAATAAAGCAAACATTCTGCAGTCTTTTCTTTTAGCCGTTTCCTTATACAGTCCAAAAATTAAAGAAATCGGATAATAACCACGCCCACCTACCATACAAAGGTTAGGTTGAAAATTATTAAAAGTGGGTTAAATCACTAACGGGAAACGTCAGAAACACAAAATTTTACATAAGAAATGGCAGAAGGAACCTGCACTGAGATTTTTTTCAAAATGGAAAATGGGCTTGGCGTCGCCCACTTATGGGTCAAAAACCATATTTCAAGAACTACTCGACCGATTCGAATGAAATTTGGTATATAATATTTTCTTAACACTTTGATGACACGTGTGGAAAATGGATGAAATCGGTTCACAACCACAACAATCTCCCATGTAACTCAATTTTGAATTCAATCTGAATCCTTAACTTTATAATATATATATTAGAAATCAATGAAGATAGAGAAATAAAACTTTACACAAATACTGTATATGATCTGCGGCATCACTTGTGACAAAATTGTCGAAATCGGACTATAACTTTTCAAAGCCCCGAATATCGAATATGAAGAATTCAGTGCCCCATGGTAATTTTTCACCGAAAATTGCGGTAAATCTCTCAGGTATTTGAATTAAATCTAGAGGAAATATTTTTCTTCTAACAGTGTGTCTCTGTACCAGAAATGGTTAAAATCGGGTCATAACATCTCCTAGCTCCCATATACCTAATTATAGGTTTTTCAAAAATACGGTGGGCTTTATTCCGCATATATGTAATATATGTATTTGTTAATATGTAAGATATCTTACGTATAGTCTTGGATATAGTGCACCTTGGTGGTGAAAATGAATGAAATCGTTTCAGGAATTACCTCAGCCCTCATATACTATATATGACGATTTTCATCCCAACTTACTTATTTCCTTACTTGTTCTTCAGTACTTGGCTCAGATAAAAGTTTTCTTATTTAATTTGAATTATTTTATGTTTTCAATATCAAAACTTTTATTTTTAAAATTTAAAACAAAAAATTTTAAATTTTAAACCATAATTTTTTTTTAGGTGGAAAGGGGCTGCTTTGATTTAGAAAGTTTGAAATCAAAGAAATTGCATACAAAAAAATATTCTGTGTTGTTTCAATGGTTGTTGTAAATGTGATTCCACATTTTCTACGTTTCAGTGCTGCTAGCGATTTAGAGGTCAGGAATATACAGACATACATTTCTACAAAACAATTGTCTGCAATGATTTTTTCGCTCTTTTTATAACCGAAACTTTTATCTTTTTATTATGAACCATGAAACGTTTAGTAGTAAATTACAGTTCATATGTGGAAGCCGATAGCGTGCCATCATTTAGCACATTGTCATTGAGTTGACTAAATCATATTCAATAACAAAGTATACCATAAATGATAATTATCAATTATAATTGATGATAAATTGATAAGCAATGGTAAAACACGAGCGCACAAACACACGCACGCACACACTAAAGTAGTAAATAAGAAAACTGAAAATAGGGGAAATCACAAAAAGCCAACATAGACGCTACGTCGCAAAGCTTTGCAGCCTAAACCGTAAGCGTAATAACAATTAAGCAGCGAAAATAATTTGGCGCAAATTGCAAAGCGATTTGTTGACAACCAAACCGCAGCCGCGGAATGTAGTTATGATAATGTGTTTGTGTGCATGTATGTAAAGGTGTGTTTTTGGAAAATTGCTTGCTGCATGAGGCTGAAAATATCGCAAAATTAACGATGCAAATGTGCTGTTGCCACATTACCACGTGTTGCATGCTGACAAAGCGAGCAAGTGTTGCTCATACGCCACCGCGTCGCATGGCATTGCATGCCTCATTGGGCCAGTGCGAGCGCACTCGAGCGACGGCGCTCCACACTACACCGTTTCGAGGTGCAATGCTAGCTGGCTTGCTGCCTATCTGTCTGTTTGTCTATATGTCTGTCTGTCTGTTTGTCAGTCTGTATGTCTGTTCCTCTGTCTGTCTATCTGCCTCTTTGTATGTCTGTCTGTCCATCAGCTTGTCCAACTGTGCCCGCGCGTCTGTCCACTTTGGCACCGTCAATGCGCACAATCGTTTCCGTTTCGTCGCATCGTCGTCCTCGTCATCCACATCGTCGTTCATCATACTCGTTAGTATGCTCGTGTGTGCGCTCACCTGTGGCGAAAGTTGGCGCCCATTAACCTACAATATACATTTGCATATATTTGCCTCTGTATGTATGTAGGCATGTGTGTGTGCGCTCGTTAGCTCGTACTTTGTCGTGTGGCCATAACTCTCCACTTCCGTTTGATTGTTGAATTTCGAAATATAACTGTTGCCGCCAAAAATTGTTGCCGCTAAATGTTGTGTGATAACTGTGCAACAGTTACACGAGCAAGCACACACACGCCCACATACATATATAAGTAACACACACATACAACAAATAACTGTAAAACACACACACACACACACATGCGTCATGTGCTCGTCAGTCAGTCACTCGTGCTTTTTCGTTTCACTGCTGTTGTTGTTGTTGTAATTTCTTGTTGTTATCACTACTAGCTACTCCACTTATGAAGTTCGTGTGCTCGTGCCTCGTGTTTTGCTTTCCGCTGTTTGCTGCTGCTGCTGCTGCTGCTACGTGTCTGCGCCGTTGCGTCGCTGCTTAGCCGCTGCGTTGTCGTTCGCCGTGCACTATAAATCTCGCCAACACTGCCGTTGTGCTTTCACTGTTCATTCAGATCTCCAAAGCAGTGCACTCTAGCAGCGCTAGTGACCAGCAGCGACAACTTGTGTGAGCTGTGCTTAAGCACTTGACTTGTTTCAAAATCACTTATTTGTTAACAGTTATATTCGAAAGCGCTGTAAAGCAGTGTGTCTCAGCGACCTCGTGTGAAAAGTGTAAGTGGAACGTGGTTTTCGTAAAATAAAAAGCAAATAAATTTGCAATAAAACTGTGTAAATTCGACAGTTGCGCTACGAAAAAAGCTGAAATTGTGCAAATCGTGCGAAAATAGCGAATTTGTGAATTTTCTGAAAGGTGAGTTTGAAAAAGTGGTGTATGGAATTTTGAAGGGAAAAATATAAAAAAATAAATATTGAAAAAAATTTATAATTATTGTATGTAGGAAAATTAAGTATTAAAGTGGGAGAAAATTTAAAGCGAAATAATTTGGAAGCAGTTTTTTGAGCGAAAAATTAAAAAGGCAAAAATATGTTTCTTACAAAAATTTAATCAACATTTTTATTTAATGTTTTACACATTATTTTGAGAAATTTTTTTTTTTAAACAACTACAAACATAAAATTGTTGAAAGATTTAAAGGAAATATGCGCCATATTTTTTTTATTTTCACTAACTTTTTTCATACAAAAAAAAGAAGCGTTTAATGAGAGCAACATATGGGTTATTAAAAGAATTTTATCTTTGAGCTTTGCTCTTTGACATGTGATATGTCAAGTATAACGAATTCTATCTTTGAGCTTATCTCTTTAACGTGTGATATGTGAAGTATATTCACACAAAATCTTGAAAATTAGATATTTAAATTTTATTTTAGATTAGAACCTACAAAAAAATAGACGAAAATTTCAGTTCAACAAATATTCACAACAATGGCTCCAAAAATTTAATTATTAACTTATATTCCATATCATAATCTTCAACAATAATTAATGTTGAATATTCTAAAATTTAAATTTTTCACTTTAATCAGCAAAAAAATTAAATAAACCAAAATTATGCTGTATATATTTCGTAAGCGGTACTTCTTTTCTAATGTAGTAATAAGTTATAAGTTCTTCTCAGAAAATTTACAAAAAAAAAAAATCTTCAAGTATTTTATTAAAAGTGTTCCAAGATACAAATTTGCACTATTTTTTAATAGCAAACTGATAAAATATTCTCAAAATTTAGTTGAAAATTTAACAATAATGTTCCACTACATCAGATGAAATCCCTTTGTTAATAGAAAGGTTTACTCATTTGAAAACAATAACTTTTGAAAAATTGCAATTTTCAAATACCATTTCAACCTAGTAAGAAATGAGCCTAAATTAAAAATTTGTTTAGACGAAATAGATTATGGAAAATAAAAAATAAAGTTTTCCAAACTCTCAACGATTTCAATCTCAATAATAAATAAGTTGACTTTCTCGAATATAGTATCTGACATAAAATGATTTTTCCTTTGATTGCTTAAATTTTTATATTTTAACACTTTTAGTAAATTTAAATAAAAATTAAAAAAAATTAATTGAAATTTATTAAAATTGTTGCTCGAAGTATTTAAAGGTTTTTTTTATTATATTAAAACATGTATAAATGGCACTGTGACTTATTTAAGATCTTGTCTTATTTCAAAAATTTCAATTGTCTAACAATTAATGTACAAATGCGCCGAAATGTAGGCAACGTCTGTTAAACTTTCTTCTACTCGCGTATGATATATTGCCTAAGGTGTTTTGTATCTAATTTATTTCATTGTAAAAAATTATCATTTCGAAAATTTTGATTATTTTGAAATCCATTCTTTGTTAACTATTAATTCGGAATAATAAAATCGGAATTTTAAACTATAGCGAGTGAGTTTTTTAAGAAGTATCAAGGAATGCATATCGATGGGAATTTGTTATAATATTAATTATTTAGTTTAAGCAAATATGTCAATCAGAATATTGTGGTTTGCTTCATATCAGATGAAGTTATTTGATGCTTCAAAATGTCTCCATTCTAGCAGAACAGTTGAAGATTTTTGTTTGATTGAGAGTTATTAAATATAGATTCGTCAAAGGGGTCGCTTTCGAAATACACTTTCCTAGAAATATACTTTCTTGCAGTAACAAATGTGCCAAAATTGATATTCTTTTCAACTTTTTGATTCTAAAAAATTTCGAATTTAATAGTTTAATAGCAAAGTGTTTCACTTGTTCAGAAAATCACTCAAAAATCAAAAGTGTGAAGGAAATGTGAACATGTAATGTGGTGGCAGGTCTAAAGCAGAAGCTAAATGCAGTGAATTGAAAGTCAGAGGCAAATAACTTCAATTTAATAATTTTTAATAATATTATTATACTCAAATAATATTTTATATAACAAACATGTCAATCTCGTGTTATTTTTTATGAAGAAAAGAGTAAGTAAACCTTATATTTTACTCATTTGAAGTAAGTTTTCTTCTATTATCTTTACGATTTAAAGTGGTTTGTTGGGACCATATATTTAACTTTACAATTATCCATTATTAGCTCCAAATATAACTCATTTTTGGAAAACTTAAAAATTTCAGAGTATCTCATATCTGATTACTACTATTACTATTATGAACAGATTTAATAATGAATCAACCAGCTAATAAACGAATATAGATATGGGCGTATAAAAAATAAATTGCGAAGGAGAAGAAATGATTTTTAACACATATTGAAGTTTAGTCTGAGTTGCACTTAAAGACATTGCTTTTCATTGAGCATATATTTTTATAAAAATAAAATTCTAAGATCAAAAACATATTTTGAAAATTTTTTGTGGTATTTTGAAGTAGATTACTATAAAGCGGAAGTAGCATTAAATAATTCAAATTCCTAATAAAATTATTTGTGTAAAAAATATACGATTTTTAGATTTTTAAACTTCATTTTAAATATTCTAAACTTTACCGACTAATTCGACGCAGCAAACCACAATATTAGCGCAAAAATAAAATAATATATTTTTTAGTTATGCAAAAAAAAAATATATTTTTCACCATCATTTATTCAAAACCAAATACAAAAAAAACTCAAATAATTTATTCCGATTGCAAAAAATAGGTGAATTAAATGCATTAATGCGAATTTTTAAGCACCTTTAAGCACACACGTACTCAATCAACAAAATTTCACACGCACTCAGGTAAAAAAAAGAAGGAAAACCAAGCGCCACACATACAAATTAGCTGTGGCATTACGGTTAATTAAGATCTACAGGCATACGTTTTAAAGCTACACACGACTTAATGAATGACAGTTAAAGTATTTAAACAGCAAATTATGGCAGTTGTCAAACGAAAAATGCAAGGCATGGGTTAAGCGCTGAGGGCAATACGCGCTAAATGCCGCGGGTGTTGTTAAATATTGTTAAATATATATTTGTGGCTGGATGTGGATGTAGCGTTATAAATATGCGATATAAATATATATTTTATATCACAAATATGTATATGTATTTGTATAACTAAAAGCTGTGTTGCGTACTGATTAAAACGCGTGCTGTATGTTAAGCTATATACACATGTATATCTACAACTGTCTATATATATGTACTTCTGCCATTATTATATTCAAACAATTAATTTTGGTACACAAATATGCTAATTTAATTAAGACTCAAGTATTTTTCGTTGAGACTGGCTTAGCTGTCATTTGGCAGCAGTGTCAGTTCGTATTTATATAAACATACATAGAGTATTTGTGTGTTGTGCTGCTGTTTTTAATTAACGCGCGCGCAGCTTATACATTAGCTAGTGACTTTATTACATACATACATACAAACAAATGTAATTGTGTTTGCATATAACTTGAGACACATGAAAATTTGAACAGTCAGCCAAAAATTCACGCGCTTATTTGCGATGTATATATATGTACATATGTATGTATGTATATATATAAACATTTATGTTTATATATCTAAGCATATTTGTAGTCATGATTGCTTGTGCTTAGTTTTATTAATAAACGCTGATAGCAACATTTTCGTGTTGATTGTAATGACTCAATTGCCGACTCGACTAAATTGGTTACGTATACGCAGTGTAGTGTGCGCCGCGTAGCTGCAAGCACGAGGTGTTAGAAATCACACTTTTACAGCAAAATATTTAGTGTGCGACATGTGTATTGAGTAATTGTTTACATTTTAAAAATAACTGCTTGAGTCTATTTTCGGCACACATGCATTTGGTGAGTGATACGGCATTTTTAGTTGGAAAACTAGTGATATTTGCTTGACAACTATAACAGAAATTGCGTACAAATTAATAACTGAAAGCGAAAAGAACTTAACACTAGCAGTTATTTACAGAATACTTGCATTTTAGGATTTTAAAATTTTTATTTTTAAATTTTAGGATTTTTTTATTTTTTAAATATTTTTTTAAAATTTTTTTTTTTTAATTTTTTAAATTTTTTAGAAATTTGTCACTTAAAAAATCCCCCCAAAAACTCAACAAAAAAATTTTATTTTTTTTTTTCATTTTTAAGTTTTTTATAATTTTTTTAAATTTTAGGATTTTTTTTAATTTTAATTTTTTTTCATCTTTACTTTTTTTTGCACTTTTTAAAATTTTAGGATTTTTTTATTAATTTTTTTTTATTTGTTATATTTTTTTTAATTTTTTAGAATTATTTTTCTTAAAAAAAATTCACCCAAAAACTCAAAAAAAATTTTAGGATTTTATTTATTTTTAAATTTTTTTTTTCATTTTGTAAAATTTCTCATATTTTAGAATTTTTTTATTTTAAAAATAATTTTTTGTTTTTTATTTTTAATATTTTTTTTTTAATTTTAAAAATTTTGACTTCAACTAAAAACATTAAAATCCACCCAAAAACACAACAAAAAAATTTTAGGATTTTTTTAATTTTTTAAATATTTGTTTTTTTTATCATTTTTAAGATTTTTATAGTTCTTTAAATTTTAGAATTTTTTAATTTTAAAATTTTTTGTTTTTATTTTGTAATATTTTTAAATTTTAGGATTGTTTTATTTAAAAATTGTTTTTTTTATTTGCAATATTTTTTTTAAATTTTTAGAATTATTTTTTCTTAAAAAAAATTCACCCAAAAACTCAACAAAATAATTTTCAGGATTTTATTTATTTTTAAAATTTTTTTTTTCATTTTGTAATATTTTTTTAAATTTTAGGATCTTTTTTATTTAAATTTTTTGCAAAATTTTTAAAATTTTTAAATTTTTTTAGAATTTTTTTTTACTCATAAACATTAAAATCCACCCAAAAACTCCAAAACACCCTCTATTTTATGTAAAATTCAGCAAACAAAAAAATCGCTAATTAATAAATTCCAACATTTCCGCGCTTATTCACATTGCCGTCACTGAGATGTCACCTGCTAACTAGCTAAGTTGCTTTTATACGCGCTCATAAAGTTGGTCATTTAGTGTTGGTTTTGTTTTTGTTGCTATTTTGAGCGCGTGCCATGCTAATTTTCTTTAAGGACTTTTCCATGTTTACAAGCAGCGCAAGCCTGTGGGAAACATAAGGAAAATGCTGCGTTCTGCTTACCGTTATTTCGCCTGTTCGACCACAGTTATGCCGTCGGCTAACTGTTGCGTTACATTTCGCTTGGCTTCGGGGCCAAATGCCATTAACTGTGTCGCCTGTGTGATTTGTTGGTAGCAGTCGTAAATATTTATATAGCTGAAGTTGTGCTATTAATTAAGCAATATGCGGTTGCCGAATGTCAGTCGTATTTATTATTTATGAAAATATGAATGTATACGGGAGTGCATGGCAATGGTATTATTATAAAGTTGGGAGTTGAATTTCGCATATAATTTTATTCATGTGAAATAAAGAGGAGTAATTTTGAAGAGAGTGGTTTTTAATAGCTGGTAGTTTATAATATATATATATATTTATATATATTGGTGAATAAAATTTATGGAATTTTTATTATATAATTTGAATATGTGACTGTTTTCTAAAATAAATTACTAATAACCCAGATTATATACCAACTAAACCGAAATTAGAGCACCAGCAATGGTTCTAAAGGTAATTAGCACCAACGATCCAGTAAATACCTGCCATGATTAAGCGCATGGACACTGTATCTCCGCCTGATTTTAAATAACTTTTACTCGAGAAACCTTTTTACATTCGATATATCCATGAAGTAAATCATTTATTCTTAACAAACATTATTTAAATTGTTACAGTTAGCTTATTTTAAGGTCGCGAAAATGTTTCCTGAATTTTTAGATATACTCAATACCAATGATACCCTCTTCCTTGAGATTCAGCAAAATAATGTGTGAAATAGTAAGGGTATTTTGATCGAAATTATATTTTAACTTCACCTTATTACAATTAAAGAATTAACCCAATAATAGGGACGCTACTAACACTAATAGAACACCAGACTCTTATTTTCAATGCCATTTTTATGCTTTCTCTATCGCCTCATTTTTTTAAATAAAATGGTTTTCTCTACAACTCGAGAGGAAGATTCTTTTGTTGTGAAGATAGACTCGGTCAGCCACTTTTCACAAGTCTCTTTTGGGTTCAACTTTACACCACCAAGGGCGTTCGCCATGGACAGGAACAGGTGTTAATCACTTGGCGCTATGTACGGGCTATATGGTGGATGCAATAAAACCTCCCATCGGTCGAGTCAATAACGAAGTGTGTGGTCTGGCGTTGTCATGGTGGAACACTACACCCTTCCTGTTAACCAATCCTGGACGCTTCTGGTCGATCGCCTGCTTTAAGCGGTCCAGTTGTTCGCAGTAGATGGTAAAATTAAGCGTCTGGCTATATGGGAGCAGCTCATAGTGAATGATTCCCTTCCAATCCCACCAAACACACAGCAAAACGTTCCTGGCCGTCAATCCCGGCTTGGCCACTGTTTGGGACGATTCATCGGACTTCGACTACGACCGTTTTCGCTTGATATTGTCGTTTGTGATTAATTTTTCGTCGCCAGTCACCATCCGTTTCAAAAATGGGTCAAGTTCGTTCCGCTGATTCGGTCCAGAAGGTTTTTTTCGTCAAATCATGTGGCACCAAAACATCAAGCTTTTGTGTCTTTTGCAGATGGCTTAAAATGATTTGATGACTAACTTCCATCTCCTGGGCGATGTCACAAGATGCCACATGTCGGTCTAACTCGATGTTTTCCATGATTTGGTCGGTATTCGTCGTCACAGGTCTTCCGCCGACTGGCTTATCCATGGTGGCGTTTTCACCAGCTCCGCGGTTCGAAGTGATAGAGTACCATCTCCCAAAACACCGTCGTTTTGTAGGTTATGTCAAGCCCTTTCAAAGATATATAGTATTGCCAGATACGACCTATGTCGCGCTTTATACATTGCCGCAAATTCAAAAGACAAAAAAGCGGAAGCGAGATATTTTCCAACCCAAAGAAAGGCTAAGTTCGGATGCAACCAAACATTTTATAGTCTCGCAATTTATTGATGTATATATATGTATTTGGACCATATATTCGGCATAAAGTCAAATAGAATAACGGAAATCATCATATAGAGTATATGAGTGCTTGGGTAATTTTTATACTCTCGCAACCTGTTGCACAGAGTATCATAGTTTTGTTCACATAACGGTTGTTTGTGTCACCAAGAAATAAAAGAGTTAGATATGGGGTTATATATATATAAATGATCAGGATGACGAGTGGAGTTGAAATCCGGATGTCTGTCCGTCCGTCTGTCCGTCTGTCCGTCTGTCCGTCTGTCCGTCTGTCCGTCTGTCCGTCCGTCCGTCCGTGCAAGCTGTAACTTGAGTAAAAATTGAGATATCTTAATGAAACTTGGAACACATGTTCCTTGGGACCGTGAGAGGGTTGCTTTCGAAAATGGGCAAAATCGGTCCACTGCCACGCCCACAAAATGGCGAAAACCAAAAACACATAAAGTGTCATAACTAAGCCATAAATAAAGTTATAATAGTAAAATTTGGAATAAAGGATCGCACCAGGAAGGGGCATATTTGGATGTAATTGTTTTGGGGAAGTGGGCGTGGTCCCGCCCCCAAATCGGTTATTTATATATATCTCGCAAACCAATGAAGCTATATAAACCAAACTTTCTGCAGTCGTTTTTTTTAGCCACTTCTTAATACAGTCCAAAAATGAAAGAAATCGGATAATAACCACGCCCACCTCCCATACAAAGGTTAGGTTGAAAATTACTAAAAGTGGGTTAACTCAATAACGAAAAACGCCAGAAACACTAAATTTCACATAAGGAATAGCAGATCAAAGCTGCACTCAGATTTTTTTACAAAATGGAAAATGGGCGTGGCGTCGCCCACTTATGGGTCAAAAACCATATCTCAGGAACTACTCGACCGATTTCAATGAAACTTGGTTTGTAATAGTTTCCTTACCTCCCAATAATATGTTGTGAAAATTGGCCAAATCGCTTCGCAACCACGCCTACTTCCTATATACCAGAACTTTGAAGACAATCTGAATCGTTTACTTTACAATATATATAGTAAGCCCTAGTGAAGATATCGGTGCAAAACTTTGCACAAATACTGTATTTATAGTGTGGCAGCCCATTTCTAAAAATCGCCGAAATCGGACCATAGGTTTTCAAGGCCCCATATATCGAACATGAGGACCTCGGTGCTTCTAACCTAATATTAGGGTTTCCAACTTTCAATGGACTTTATACAATATATATGACAAATATGTAGGTCAAATTGTGTATTATATAATATTAATTAAGTTAAATAAATAAATTGCGAGAGTATAAAATGTTCGGTTACACTCGAACTTAGCCCTTCCTTACTTGTTTTAACTGATTTCAACACCAAGATACACTATATCCAAAATTATACGCTCACTTAATTTTGCTAAGATATCTCCCTTATTAACCGATATATGCTTGAAAAAGCCCACCGTATTTTTGAAAAAACTGTAATTAGTTATATGGGAGCTACGGGAAGTTATGTCCCTACTATAATCATTATTGGTACAGATACATACTATTAGAAGAAAGATATTCCCTCTGAATTAAACTAAAATATCTGAGAGATTTACCGATACTTTCAGAGAAAAATTCTTCATCTTCGATATCCGGGGTTTTGAAAAGTTATACTACGATTTCGACAGTTTTCCCACAACTAGTGCCACACCTCAAATACAGTATGTATGTAAAGTTTTATTCCGCTATCTTCATTGGTTCCTTATGTATATATTATAAATGGAAGGAATCATTTGAAATT
Organism: Zeugodacus tau; assembly: GCA_031772095.1. Classification (NCBI taxonomy): domain Eukaryota; kingdom Metazoa; phylum Arthropoda; class Insecta; order Diptera; family Tephritidae; genus Zeugodacus; species Zeugodacus tau. The sequence continues at coordinate 13,216,940 of CM062651.1, read as the reverse complement.
CAAAATTGAATTATATGGAAAGTTTTATAAGGGTTTGTATGCAAAATTTCACAGATCTTCCCTAACCTTTAGATCGCAATTTAAGTATTGTCTCCTAATCTGTTGCTGGTCGCGAGATTTGAGCATGTTGCAATGAAGTTTAATTTCATTTTCTTGCCTGAACACCAAACTTCAACGTATCCTAGAAACGTTTTTCTACAGTATATATATATATATACATGAAGATTGCAGAACTCTAGCGCAATTCAAATTTAATTAAATCAGCGCAACTAGAGACATCACATAATAAGCAAAGCGCAGTTTAAATTCAAAACAATCCAAAACTTGTATTTGTATTTAAAAACCGCGCATACGCGGCGGAGGAAAGACAAACCCGCATGAAAGTAGACACGCTTACCCGCTTACAGACATACCTGCTATAATACATACGACGCACACAGTCATGAATATGTTTTAAGAAAACAATATACTTCTTGTTTGTTTAGGGCTACTTTCCGCGCCGCCAGCAGCTAAAGCGGCAGCGCGTCTTCAAATATGCTCGACACGGCTTGACGTCGTACATTTACTTAAATGCGTCGCTGCATTAATATGAGTAATACTTGAAGTAGCTCTTTTGTTTTTGTTTTCTCTTTTTTTTGCTTTATTTTTGTGTTTTGGAATCATCTCAACTCATGCTATGCAGGAAGCGGTGCAGATGCTTCCCTCACTACATATTCAAAATTTCAAGTAATTTTCCTTGCGTTGCAACACGCGTGCTCGCCTCTGCGTAGTGTCTTATTAAAAAATCGTAAAATTTCATTTCCACTTTACACCGGAGATAAGCGGCAACAGCAGCCACAGCCACAACAACAACAGCGCCAGCCTAAGCGGCAAAAGCATAAACTTGAACTTGAAAGCTCCATGTGGGATTTGTGTAATTTGCGCAAATTTTTATTTTTATTTTCACTCAAAATTTCTTGTTGTTTTATACTCGTAAATATAATGTGCCCTCATGAACCATCTAGCGGCAGTCAAATGATTGCTCATACGTCACGTTGTGCTGTAAGTGCTGTTTTGGCGGTACTTTGTGGCGCAGGTAGCATAATTTATTGTTTTAAACAAGTTGTGTAGATCAAAGGAATGGTGTTTTATTTTTATATTTCTCCTCTACTCCGCTACTCGCTTCCCCTCATTCGCTATTTAGCTATTCATAAACGCGTTGTTTGCGAAATATTCTATGTGTTTGTGTGTGTTGCTGTTGTTGTTGGCATAGCATTTAACAAGTAGCTCAATTTTATTAAACCGCATAACATGTCGCAACAAATGCAAACAATTCAATTGCAATACAAAGAAATCCATCAGTTCGTTGGGGTATGTGTGGCAAGATGTTGTTGCTTGCTGGCAGCAAAGCGTTCACAATGGCCAGAAGAAGCAAAACCATGTTGCAACAATGAGTGAACATTCGTTTTGACGTTGTGGATTCAGTAGAGGACGTTCACATTCAACTACATGGCGGGTAAATGCTTGTATATTGCTAGAGTTGCCAAGTGTTTCAATTTTGGTTTTAACATATTTTTGATGGAGAAAACTATTTTTGTTGGTTTTTCGAAATAGTTTTTGTTTTAAATTTAATTATTTTTTTTTAATTAGAGATTTATATTTTTATAGAGATTTATATATAATATAATAATTAAAGAATCGATAATAATAGTTATCAATTTCTAATTGAAGAAATCTTTAATTCAAAGTGTTGAATTAGTTTTTGATCTGTTACCACCAGCAGATAACTCAGCATACCTTTAGGAGCAGAGAGTTTTAATTCTATGAAATTGAATTAGCTTTTGATCTGTTACCACCAGCAGATAACGCAACATACCTTTAGGAGCAGATAGTTTTAATTCTATGAAACAGTGTAACATTGATTTAAATGCAGAGAATCCTAAAATCCTATTGGACACCTTCTTTAAGCGGACTTTTTTTCATGCACCAAGTAAAATTTTTAAAACAAATGACCCTCTCTAGGCGAACACCTCTCTTGGGCAGACAATAATTCCTTGACGGTGAGTGTACGTCCAAGACAGGTTTCACTGTACTGCAATAAGCGAAGTCAAGAGACTTTGTGCTCTTTCCTTGAAATATCTTGAGCTTTTCTCTCGAATAATTGAAGAAAGTTTTATAAAAATCTGACAAATGAGATCGATTTAAAACTTTGTTAACGTCTGTGTTTTGAACTAAAAAATTTAAATCCATCTCAAGGATTGGGTTAAAGGAGTTCGCCTTTTAAGACTTTTTTATGTGTATGTTTTCAGATATTGGATAGATGATCGAGCAGAGATTTTAGAGAGAAATAAGTCGTGTCTCTCTTCGGAAAGTTGGCATGAAATGAAGTTATGTTATCAAGATGAAATAAGGAGATTGAGGAGATAGAGAGGGGAGAACGGTACAGATAGGAATTGAGATTTAGAGATAGAACAAGAAGGAGGATGGATAGAGCGATATAAGATGGTTTGATAGGTAGAAAGAGACAGAGGGAGATAGACACAGCGGGATTGAGGGGGTTTGATGGATAGAAAGAGACAGAGGAAGATACATAGAACGATATAAAATGGTTTGATAGGTAAAAGAGACAGAGGGAGATGGATAGAGCGAAATAGGAGTATGGATAGTTAGAAACTGGGAGAGATAGGATGCTATAAATATATAGCAGGAGAGGGTGAGACGAATAGAAAGAAAAAGTGATAGAAAATAAATATGTGATATTTATTCAAATATGGTGTGATCCCTAATTCCAATGAGTGATCCCCAAAGGTTAGTTCGAGGCCAGCTTTTCTCAATTCATCTTACTAAAGCACTCGCTAGGTAATGTTTCAGTCGATGTGTTAATAAATACTGTGGTTATGGTATAAGTTTGTAATAAATATTCAATTATAAAAAAAATGTTTTACTATATTGCTCACTAGGTGGCGCTGAGCGCAATATATTTCCAATTAATGTATTTATAGTCTGATTTCATTCCACATATATGTATACGAATATATATATTATAGCGTTTTTAGATAGGAGCTAATTGATCAATTAACCGGCTTCTGCTCGATTAAAACACTTATTAAGATCGATTTACCATACAAAATAAAATATACATTTATATTGAATTGAATTTTAATCGACTTGAAAGTCAAATGCAACTCTGCGACAAAGACGTACGATATACGTTCTTTGTCTGCGATTGGCTGTATTTTTTTATAAAAAAATATGGTAGATGTTGCTGCAGAAAAATACTAATCAGCTGATGAAACTTACCAACTTCTTATGAAAAGCAAAAACACAAATGTATAACAGCTGATCGGTTATCGAGTAGCCGCAGTATAAAAGGCAAAAAAGGTTTTCTCAATAAAAAATTTAATCAATCAATTAATTTGGCTGTCTAAAACAGGGTTTTAAATGAGAAGGAAATTGTTAAATATTTGTCGGGTATAGATTATTTCAAAAACCATTTACATTTTGGGTTTGATATGCTATTTATTTTAGAGTAAGAAATATTTACCGTGCCTGCTCGTATACTCGTGATACCGCTATTTTAGCCTTTTCAGAAAGTAAATGACTTAAATTTTGCCTATAGAGTTATTTTAAATAAATAATATAAAATAAAAGACAATAAAATAATCTCTTGCTATAAGCGAAATTCTTCAATTTTAGCTGCCTAATCTCCAATCACGGCAACCCTTTAACTGAAAATAAAAATCTTCTCAGCTTTCATTTATACGTATTACCAACAAAATGAGCCACAATCATAGAAAATGTCAGCAGAATAGCGTCATAAAAAACAAAAACTACAAGCACTATAACACACCAGCATAGAGCCAATGATAATGTCGTACGGGGCGTATGAGTGATTTTACTACCACACATAACAACATTAAATTAAACTTTTGAACAATACGCGTTTGTGACGCGACAAGAAACTTCAGCTTAGAAACTCGATGAGCTGCAGAGATGCAGAGAGAGAGAGATGTGTGTTGACGGAATAGGCGTGCACACATATGTGTCGCAGAGTTCATTCAAACAAAACGTTCAACTTTATGTGAACTGCGCATCTGTATATATAGCGCAGAGCGCATTGATTTATAAACGCATTGATGCACGAAGGTCTAGTTGTCGATAAAAAAAAATCAAGAAAAAACCTCAAATGTGTGTACAACATTGCAAGCAGTTGTTGTTGTTTAGTGCCTTTCAAGCAACCAACAATAACACCGAACTGTGGCTTCCTATTGAACTTAGCCACCGTGGCTAACGAAACACTACCAACCAACTAGAAATGTACCGCTATAAGCGGTCAGTTGTTTGTGTGTATGTTTTGGCTTTGACAAAAGCAACAACAAACTCGGAAAAATCAACTTCAAACAATTGAAGAGTTGTTCGTTTTCTATGCAAACACACATACACACTCTGCTCTCCAGTCAGTTATATCACCGTTAGTTAACGTCAGTAGACATTTGCTATGCTGTAATACACTATAAATGGAGGTGTTTTAGCATACAAAGTATTCGTAAGTGCTAAAGATTTCAATTCTTAAATGTGGCCTGTTATGTTAGCTTTGAACTCAGGCAAAATATTCAAACTAAATTGAAATGCTTGTATGTATGTATTACTAGAGCATATAAGCACATCTAAACTTGCACTCCATTCATGCTTGCAACACTCACAAACAAGACAATGTTTCTACCATTTCTTTTCATTTCACTTGTTGCAGTTATTGCCTTAACTAAGTGCGTGTGTGTGTGTATGTGTGGTGGTCATTTGAAAAGTTTTCAATTGAATAAGCAACAGCTTGTGTGGATTAAATCATAAAAACATTAAACTCAAGTTGTTTGTATGTATGCATACTTTTGATTGACTTGCGTTTACGCTTGTGGTGTGTAGGATTAGAGCGCTTTGATAGGTCAGTGACAAGCCTAGAAAGGCAGTCAAATTACAAATTTAATCAATAATAAGAGCTTAAAGGAGTTGATTGTGTCACGCGGCAGTATTATTACTTTTCTGGGATACATTTACATTGGTACTAAACAATATTTTGTAGGAAAAATGACATTTTTAGATTTAGAAAATTTTCTAAAAAATATGTGAACAAATAGAAAATAAAATTATTTTTCAGTAAAAAAAGTTTTTGAAAAAAATTATATAATAATTAATTAATTTCAAACACAAATCTCGAAACTCATTCTTAACAAAATGTCCTTTTTTAAAGGATATTTTTTGATTTTCTCGAAAAAAGGGTCAAATTGACCCATAAAGAACCCAGTTAGAGGGTTAAGATCTTCCACAAAAATAATCCTCATACAATTCCACAATACAACTCTGACCATAAGAATTCTCTCAGACATTAACATACAACATTTTTTTCATATAGTATAATGCTCCCTTCGACCAAAAAATGAAAACTTTGACCCGCTGTAAAAAAAAAACTCAGATGTGCTGGACCATAAGTTTGTTCTACAAAAAGCTGTTCCAATCTGTTCTGTTCCAAAAATGCTTTTGGACAGTGTAATTAATTGACTCCAGCAGTTAACGAAACATACTATTAGGAGTGAAGAGTTTAAATTCAAAGTAGTCAATTAAGTTAGTTGACTTTAACTAGCTCGCCCATATTATCATATAGCTTTAGATTTCTAATAATCTAGATTGGTCCCATAATATGCAGATTTTTGTTGCGAAGCATACTATTAGGATTAGAGAGTCATTAAGTATTCATTAAAGTTACTTGACTTTAACTAGCTCATCCTTTCCATCATTGAATCACTTTAGAAATCAAAAACTATGGAGAGGTCCTATATTATAATGATTTTGTTGCATATGGTTTCACTTTTACTCTGTGATCTCCACCAGGTAACAAAGCATACTATTAGGGGTGAAGAGTTTAAATTCACATCACAATACTATTACTTGACTTCAACTAGCTCTTCCGTAGCATAAGTTTATGTATCTAAAAATGTGGATTGGTTCCATAATATAGAGATTTTTGTTGCATATGGAAGGACCTACTATATTTGAAAATATACAAAGTTCTTCAAATTGTTCTTATTGTCAATGTAATGAATTCATAACAGCCTTGTATGATATCTTTGAGTTCAGAGGCTAACAATTAATTCATAAAATATAAAATATTTCGAAAAGAACTCACATTATTTAATTAGCAATCAGGTATAGGTATTACACGTCATAAATAATTATATATCTTCTCATAATTCTATCAGTTTTCAGTCAATCTCCGTTCCGAAAACAAACTTGCTCTACACCTACAGTTATAGATTTTTCGCCTTCCAGACATCCCATTAAAAAGGGTTTATAGCGTTTCGGGTGATTGTATCTGGATGTCGTATCAGAACATACTCCATACCCAGCACCATTTTTTTTTTGAGAATTTCAGGGTACACAGAAATGTTTGGTTTGTGCAATGAGCCACAATGAGATACTTGACTTGACTACAACTTTTCTCGAATTTCCAAGTCTAAATTTCTCTTCCATGTTAGAGCGGTTCGGTTCCGTCGGCTGCCTTGTGGATTCTAGTCAATAGGGTTTCGAGTAATTGTATCTGGATCTCGTATCTGAACATGCCCGAGCCAACGCAATTGAGAATTTCGGTCCACAGTAGTGTTTGGTTTGTCCACAATGAGATTGTTGACTTGACTCCAACTTTTTTGCACTTTTCTAAGTCCAAATTTCTTCTCCAAATTAGATACAATGACGGGTCAGAAAATGTGGCAAATGTCTAAAATCTCACCTTTTGAATGTCAGATGCTACGATACTTCATGTTTCTCAACTGCATAGGAAGGTTGCCATAACATTAGAATTGAATATTTTAATTTTGGTACTTTAGGTAATAATAGAAGGGCAACAGACAACATTTCGGACGCTTGCAGCTTCAGAGTCTGCAATATTAGAATTTCGGTAGAGGAGTCCAGTAATCACATTAAACAATATAAGGCTGAGTAAACAGTGCATCAAAATCTAAGTAAAACAAGTAAGGAAGGGCTAAGTTCGGGTGTAACCGAACATTTTATACTCTCGCAATTTATTTATTTAACTTTATTTATATTATATAATACACAATTTGACCCACATATTCGTCATATATATTGTATAAAGTCCATTGAAAGTTGGAAACCATAATATTAGGTTAAAAGCATCGAGGTCCTAGTGTTCGATATATGGGGCCTTAAAAACCTATGGTCCGATTTCGGCGATTTTTAGAATGGGGCTGCCACACTATAAACATAGTATTTGTGCAAAGTTCTGCACCGATATCTTCACCAGTACTTACTTCATATATTGTAAAGTAAACGATTCAGATTGTCTTCAAAGTTCTGGTATATAGGAAGTAGGCGTGGTTGTGAAGCGATTTGGCCTATTTTCACAACATATCATTGGGATGTAAGGAAACTATTACAAACCAAGTTTCATTGAAATCGGTCGAGTAGTTCCTGAGATATGGTTTTTGACCCATAAGTGGGCGACGCCACGCCCATTTTACATTTTGTAAAAAAATCTGAGTGCAGCTTTCATCTGCCATTTCTTATGTGAAATTTAGTGTTTCTGACGTTTTTCGTTAGTGAGTTAACCCACTTTTAGTAATTTTCAACCTAACTTTTGTATGGGAGGTGGGCGTGGTTATGATCCGATTTCTTTCATTTTTGGACTGTATTTGGAAGTGGCTAAAAAAACGGCTGCAGAAAGTTTGGTTTATATAGCTCTATTGGTTTGCGAGATATGTACAAAAAACTTAATAGGGGGCGGGGCCACGCCCACTTCCCCAAAATTACATCCAGATATGCCCCTTCATAGTGCGATCCTTCATACCAAATTTTATTTCCATAGCTTTATTTATGGCTTAGTTATGGCACTTTATGTGTTTTCGGTTTTCGCCATTTTGTGGGCGTGGCAGTGGTCCGATTTTGCTCATTTTCGAAAGCAACCTTCCTATGGTCCCAAGGAACATGTGTTCCAAGTTTCATCAAGATATCTTAATTTTTACTCAAGTTACAGCTTGCACAGACGGACGGACGGACGGACGGACGGACGGACAGACAGACATTCGGATTTGAACTCCACTCTTCACCCTGATCACTTTGGTATATATAACCCTATATCTAACTTGTTTAGTTTTGGGTGTTACAAACAACCGTTATGTGAACAAAACTATAATACTCTCTTTAGCAACATTTGTTGCGAGAGTATAAAAAATGAGAAGAAAAGGACAACTCCAATCACCAAAATCCACAAAAAAAACTTGAGTTAGAGAAACTCCGATTTATGGAAGGAAATGTGTATCAATATTGAGACATTATTATTAACTTTCCTTAGAAAGAAAGAAATTTAGACGAGAAGACATTTTATTTTTTAGGTCTACAACTTTGCTTCCGCCGTTTTCCAATAGATGTCTCTAGGGTCAAACATTGGTCGATTAAATCGATTAAATCGTTTTTTATCGATCTTGGACATTTGTGTCAACATTAACCCAACAAAATATTTGTAGAGATCTGTTTGCATCCCAAACTTATTCTCAACTGAAAATGTCACTTTTTGAGCCGAATTCTTGACATTTGCGGGAAATTTTTCTTTTCTTTTTTAATTCCAAGAAAAGTTCGGCTGAGGCTCATCGAATGCTTTCGGATACGTAAGGTGGTGAGGCTGTCCTAAGTGAAAAAAACCTTAAATTTACAAAAAAAGCAAATTTGTAGACCTAATATTTAGTTGCACACTCATATTTATAAATAATAACTTATATTATCAAGAATTCCAACAAAGTGTTCTGGAAAAAAATTTAATTGAGTTCATTAAAGTTATGATTTAATACTTTACGCTCTGAATAAATATTTTCTATGGAATACAGTTCTTTTTGCTGATCAGCTGATTGCAATATATATACAATAATATTTTAAGATTTGTGCTCGCTTCTGTGGCCTTAATTTCACTATGCACTTAGCTGGTATGACTTGTATCTAAGCATAAATATTTTATTGATTTTAGTAATATTATTTCACAGTTGTCCACAAAAATTATGCAAAAAATGTTCTCAAATATTTAAAAGACAATTTCACTTTAACTTCTGGGCAACAAAAATACATTTAAAATACCTTAAAAATATCTTCAACGATACAAATTTAAAAACTCACACAATAAAGCATTTCTAAGATTATTCTCTTTAAAATTTTTGCTACCTCACACATTTCTTTTCCTCACTTTTAGCCCCTAAAACCAAATGTAATTTTTGTTTTATTACAACTGTCTTTTGGATATCGCTTATGACTTATATGGACTGTCGCCCACTTACACACTTTAAGGCAAAATAATATTTCCGTTTATATGATAAAATAACAATAAAAATGATGAGCAAAAGCAAATAATTTAAATAAATACGGCTGTAAGCTTGTATGCACATACATCGGTCTGTTTTTGGACTATTGTACATGCTTGTTTGGGCTAACGGTTTTTATTTGTATATACACAGTTTGTGGCAAACGTGTTGTCATAACAAAATATTAATAAAAAATTGAAAAAAAAGAACAAAAAAATAATACTAATAATAAATACGCTAATAAAACGGAAGAGATGCTTCATGAAAAATATGCTCATATTTTTTTTTTTTTGTTTTTGTGGCCACAAGTGCTGCCTACTGAATTGGAAAAAAATGCGCGCATTCAAATTAAAAGTCTGCTTGATATTGCGATAAAGCAGGTTCCATTGCTGCCACACCATCGCGTTTTTAACGTGTATCTCATTTTTCGGCAATGCCTCATGCTTGCTTTAAAGCATATTGCCGCAAATTTGTTGCGCGATTGTTGTTGTGACTTTAATATGTACCGTTTACATTTTCGCTGACAAATTTGTTTTAATCAACACTGTGTAATGTTGCTATCATAAGTCAAAATGTAGATTTAGCGCGGCATCAGACAAATCTCAGTGCAACAAGCTACATTCGTATATACTCGTCTTTCACAGTAAGCGTAAAAGTATGCCTGTATATACAGTTAATAATGTTTTGAAGTTAACGAGGCTTATAATTAAATGCGTTTGGCAATTTAAGCTCGGTGAGTACTCGTACTTCATAAAATTTAAATTTCCTGCGCAATTAGTTGTGACTAATTTGTTTCCTGTTAAGGAAATATTTCACTTATTTTTTGGAGGGTGAAGAATGTGCGCTGAAGTAAATAATATTTTGAATAGCAAAATGTCAAATGTAACAGAATACCGATTCAGCAAATTCAGCATTAAATGTAATGCTATGCTAAAATTTAATTGCTTCATTATTATCTTGTAAGCGCTAATGGAGAAGTTTAGAAATAGTGCAAAATAATTTTAAATTAATTTACTAAATTGTGTTTAATGATTTGAGTTTAATAAACTCTCGATTTAATTCAAAATTCTCATAATAAAAGAGAAGAGAACTTAAACTCGAGTTTAAGGTTAAAAAGTTTCAGGAACCTTGAGTTTAATGAGATACTTTTGCAAAATAAAATCTTTTGTATTTCCCAAAAATACCAAGGTAGTCTTTTTTGAGCGAGTAGCAGTTATATGATGAACCCTGTGTTTGTTAATAGTGTTAAACACTTAAATTAGCAATAAACTCATTTTTTTTTAAATAAAATTAAGAATCACAACATTTCGGCAGTCTTAAACATCAATATAAGCCTTAAACTCGAGTTTATGGTCTTAGTCAATTAAAAAAAGAGAAGACTCGAAATATTTCGTAAACTATCAATAAACTCGATTTATGATTTTTTTTTTCATTTAAAAAAGGAAGGACCACAATAGCTCAGTTGCTTTAAAAACCAATATAATCATTAAACTCGAGTTTATGGTCCTAGTCAATTAAGAAAAAATCAGACTTTCAATATTTTTAAGTCACTAAATGATTACAAACATTTCAAATAAACTCGAAATTCAAATGTGGTCTCTATGTTGTAATTAAATACTAAGGTTCAAAGGGAAAACTACCACATTTCATCAGCCATGGTTTTAGTCAATTAAAAAAGAGAAGACTCAGAATATTTCGTAAGCTGTCAATAAACTCGAGTTTATGTTTTTTTTTTATAAAAGGAAGGACCGCAATATCTTGGTTGCTTTAAACCCCAACATAAGCATTAAACTCGAGTTTATGGTCCTAGTCAATTAAAAAAGGAGAAGACTCAAAATATTTCGTAAGCCACCAAAATAATATCAAGATTATCAATAAAATCGAGTTTATGTTTTTTTTATAATTTATAAAAGAAAGGACCACAATATCTCGGTAGCCTTAAACACCAATGTTAGCAATAAACTCGCATTTAAGGTCTCAGTAAATTAAGAAAAAATCAGATTTTCAATATTTTGTAAATAACTAAATGAACACCAAAATTTTAAATAAACTCGAGTTTGTAGGCTTAAATAATTATTAATAAAGTTGAGTTTGTGGTCTCTATTTCTGTAATTAAATACTAAGGTTCAAAGGGAAAATTAAAACATTTCATCAGCATTAGGCACCAAAACCAACAGTAAACTCGAGTTTATGGCATCAGTATATTAAGAAAAAAGAAGAGTATAAATACTTTGTAAGCCACCAAATATTTAAATACCAAAATTATTATTTAACTAAAGTTTTTGGGCTTGGAAAATTATCAATAAACTCGAGTTAATGGTTTTATTAAAATAATAAAAAGATGAACTACCTCATTTCGTTATCTCTAAACACCAAAAATATATTTATAAACTCGAGATTTGGGACTTACTAAATTATGGAGAGAAAATACTGTCAATACTTTGTAAGCCACAAAATATCTAAATACCAAAATCATCATTAAACTCAAGTTTATGGATTTAGTTAATTATCAATAAACCCGAGTTTGTGATCTATCAAGCATTTTTATAATTCTTAAATACCAAAATTAACAACAAATTAAGAAGTTTATCACACTTAAACACCAAATTATAAATAAACTCGAGTTAGTGGTCCCACCAAATTAAGAAAAAGGTAAACAACTAGATTTTATCAGTATTATATTATCTATATTAATGAAAGGTAATTAATTAAAGAAAGCTAATACCTTATCGAAGTTATTCTTGGTACATGGTCCTTTCCGAGTCGCATTTAATATTTCATGAAGTAGATTTTCAACTTTATAGGCAATCGTTTTTCGATACATTCTCCTTTTCTCATACAACCATCTTCCTTTTATACATTCGTTGACCCTTATATTATCAAGTATTAATCTCAAATGCCAACAAGACCTTTCCTTTTTAATAACTTCACATTTTGTGTGCTCAACGCCAACGTTTTTACATAATTAGAATTTTCATTTTATGGCAAACCAATTACTAAAAGCGCATAAAAGCTGCAAGCTTTTTATGACGCACCTGCGTGGTAGCAATGTTGTTGCATAATGAACTGTGGCTACTAAAAAACAAATTTGAAACGAAAAATGATGAGCTCAACAGATAAATGTCAAATAAAAATACCACATAACAAGCTGCCACGATTGCGTAAAGCCAAAAATGAGGCATATACATTTCTTTCTTGCCATAAAAACTCAACTGATTACTGTCCATCATGCGTATTTACGCAGGCACACACAGGCATTCATATATGCAAATAAACAAATTTCGATTGCTGACTGCACAATAAATCATATTTTCGAAAATAAATGATTGATAAACGCATTGTTGTGGGCGCTTGTAATGGAAAGTAAGGGTCAGTACTTAGACTGAGTGGCTTGAAGTGGACTATAAACCAGTTGCTTCCGCTACTATTGAGTAGGAAAGCGTTGGTGCTCGTTTAAACGAATGGCACTTCACGTATCAATGCATTTTCACTATGCTATTTATCTGAGCTAATAAATCGTTTACTGTCCACAGATGAGCAACTGGTGTATTACACAAGCACACGTACTCATATATAGTGGGAAGATACTGTGTAATTTGAAAAGCCGGAAAAATAAATAAATACGTTCAAATGCTGCTAAAAATACCGCTAAATCGAAATTTCGTACCGAATTGCGACTTTTATTGTTGTCGTACATGTACCGTTATATTTGTATTATGTTGTGTACATATATTTCTATTGTGCTGCACGCTGTGGTCCTTATGATAGGAGTGGGTTTCGCATTAGTGTCAGCTCATGCGTAAAATTCGATGATTTCTTTATTTGCCCAATATTGTCCGGCACGAATTTATCTCTTTCAGGGATTGTTGGTGAAATTTTTTATTTTTTTTTGTCGCTTTTACCTCATTGCTGGCTTGTGTTATTTATTGCCGCTTGTAAATGGTCAATTGCTGCTTGATAAGGCGAGGAGTTGTTGCATGAATGGTTATAAGAAGAAAAAAGGTTGTCAGCGCAAGGCAGTCAATTGGTCAACTTGTGGCATGTTTCATGGGTAATATGGACTTACATATATGCCATAGGACATTTATACATGTCGCAGGTGGAAGTCCACACAAGTTGCTGCCACACTCTTTTTGGGGTATTTTTTATTACATCTTAATTGCGATTTGTCATAAAAAAGTAGACCTTTTGTGCTTGTAAGTGCAGGTAATTCAATAAGGTGTTGAGGTTAAGCGTGGCACCGTGGGGTTACTCATATGAAAATATTTAAAAAATTATTGATGATTTATATTTAATTTTTGAATATTGTAAGAGTTTTTTTACTTTAAATAATATATTTTTTGTCGCCTTGCTTTTCCTCGTACTCATTTAAACAAAATCGCACAAAGGTAGGCAAGGTTTTTGGTTAGTAAGTTATAAAAAGACAATATTTTTTTTATCATGGACCCACATAATATTAAAAAACTATTTAAAAAAGCTTTAGTTTTCGTAAGTGAAGACTGTATAACGCATAAAAATGAAACAAAATCGTCCACGATTTTGCAACCGTTTTGGCTAGTCAGCATTAAAACGTAGTCTACATTTAGGCTGTCAGAACTTTTTTTATCTGATTTGATAAACAATTCTAAGAAGTCTCAGTTTTCGTAAGTGGAGCCTTTACATCGCATATATTGAGAGTAAATTTAAATTTTGATATCTGTATTTGGCTGCAAACAACATAATTCAATATTTTGGATTTTCTATTCAGCATAGTGTGATTCAAAATTGCTCTTCTGAGTTCTAGAATATTTTTCTATGTCTTTCTAGTTTATAGAATTTCATTTCAATTTCAAACTACTACTAACAGCGTCACCGAGAAGGCTCTGAAATAATGAAACAGCTAGTCCAAAAAATTTTTTTTATATCGATAAGTGAACAAAGTCATCGATTGCTTGGAGTTTTTGTAGACATAAAATTTAAAATTCTTTCTGCTTTCACAACTTTAATGTGAGGCATCTGAAATCTATATCTGAGTTTCATTTTACATTCATTCATATGCATTAAATATGTAGGTACTTTAAGTCAACGTCAATGTAGAAAACACCCACTGTATGCTACGCTGTGGTTGGCATTTCGTGGTAACAAATATTTCGACTTTTTGATGACACTTTTCTCCCCCACTCACCACAAAAAAAAATCTATAAACTATGTGACTTTGTTGTTGTGGAAATATTTGCCATTGGGAATGGTTAACTGAAATGGAAAACATAAAATTCCCACGCACATCAACGCTTAATTGCGTGCTAACCACAAAGATGTGCTTAGAAAAGTAATTGGCTAAGGTCAGCTTTTGATGAGTAAATGTGTAGAAAGTGGTTTAGAGCAATGTAGAAGGCATGTGGGCATTCTTAAACACAAATAATATTAAAAAAATTAAAAATTCTAGCTTTAATTTGAACTTTGATTCGTAAATTGTGGCTAATTTAATAAAGCTTACTGATAAAAGCAATTTCGTATTTGATTCAATTTAAGAAATCTGGTTTATGTGCATAAAGTTTTGTATATAATTTCAGAGAAATTGTGTTTCATTAATTAATAAGTAGCCATTTAAACGTGAGTATATGCAAATGTAAATTTTCCAAGTATTTCGCTTGGACATTAATCATACGACACGTAGGCCCGCAAGCAACATGTTGCGCCAGTGGCAACTCAATTGAAAATTATTAAATTAACAAAAAAATATATGTTTCTGACAGCTGCAACAGTTGCGTCACGACAAGTTGAGCGACGAGCTGACACTTTAACAACAACACGCATACATATAAACATTTAAAATATGTAGTTGAACTCACACTTTAATTGCTTGATAAATCTAATTTATTACGCAAATCGCATGCTGCAAAATCAACGTGGGTGAATCAAGTTACAAGCGAATTGAAAAATGACATGAAGTGAGCGAAAGCGAGAAAAAAACGCAGAAACTGAATTAGCAACAGAAACAGAAACAGAATTAGTAACAGAAATGCCTAATGAGTGTGTAGAGGCAAATTTTAAGATTTATGGTGTAGAAAAACATAAAATTTAGGTTATATTCATGAAATTCCCACAGTTGAGCACGGACACATATATAAAATATGTAATTAAGCTGTCAAATTGCGTAATATGCTGTCGCTTAGCACAAATCTTGAATATTTAACCAAACACTTTAGCTTTGTCACATTTTGACACTCTGTCATTTTTCACTTTCTAAACAACAACAAACACTTGTTAACATACCTTAGCATAGCAGATCATTCATCAATCTAACATCTCACTTGTATTGATTGCATTACACCTGTTTCTTAAGCAAGCAGTTTGTAGCACCTGGCAGCAGACTTAACTGTTTGGCAGTGCAAAAAAGTGTACCCATCAAACCTTACACTCAACGACAACCACCTCGACAGCCGGTCATTCAAACAGTCACTCGTTTAGTCATTTAGTCACACTCCTAGCTGCTCTAAGTAAGTTAGAACCAATAACAGCAACAATAATAACAAACAGTGATTGCTCCATGCCACACTTTACAATTTAATTGAATTACATCAGTGTCATATCCAATCTGCTACAGTTGTTACAACTCACTTCTTGTACTTCTGCTACTCGCACCTGTTGGTCGTATGAACAGTTTCCTGTCGGCAGAAATATAAGGAACGTGCAAAAAAATTGAAAAAGACAACACAAAAAAACAAAAACATCTGTACATTATACCAACGCTTCCACTCCGATTTCCGCTTTGAAGTCAATCCTGCTCAGAATACCATCAGTCGTAGACATTTTTGCATTTCCGCAGTGACGAAGAGGAAAACATAAATTCAAGCATATTATATACAGAATATGTATGTTTCTGTTCATTTCCATGCATCTTAAATATTTCTACGCAAAAGTTCATTTACTTGCCGAGATTAGCTAATTTGGCTTGACCAGCTTATGCATATTTGAATAGAGAAAGGAATCGTATGAAAATAGAAAAATAATTACGATTCATAAACTCATTAAACTTTGCTCATAATGTTAATCAAATAGCTGGTATATGATTTCAACACGAGCGTTAGTCGATTTCAATATTTATTATTATATTATCATTCATAGATTGAAGAAAAGTATAATTATATAATGGACAACTTATAAAAATGCGTTATACATAAGGTGAAAAGAATTCAGCTCATCCAATTATTTTGCCTTTAACTAGGCTTAAATTTAAAGAAAATAATTTATAAACCTGTTGAGAATTTCAGACGAATTAAATGAAATGATGTTTAGAAAACTTATTCGCTTAAAAAAGCACATCAGACATAAAACGAATGTCTACTTATGTATGCTTATCGTCAATTATGTCATCTATTTCATTAAACTTGAGAAACCTCTATCTATCACATGGGAGTTCTTAGAAATGATTTCTAGAAATAGGTTATAACAAATTGGCTGTACTTTTTAACGATGTCATATCCTTTACTCCATCTCTTTTAAAAAATGTTTTACAATATATTTCTTTCTGGAGGTTAATAAATTTATAGATAGATAGTTCAGACCACTCTACATAAGTCTTCCTGGTGTAAGTACTTCATAGCCTTGGAAGTTAATTACGAATATATTTTTGATAGATTCGTCTAGATATATTAGTTCTACATAGATTTTATATATAATAATAAGAGTTTGTGTGGGAAGTAATTTTTTGCCAAAATCTGAACCTGGTTCTGATATACTATTTCTAGTATATCTTGGAAACTTTAAAACTACTATATGTTGATAATAATTTTTCCTAATCCTTAATCTCGAAGTTTTTTCGAAGACGGCGTTGTGAAATCATCTCAGTACTACATTTAAATGCCCTCTTTTGTTTCAAAGGTGTTCCGCAGGTCTAGAGAAGTGACACAAACTATTTTAGTAATTTCGTAAAGAGACATTCTCGATTCTCCAATCGATATTTCTTGCTTTCGATTATCTTGTCTTATATGGTTCTGTTTTCAGGATTCAAACTCCCGCTGTGATGATACTAGTTGAAACACTCTTCAATAAAGGCTGTCTTTTTAAGCCATTAGCTTTTTAATAAAATGGAAATACAAATCCCTGCTACGATGAATATATGTATAATAGCTAAGTAGATATCAAAAGTATATTGTCATAAAAGTTAACTCGATCTCTCAAACATTGGATTGTGAAGAATTCAATAAGCAACTGGTATAAATCAAAGATACTGGTATAATTGTATTAGGAAAGTATAGCGAGCGATTAATTCTACTTGTATCATGCCTAATCTAGATACAAATATTATTGCTTTCACAAGTAGCGAGTAGAGAAGTGGCGAATCGAACAGTAATAAGTTGAACTCTCTATTACATATTAAGCAAACTACATGAGTTTTTTTGCGTGAAGTTATGATTGTGTTTTTTTAATTCGTGAAACATTAAGAACATTTACTTAAATATTTTGTAAAGACTCATTGCTGCAATTTCCGTTAAAATAATCAGCCTTCACATGTGCTCCATATGTCGTCATGACATGCCAAATTCCTGAAGCATTTTCTCAATTGCAGCATTGATTTAATAAATAATTTTCCACATCAACGTCACTCAACGATAATCATTACACAACATCCCTCCCTCCTCAAATCATATGTTCTCAGCATTCATTTAAGCGTCAAAGTCGCTATGCATTTTCGCCAATCACGGACAGATTTTAGTGGCACTTATAGTTTGATTCAGCGCGCGCTACAGGTGGTCAACGATAACGCCACAAATCCACAACCGCCTAATCATTGAGCGCTTTTCTGATTTTGATGTTGGTTTTGTTTCTTCTGGACTGTCTAGAAATTGATAGTCATCACAAGACTTTTGTTAGTCGTTGATTTCAATGGTATTCGTTGGCGCTCCCGCTGTGCCCCGATGGAGTTGTTGAATGTAATTTTAGTGTAGCAAATATAGAGTTAAAGTGGAAAGCGAAAATTAATGTCGTCACAATGATAAATAATTTCAAGCAGCTTAGCTGATTGCTTAATTTAAGGTAAAAAGAAAATAAAAATCGTTTGCTGTAGTAGATTTACTTAAATTATAATTCTCTTCGAATTAAGTCTCCTTTGTGTACGGAATGCCATTATCTCAGTGTGGTTGCTTTTACATTTACTCTTAAGTATTGTAAGTTTGGACTTCGTGGTGGAGCAACAACAAAGTAGTTACGTCTCTTTGGGCTTAAGTCAAATTACATAAACGTATTACTTTTCAAAAACAAAAATAAAATGGAATAAAATAGTTTTGAATTCTTTTATCATAAAACGATTTAAGATTTAGTGCTGCGCGTTGTAGAATATAAAGCGATTAAAAGTGCGCTGACAACATCGTTGAGCGCACAAAATGAAATAGTCAAGAATATGCGTGGGATTTATTTTAAATTATGGGGGAACTGTGTGTTATAATATTAGACACAGAGACATACAAGATGTGATGTAACTAAAAAATAATGGAACAAATTGAGAATTTAGACTAAGATTGAGATTTTTAAGATAATATTTTTAAAAATATTATCTTAAAAACCTCAAACTAAGTTTAGCTGTTGACTAAATCTTCAGTCTGGTTTAGCATAACTAAGATTTTAAAACTATTAAATCATTAGATCCCTATTACGAGGGTTCTGGTTTTGTTGTCTTGCCTGAAAAGTAGCTTTTAAGGAAATTCTAATTCAGTATTCTTAGTAACTAGATACTGACTAGTGTGGAAACAGAATTTTAAGTTTTCACTCAGTCGAGTTGACTACAAATATTTCTACTGAATTGGGCTAATACCGTTTTTAATAGACCCAATATGCTCTAGTTTGAAGCGAATCCGATGAATTTTTGCAAACGCTATCCGCCATATTGTTTTTTGGGGGTTATGTGCGAACTCTGATCTGTTGGAGTTAAATGAACCTCGGATTCAGATTCAGCGTCCAAAAAAATAAGGTACACACAAATAGTGAGACCACCAGGTGAGAACCAACACATTTTTTGTGTGGCTGTGTTATGGCCACCAGAGATTCAAGTTGTTCCAAGCTGAAATTATTCATATTGAACGGATATGTCTCTATGTTCTGTGATCTTTAGTACTTTTAGACAATTATTGGATCAATCCAGACAAGGACTGATATTTAAGCTAACTTAACCTGTTTAGATTAAATCTTTAGGAATGAGTCTTAATGGAATAACTTTAGATCAATAAAGTGAGTGATGAAATTATTGTATTGGTATTGAAAAGATGCTTACCTTCAAAGATTAGATCTTCATTCTAGAATTTAAAAAGAAAATATGTTAGTAAAGCAAGAGAAATATAGTATTAGTTTCAGAAAGTGAGAAGAATCAAAATTGGTGGTCTATATTTAACCTGAACGGTCTATATTTAAAAATAAATGAATTGGATATAGGGTTATATATACCAAAGTGATAAGGGTGACGAGTAACGTTCAAATCCGGATGTCTGTCTGTCCGTCCGTGCAAGCTGTAACTTGAGTAAAAATTGAGATAATGAAACTTGGAACACGTGTTCCTTGACAAGTCGCCCCTGCTAAGTTTTTTTGTATATCAACGAAACTCTCAGGAGTAGTTTTTCTCAGGCATTTCCTTATATAGTCCAAAAATGGAGGAAATCGGATTATAACCACGTCCACCTTCCATACAAAGGTTACTAAAAATGAAATGAAAACTACCAAAAATGCTTTAATTCAGTAAGGAAAACCAACAGAAACCTTAAATTTCATTATAAAGAAGGTACAGAAGCTGTACTCAAAATGATATACAAAATTTTAAATGGGCGTGGTTCATCTCACTTATGGGTCAAAAACCATATCTCCGAAAATACTTGACCAATTTCAATGAAATTTGGTTTATAATAGCATTCAATGATATGTTGTAAAAATAGGACAAATCGGTTCACAACCACGCCTACTTCCTGTATACCAGAACTTTGAAGTAGATCTGAATCGTTTACTTTACAATATATAAAGTAAGCACTAATGAACATATCGGAACAGAAATTTGCATAAATACTGCACTTATAGTGTGGAATTGCTCTTCTAAAAATCGTTACATATACCATACATTTTTAATAATATGTCTCCGTCATGGACTTTATACCATATATATGACAAATATGTGGGTCAAATAGTGTGTTATATTAATGAAATTAAATGAATAAATTGCGAGAGTATAAAATGTTCGGTTATACCCGAACTTAGCCCTTCCTTACTTGTTATTTATTATAATGTGTTTTTTAAGTTTTTTTTTTCAACTGAAATCAAGTCCATTACCACTTCTAGTTATGCTTTCAGTAGAGATGGGTGGACAACGAGACCTGTTGCTTATAAGAATTTTAAATTTATTACTGCGTGTTTTATTGATCGTGAAACTTCGCTATGATCGTGCATTAGTACAAGCAGCTTTATAGCGTTTTTAGACAGCCAAATTAATTGATCAATTAAAATTTTTATTGAGAAATCGGTTTTTGCCTTTTACACTGCTGGTTACTCGATAGCCGTTCAGCTGTTATACATTTTTGTTTTTGCTTTTCATAAGAAGTTGGTAAGTTTCATCAGCTGATTAATAATTTTAGCAGCGACATCTACCGTAGCTTTATCAAAACATTCAGCCAATTGCAGACAAAGAACGTAGATCGTACATATTTGTCGCAGAGTTGTACTTGATTTTTAAGTCGATTAAATTTCATTAATTTAGTAGATTCAATTAATGTAGATTTTTATATTGTATGGTAAATCGAACGTAATCAGTGTTTGAATCGAGCAGAGGCCGGTTAATTGATCAATTAGCTCGTGTGTAAAAAGGCTATTACGGAGAAATTATTATTGTATTATAGAAGTCAATTCAGGAAACCCCTTAGAAAAATATTAAAAAAAATCAAAAATAAAACTTAATTACTATATAAATTTTACGGTCTCTGATCTGGTTTGTAGCTTGAAGAACAAAGGAGAACAGTATTGAACATGAAATCTAACATACAAATGTCTTAAATTAACCTTTGAGAGTGGGGTGCCTTAAGCGCACACTCACACTAAAATACCACTACACTTAATATTCAAGTATTTACAGAGTACATATATTTGCTTATGCTACAGTTATTTGTACAAACACTTATGTAATACAACCAAAATCCACTCACCGCCAAGGCTGGGAGTTGCTTAAGTATACTTTTGCATTGCTGCGTGTCTAAATAGTTGCGAAATTATGAAAATCTACAGAGACAAGCGAAATCCAACGGCAGAAACTACAAAAAAAAATAAAGTCAAACGCTATGAGTAAAGTATAAAGTGTTTGCGTGGGAAAACAAAAGGCACAGCTGCATTGCAAAAATCTGAAGCGGTGAAAATGCGCAACAAGAAGCAAAGCCAAATGTTGAGTGCAACCACAGGAGGATAGCAAAGCGACTATGATACAATAACATTGAATATATATGCTTACAGTAATGTGTTTGAGTGTATGTATATGTGTGTGCGAGTATTACAGCAATTCTTTGTGGCATGGCTTTGGATGCCAAGGAGAATTTTTGGCAACAGCGGCTACAGACCAGCGGCAGGTCGCCTGGTGCTATTTAGTAAGCGTTGCGAGCACAAACGTTAAACACACTCACTCACACGGCTGTGAGTCCACATTTATACAATTTTACCCACTTAACTGTGTATGTATGACCGTACAGCGCGTGGGCTCGTTTACGCTAGCGCCCCGGGGAGTTCAAGACAAGCGAGTGGATTAAAGCTGAATGCGTGTCTCTTGGCACAAAGTATCTGTTTAGTAGAGTCTTATGTACTTGTACACAGCAGAGAGGTATTTCTTGTAAGCATTTCTGTTTGCTGTTTTTGTTATTGCTACATTTTCAGTACGAAAGAATTTCAACCGCTCTAGCTATGTGAGCATTTCCGAAATAAAAGCCAAAAAGAAAATTGTAAAATATAATTGTCGGTGTAAATAGCGTTGGTTTTGCGCTTTTTCTGGATTTATGCATGTAAACATATCTAAATATGTAAATATACACCTGTAGAAGGAGTGAAAATTAGCTTTAGGTGGTTTTTGAAAAATATGCTAAATTTAAATAAATATTTGGCCTTTAGGAATAGCCGTGCGGCTATCAAAAACATGCGTTCGTGCGAAGCGCTTGCTGCTTGCGGCGAATATAGCTAGCAGTGGTTTTACAAATATTTGAAAGAAAAGATGAGAGGCAGAAGTTTTGCACTTTCATAATATAGGACTGTGGGGAGTGTAAGTATCTATAGATAGCTTCCTTCTCTGTGGTAAACTCTTATCAAAACAAGAGAGTAATGACTAAGTTCGTGTATAAGTGAACATTTCTTACTCCCGCAATTTATTAATTTAATTTTATTAAAATAATACACAATTTGACCCAAATATTCGGCATAAAGTCCAATAGAATAACGAAAATCATTATAAATGGTATATGAGGGCAGAGATCTTTCCTGAATCGATTTCATTAATTTTCGCCACCAACCTACATTATATTCAAGATTACAAGCTCACTTAACTTTGCTGGGATATCTCACATATTAACCGATATACACGGTATAAATGGTGCGGAAGCGTGGACGATGACCAACAAAGTTCAGCACTCCTTAGGAGCGTTCAAGAGAAAAGTCCTCCGAAGGATTTATGGCCCGCTACGCGTGGGTGTAGGAGCGTACCAGATTCATTGGAATGACGGGCTGTAGAGTTCCTCGGCGATATGGACATAGTAAAGCGCATAAAAATACAGTGACAGCGTTGGCTTGGTCATATCGCCTAAATGGAGGAAAGCACTCCAGCCCCTTACATTATACGATACGGCACCCCCTGAAGAAAAGGACGACTGAAACTAAGGTGGAAGGATCAAGTGGATCTGGCGAAACTTGAAATTCCCAACTGGGGCCGAAATGCAGAGACGACTGACGAAGGCTTTTGGACGTGGCTAAAACCGACATCCGGTTGTTGTGCCAATTGACGATGATGATACGGTATAAATCCGCTGGTTGTTTGAAACCCCGAATATTAGGTATATGGGAACTAGTAATGACCCGATTTTACCCTTTTTGGGATCCGATGCACATTATTAGAAGAAAAGGATTCACTATGAATTTCTGTAAAATATCACATTTATCGATATTTTCGGTATGAAATCACTCAATGAGTTTTCACCTGCAGCACTGAGTTCTTCAAGTTCGATATCTGGGGCCTTGAAAATTTATAATCCGGTTTCGACGATTTTTAGACAGGTGATGTCTAGAAATGCAGCATTTGTTCAAAGTTTTATTAGGATATCTTCATTGGTGCTTAATTTATATATTGTGAAGTGGACAAGTGGACGTTTTGAAGTTATATCATTGAGATGCCAAAAAAAATATTTTGAACCGAATTTCGAAAAAAATGGTCGAGTAGTTCCTGAGATTTGGTTTATGACCGATAAGTGGGACTTATTAACAACCGTTAGGTTACTATTGTACTGTATGTAACATGTAACGAGAGTAAAAAAATTTGAGTGATGTTTGATAAGAATGTTGAATGCGAAGCTATAGCAAATGTCTGCAATATCCTCGTAGACTTCTTATTGTATTTTGAGGAGCAAGCGGTTTTCTCATAAATTTTATACGAACCTATAGCACAACTACTTCCAAATATGCACCTTAACCAACTATATTATTTTCGAAATAATCTGAAACGTTAATTATATTCTTCGTAAATTGTTTCCCAACAAACTCAAACTCATTTTAAATTTTGACCTATAATTGAGGTTAGGAATTTGTATTTTTAATAATCGAATACTAAATATATTTAGACAAAATTAGTCATATTTTCTCATAATATAAAGCATTATTGGCTCATTTATGAAGATATTGCCTCAACTTTGACCTCAATATATGAAATATACTCGATTGGTCTATTATTTTATTGCTTCAGTGGAAGTCATTATGGTTGTTTCAATGAATTCAAACCCCTTTCTATCTATCTAACTTTAACAGTAAGTACCAAGATAAACGTTTAAAATTAATTTATGTTTAATGCAACAAAAGAACTTTATTACTTTCGTAACAGTAGATTTTCAAAATAAAGTACAGTGGGACAAATATGTACTGATTAAACGATATATTTGCCAACCATTAAGCTATAGACTGCAATCTAAGCTTCTCTTGAAGGTTTATTCTTAAGTTTTTGGTATTTCTCAAATAAATTGAACTTACAAGGAGTTTTCTGATTAATTAAAAACAGCTAATACTCAAATACTAGAGTTATTTGGAATTATCAAATCTTTGATATAAGTTCTCTAAGCTTTCATAAAGCTTTTTGTTTGTAACAAATCAGCTTTATCGCCTAAGTGGAATCTCTTACAGCATGAATTAGATTTTTGAATGAGAAGAAATCTTGAAATCTGAAGACAATAATTCTTTTTTTTTTAGAAAACTTTTAAAGCTCGGTAGTCTATTGCTTGAAACTTGGCATAAATAATTTTGTATTATGAAGAAAAAAAATGGCTACGAAAGACCCAAAAATAGTATAAATCAGCATTCTTTGTAATATTTGCTCTTAAGCAGCCAAAGAAAGCTCTTTTCAGCAATTAAAAATTTGAATAAAATTCATTAATTGATTGCTAACAATAAACTAAACCAAATATAAGAATGTGTGGTGAAAGATGCTACATTTATGGTATAAAATAAATCGAAGAAATAAAGAGAGGCATACATCTGCCAACTATGCAATATATTTTTGGTTTTCTGGTAGCTTTTAAAAGTCTGCTGTACAAAAAGTATGAAATTTTCGTATAAACAAGCAAGTTTTTAAAAACTATCATGAAATATTTTTGTAGCATGATATTTTTGATACAAGATAATATTTATATTATGGAATATTAACACAAATTTCAAATTATAAATTTTCTGTAAATTTTATACTCAAGTGAATTATCAACAGCGCTGCACCAGTAGCTTGCATGCCTTGGCGTATACGCAACATTCTAGTGCTTACCATAAAATTGAGGTCAACGCGTGCAATTTGTATTAGTTTGTTGCACATCATTGACACTACCAACTGCCGGGCACATCTTTACTTCATTTTAATAATATTTGTACATTAAAATGTAATATGCCAGGCGATTAATTTTACAACTAGAAAATGACCTCAGCGCCAACTAGCCGAGTTGTGAAGTGTTGAACATGCCGTTAGCGAAGTAAGAACGACACGTGCTTGCCACTGTTGCAGTGACAATTTCCCTACAGCCATGCAGCAAGCACCCGGGTGCTTATTCACTTAAACTCAATGAAGAAGAGCTCAACAAGCATTTGACTAGCTAGAGCTGATAGCTGCTAGCTGCTTGCTGCCTTTTTTAACACAACACTTGCGGCACTTGTGTCAATGAAGCTGTTGATATGCTTTGCAGTCGCTGCCACATCGCTTGCTGCTGCTGCTGCTACGGCTGCAGTTGATAGCCAGAAAGACAACGTCAGTCAAGTGAGTACAGGCACACATACACACGCTCTCAGAGGAAAGTGTAAGAATAGTGTCTTCCGATTGCTTATCCTTTTCACAGCTGCTTGTGGATATGAAAAGTCGCTGCAAAAGCTGAAAGTATTTCAATTTTTTTTTTGTTTTATCTGACGTACACCACCTACACCGTTACACTATAGCGTTGCCAGCTTTACCGCCCGATTTGTTTGTAATGTCCATCAGCATGTCAGCACGCTTCCAGTTAAGCAGGCACACGTACACACTGATAATCGCTT
This sequence comes from Zeugodacus tau, assembly GCA_031772095.1. Classification (NCBI taxonomy): domain Eukaryota; kingdom Metazoa; phylum Arthropoda; class Insecta; order Diptera; family Tephritidae; genus Zeugodacus; species Zeugodacus tau. The sequence continues at coordinate 13,190,856 of CM062651.1, read as the reverse complement.
GCGCTTTGTTTGCGTTGCTTTGTCCCGTGCTGGTATTCGTAGATTTTGTACTCAATGCACATAACTCAGCAGGTAATCAACAACATTTTGATAGTGTCAACGTTGTGTCAGTCGCGTCATCCTCACTCTATCCACCCACACACACACACACAAACAAGTTGACATTTCACAGCAACGCTTGTTTACATGCACCCATCGTTATGGGAGACACAACAAATACATTTGCAACATTTTGCTGCGCCATTAAATATTGTATGGCATAAATAGTTTGGCGTACAACGAAAAATGCACCAGTGGTGAGGGCTGTATATTTTTGTTGGCAAACAAATGCTGTGAGTGAGTTATTCCAAAGCAGGCAAGCTGCATTTTGTATGCAAATGTGTGCGTTGAATTATCAAAATTCGATGCACACATTCATTTGATAGGAATTTGTGTGCGTGGTAAGTCATATAGATTTTGGGCACAAAATTAGTGAGGCATTAATTCTAGGAAAATACAAATTAAGTTTCATTATACGTTTCGGTTGAAAATGAGAATTGTTTGGAGAAATATTTTTTCGACATTGCGGATTTATGAAAAATGGGGATTGTAAAAATTTCATTATTTTTCTAAACATTAGTTTTTATTTTACAGCAGACTTTTTAAAGATATTATTGTTTATAATATTGTTAAATATACTATTATTAATTATACTCTCTTTAGTTATCACTATTTGAAACGGAATAAATACTCGCGTTTAAAATTTTTCTAAACATCGTAGATATTGTTATTTATTGTTTTGATGTCGCCAATATTAAGCAACCGAATTTATTCTAAGAAATACATTAAAAAATATTTAAAAAGTTGGCAACCCTGCTCGAAAATGTCTCAAAACCCTATATATCTACAACAAAATTAATTTGATATTTTAATTGAATATAAATTGGAATATGGTTTCAATATATAATAAATAAATTAATTTCAAACAGTTGGCAACCCTACTCAAAAAATCTTAAAAAGAAATCCTTTTGATAAAAATTATTTTAACACTTTTTAAATATAAAATTAAATATAGCTAGATATCAATTTATTTAAATAAAAATATTCCAAAGAGTTGGCAACCCTACTCAATAACACCTCAAACAAAAATCTTTCTTGATAAAAAATTGTTTAACAAGTTTTTCAATATAAAAATAAATATGTTCATCAATTTAATTAAATAAAAATATTTTAAACCATTGGCAACCCTATTCAAAAATATCTCAGAAAACAAATTTTTATATCGAAATTAATTTCACATTTTAATTTAATACAATTAATCTGAATTTCGATTTCATTATATAAAAAATTTCAGATAGTTTGGGAACTCTACTTAAAAAATTTCAGAAATATGTTTTTTGATATGAAAATTAATTTCACATTTTAATTGAATACAATTAATCTGCTTTTCAATTTAATTATATAACAAAATGTCAGATACTTTGGCAACCCTATTCAAAAATATCTCAGAAATGTTTTTTTATATGAAAATTAATTTTATATTTTAACTAGCTTTTACCCGCGACTTCGTCCGGAACATGATAGAGCAAAACTCCCAGGAAAAAACCATAAAAAAATCACTAACTCAATTCAGTTTTCTGCCTACTTCCTACCCCCTAAGTACGATGACGTGATCATTTTGATCTTATATCCGTTTTTAGGTAACCATCTATTACCTTACTAAATTTCATCAAAATCCGTTCAGCCGTTTAGGCGTGAAAGAGTAACAGACAGACAGAGTTACTTTCGCATTTATAATATTAATATGGATTGAATACAATAAATGTGATTTTCGATTTAAATATATAAAAATAGTTCAGAAAGTTTGGCAACCCTATTCAAAAATATCTCAGAAATGTTTTTTTATATGAAAATTGATTTTATATTTAAATTAAAAACAATTAATCCGATTTTCAATTTAATTAAATAAAAAATGTTCATAAAGTTTGGCAACCCTATTTAGAAAAAATCTCAGAAATTGTTTTTTGATATGAAAATTAATTTCACATTTTAATTGAATACAATAAATGTGATTTTAAATTTAATTATATAAAAAATGTTCAGAATGCTTGGCAACCCTATTTAGAAAAAATCTCAGAAATATTTTTTTGATATGAAAATTAATTTCACATTTTAATTGAATACAATTAATTTGATTTTCAATTTAATTAAACAAAAAATATTTTAAATAGTTTGGCAACCCTAATGAAATTTTCTCAACAATTATTTTTTTATATGAAAGTTAATTTAGTATTTTAATTAAATAAGATTTTCAATTAAATTACATAAAAATAGTTCACACAGTTGGCAACCCTATTGGAAAATAAATCAAACAGAAATATTATTTAAACCAATTAACTTTCTTTAAATATTGTAAAAATTCCAATATTTTCGAAATTTATTGGAGCAAAAAAATATTTATTAAGTGGCAACCCTTCAGAAAAATATTCTCAACTGTAAGTTCTACTAAACTCCTTTAGTTTGATACCCATATTATATTATTAGCTTTATCTTGTTAATTCTATTCAACTTAAATTTATTAAAATGTGGCAACCTTTCATAAAAATTAAGTTTTTAAAAAACTAGTATTCAGTTTTTTGAGTTTAATAACCATAATATATTAATGTTTTCGCATCATGTCTTATTATTCAGGGGCTTTGGTTGGTCCAGTTCTTGAACAATAATTGTAATATATTCATTTTAACAGTGTCTTCTTAGAGAAATAGGTATATTTTGCTTTATATGAAAATAATTAAATTTTTTTGCAGCAAGTCAAAAATATTGATCAATGTTGGCTACAATAACTTAATAAAACATGCAACGTCTATTTCCAAGGTAGACGCAGCCAGTCATCTATGATAATCTGCATATGTATGTCATATATACCCTACAGAATATCAATTATTTTATATTCCACGCAACACATGTAAATTTTTATATTCCATGCAGCTCACACACATACATTCACATGCAAATATAATTTATTGATTGCTCTAAATTAGCACTTTCCCACATCTAACCACTGAAACGGTTGCCCTTTAAAATTATGCTGTGTCTGCTGAGTTAATTTATTTTGATTGCTTTATCGTGATTGAATTATAATGCGCAAAGTAATAGAATCATGTTGATAGCTAACGTTAAGGTGTGGAAAAAATTACAGTTAAATGCAGGCATATATATGTACTCACAAAGCACGTTGTTTAAAGATATATGTTTTTATACTCTCGCAACATGTTGCACAGAGTATAATAGTTTTGTTCACCTAACGGTTGTTTGTGTCACCAAGAAATATAAGAATTAGATATGGGGTTATATATCCATAAATGATCAGGATGACGAGTGGATTTAAAATCCGGATGTCTGTCCGTCTGTCCGTGCAAGCGATAACTTGAGTAAAAATTAAGATATCTTAATGAAACTTGGAACATATGTTCCTTGGCACCCTGAGGAGGGGCAAAATCGGTCCACTGCCACGCCCATAAAATGGCGGAAACCGAAAACCTATACAGTGTCATAACTAAGCCATAAATAAAGTTATGAAATGAAATTTGGAACATATGATCCCATTAGGGAGGGGCACATTTGGATGTAATTGGAAAAGTGAGCGTGACCCCACCCCCAAATAGGTTTTTTGTATATAACTCGCAAACCAATAAAGCTATATAAACCAGTCGTTTATTTTAGCCATTTCCTCATACAGTCCAAAAATGAAAGAAATCGGATAATAACCACGCCCACCTCCCATACAAAGGTTAGGTTGAAATTTACTAAAAGTGCGTTAACTCACTAACGAAAAACGTCAGAAACACCAAATTTTACATAAGAAGTGGCAGAAGGAAGCTGCACTGAGATTTTTTTACAAAATGGAAAATGGGCGTGGCGTCGCCCACTTATGGCTCAAAAACCATATCTCAGGAACTACTAGACAGATTTCAATGAAATTCGGTATATAATATTTTCTTGACACCCTGATGAAGCGTGTGAAAAATGGACGAAATTGGTTCACAACCACGACAACTTCCCATATAACTCATTTTTGAATTTCATCTTATTTTTTCACTTTATAATATATACTCAAGGAACCAATGAAGATAGCAAAATAAAACTTTACACAAACACTGTATATGATCTGTTGCATCACTTGTAAAAATATTGTCAAAATCGAACCATGACTTTTCTAGGCCCCTGATATCGAACATGACGAACTCAGTGCCTAAGGGTAATTTTTCCCCGAAAATATAGTTAGGTAAATCCCACAAAAATTTTAATGTAATTCATTCCCTCTGAATTTTTTTCTTATAACAATTTCTCGCTGTACCTGAAATGGTAAAAATCGGGTCATAACTTCCCCCAGATCCCATATACCTAATTATAATTAATATTAAATTAAGTGAGCGTATAGTCTTCGAATTACCTCAGTCCCCATATACTATTGAACTTATACCCAATATATGGGTCGAATTGTGTTATCTTTATAAATTTACATCAATAAATTGCGAGAGTATAAAATGTTCGGTTACACCCGAACTTAGCCCTTCCTTACTTGTTAAGAATAAATAAAATAAAAAAAAATCTTCCAATTTTTGCTCCTTTCCACTTAAGCCTAGCTTACTTATTAAGTTGAAACGTTATTTAATAGCCGAATTTACATAATTTCTTTCTTATTATTAACTTGCTCTTCTTCCTCTTTTGCAGCGTCAACCCTTCCAAGTGCAAACAACAAAAAACAACAAAACCAAACGCAATGATGTCAAACAAGGTATTCTGTTGGTCCTTGGCTTTTGTCGCCGTTTGCTTGGCGCTGTGTCTTTCGACGTCGGAAGCAGCACCATTTCCCAGGTAGTTGTAGCTATTTCAAATTTGAAGACACCCACACACACTTACATAAACATTTACTGCTATTTTCTTGAATGATTTTTTAATGTGAATGCGAAAAGCTTTAGTTAAATTTTATATTATCATTTGCGTGTGCTGCAGCAGCAGCGCTTTATTTCGGTAAGACCAACTAAGCTCAGTTGAGAATTTGGCAGAACTTCGTTGGACAGTTGAAAGCGTGTGCTCAGGTGTCATTTAAATTGTATACTAATTTGCATAATCATGTTATTAGTGTGGCCTGTGCAAGTTTGACAAGCTTAGATTGAGGCCCGCACAGTGCTGAATTGGCGGAATATTGTTGGTGATAGGGAGTCCTTAAAACACTGTATAAAAAATGTTGACGCCTATACTAAACCAACTTGCCTAAACTATGATAAAGCTAATTACATGCAGAAATTGAGAGACAATTTGAAATAATATGGTGGAAAGTTAGTAATACAACTGATAGAATGATCACTAAAAGCCTAGACCCTAGAAGAATAAAGGAAGAAGTAAATATTTTTCAAGTCGAACACCGATTTGATTTGAGAGAAAGATCAAGTTGTATTTGCACGAGAATTAGGACCCACAAGCTAAAGCGTGGAGTCAATAATTCACTATGCTCAGCAATGGAAACAAATCTACAGCTTTCTGCTAGGATATATCTCCTTTCTTAATGTTAATGTCCTGGCAGCAATTCCTCCCTAATGAATTTCGAGGAATATCGAGTTACTAGTTCTTAACTGAATACATAACCGGCTTCGTATCCTTTTTGTAGACCAGACTATCGGAAGAACGGATTCCTTCTTCTCGTAAAAACCAACTGAGGTTAGGTTTTCCATTAATTACTAATAAAAATTACCAGGTGAGAACCATAGAACCATAGAGAGATCCGCAGATCCATAGCGATCTACTCCGTACTCTGACTACTTCTTTGGTGACAGCCAATATACTAATTTAAAGAACTAGGGGGACTATATAGACTTTGATTTTTACTACAATAACAATGTCAAGCAGTACTAGGTTCTTAAAAAGCAGAGCTCATACTCAGTTTATTACTTCAACTCTCTACTACTATTTTCTTAAGTACTCAAATGGTTCGAACGGTAACTGAATATTTCAAACCGAGCAGACATTTTTAAACTACAAACGTCAAAATATGTACGAAAATCTACTTAAGCGAAGAGATCATTATTTTAACTAGTATAAAATGGAGAGTAGAATATGAAAGCTCCGATGTTGGTGAAAGCTCTAGTCGAAAGCACACTCATAGACGCACTGGATTTGCTTTTGGAATTTCACCCAAATTTAATATCTGATCTCAGTTTATTAGTGTTAACAAAAGTGTCCCTTTTACATCCCCATGTGAAAAGGATGTTTCTTTAAACACATAAGTGATATATAGCTAAGAGTAGGGTTTGGAAGTTTATGTTTTGGTGAAAGCTCTGGTCGAAAGCACACTTAAAGCTGAAGAATATACATTTTGTGAAGGTTATTTTAAAAATCGTGATTCATAGCCGAGTATGTTGAGTACGGTTAACACTTGAAAGAAAATGTCAAGCTCCTAAATACTTTTCTGTCATAAAAAGCTTTTATATATTTTTAGCTTTTATGGTACCACCACAGTAGCGATTTAACTCGATATTTAGTGTTAAACATAATGAAATGCAGTTCACCGAATTTTCAGCCAATTTAAAACCGATTAATATTTAAATCCATTCAAACTGCTTTGATGTAGAAGCTTTTCGTATTCTTTCAATTTCCATATTAATTCTCAAATAACCTTATTTTATATATTTTAATCAAATCACTAGAATTAAAAACACATTATGTGGGTGTATTTTGCGTATATATACCGCACACTGTATACTGACAAGTCATAAATAAATGTGTGCTTAAGATACTAATAGAAGATTTTCTTATTTTCCAATACACTTAACAACGCAACAAAACGTAAAACGCAATGTAAACATAAATCCTTATGGTGGCACAAACTACACAAAACACACGTTTAAACACATACTCGCACACAAAACAGTCAAGGCGGCGGCTACTACAACGAGCTGGAGGAGGTGCCCGATGACATATTAATGGAGCTGATGGCCCGTTTCGGACAAACTATAATGAGAGCACGCAACGATCTGGAAAAGTGAGTAATAAAAAGCACGAAGAAACATTAAACTAACAATGATTTCAGTATGAATTGTGTAGGCGTTAGGCGTTTGAGCATTTATATAAGCAAATGTTTGGGTGTATTATTGAAATTGTGTAGGCGTTGTGTCCAGTTTAACTTGTAGACTATAAATGTTTAGATTTATATGCTTTTAATTTACCATCAGCAACCGGCAAAATGTCACTTAACGGCATTAAATGAGCTGATAGTTTTGGTGTCAGTTTAAAGGTCGCGCCACAAAGGGCTCATAACATTTTGTGGCTAATTATAACCTATATGTATAATTGCTGTGATTTAGTTATCCAAATTATAAACGGATGTGACCAAAATTAGTTTTGTAAACAATGAACTTTGAATGCATTAAACTGATTTGGCATTGTCAACAGGAAGGCAGGATGTCAGCGAAAGGATGTAGGGTTGTAACCAGCATTGGGGTTAGGTAGAAAGTTTATCGCACATTTTTATTTATTTTGAAATTTAATACACATTGGTTGTGGAGGAAGTCTCTCTTGCTCTTATTCCGATATAATTTAATCGTGATAAATATTCGTTGTAATCCTAAATGTAGGCAACGATTTAATGTGGGGTACTTTTATCGAAGAGGCACATCATTTACGATATCTATTAAATTAACCTGCATATAGCGATAGCTATTGTAGTATATAAAGGGAGCAATTTGGATTACATATGTAGAATCTAAACAGAGCACTCTAAAAGTATATCAAGCTTTGAACAGCTTATGTACTTTTATAAGAGGTTTTGTCTTTATAAAAGGAACACTGCTTAGTACTTCTTCTTCTACTCTACTTCTTCTTCTACCTTCTAGTCTGTATAATTTTTAAAGTATCTTGTGGTATTGCTCGAAGCTTTTATGAAAAATTTTTCAATAATTTTTGTCATCAAAATTCAAACCTTCAAAGCAATATTGACTGCAATATAGAATATAATGATGTCAGCAGGACTTTAAAAAAAGCGTTGGAATTTTTAGAAATATGATTTAATATATTCATGTATTTCAATAAAGATCTTTAAATTATTTATAATTTTCTGTCTTCGATATGAATGAATAACTGCTGCCAGCCTAGATGTATGCTACATTTTTTTAGGGTTTACAATCACACTACTTATTGAACTGACCAAGAATAACTGATAATTATTTTAGAATAAGAATTTTAATTTACAGTCTTTAGTATTCCAAGAGTGGCGCAAAATATTAGGTTGGCAAATATCTCCCTTCCCTTTTTTGCTCTTTATTCAATGCTTTATAAAAAGTGTTACAGTGATTGGATTTATTTCAAATATGCGCCGTTTCGTTCGATAATCTGTTTCCATCTAGACAGCAACTTCATAATAACCCCCCCGTAGAAGCCCCTTCCTTATTTGCGAAGAACTCGGACTGCCACTTTTCACAATCCTCTTTTGAATTCAACTCTACACCACCAAAGGCGTTCGCCATGGACAGGAACAGGTGGTAATCATTTGGCGCTATGTCCAGGCTATATGGTGGATGCCATAAAATTTCCTATCCGAGCTCCCGTAGCTTCTGACGAGGGATCTGGCGTTCTCCTGGTGGAACAACACACCCTTCCTGTCGGCCAATTCTGGACGCTTCTGGTCGATCGCCTGCTTCAAGCGGTCCAGTTGTTCGCAGTAGCTGGTAGAATAAAGTGTCTGGCCATATGGGAGCAGCTCATAGTGAATGATTCCCTTCCAATCCCACCATACACACAGCAAAACCTTCCTGGCCGTCAATCCTGGCTTGACCACTTTTTGGGACGATTCAACGACCGATTCACCACGACCGTTTTCGCTTGATATTGTCGTATGTGATCCATTTTTCGTCGCCAGTCACCATCCGCTTCAAAAATGGGTCGAGTTCGTTCCGTTTCAGCAGTATATCCCAGGCGTTGACTCGGTCCAGAGCTTTTTTGTATATCCATCCTTCTGCTGATGGTTTAAAATGGTTTGGTGACTAACTCCCATCTCCTGGGCGATGTCACGAGATGCCACATGCCGGTCTAACTCGATGTTTTCCATGCTTTGATCGGTATTCGTCGTCACAGGTCTTCCGCCGGCTGGCTAATCCATGGTGTCGTTTTCACCCGCTCTGAATCATTCATCTCACGGAATTTTTCTCTAACGGATTTGCCTTTAACGAAGGAAAACTTTAAAATAGCGTGAATTTCGGCGTTAGTGAACTCCATGTTTACACGTCTAAAACTGTTGAATGCAATATCCAAATAGCTATGTAGCGCTTTATACATAGCCGCGAAATTCAATAGACAAAAAGGCGAAAGGGAGATATTTGCCAAACAAGTACCAGTAGACACCTAGACATCCAGGTTAGGTTAGCTTAGGTACGAAGGCTGTTCCTTATGTCTACAGAAAGATTGACCTTACTGAGAGCGAAGAGTTTCCTAATAATTGTTGGAAAATATAGTTGCAAAGGGACATTGATTATAAATCACATGATATTGTTAACGCAGAGGAAATATACTTAGTGAGTAGCCTGGAGAAATGGTAGAGGTATAATTTTGAACTACCGTAACCTAAAATTGAATATTCAAAATAGAAAGAGAAATAAGTATTTAGTTGTATTCGATTTTAGTCGATAGCACTCAGAAGACAGAAAAATACATATACGATCTCCTCTTCTAAAAAGCCACTATTTTCTATCTTCTTTTTCAACAGCTCTAAACGCACTGTCGACTTCGGCTTGGCGCGTGGCTATTCGGGCACACAAGAGGCGAAACATCGCATGGGTTTGGCTGCTGCCAACTTCCCCGGTGGCCCAGGCAGGAGGCGACGATCGGAAACCGAGGTCTAAATTGCCCCTCGCAGCAAGCAAGCGTTTGAATGCAAATGCAAATGAAAACTTCCTGATTTGAAAATTTCTGAATTTATGCCGGATTTATTAGAGAACTCTATAAGAATTTGTTGATTATTAAATACATAAACAAACCGCATATATATATACATACATACAAATAAATAAATAAACAAAGAAATAACTGTGCTAAAGCGCATGTTGCATCCTAAAGTAAAGTGACTATTTTTTATTAGCCTCAATATATATGTAAATGTATTTAGTACAAAAACAAAACATAAGTATTTATTTACAACACACAGTAATCACATATATACAAACAAAAATATTTATATTTATGATGAGAAGAAGAAATAGAAGGAAATGTGAAAAATATTTAGCTTCAATTTATTGTATTTATTATAAATAAATAAATATTAAATATAGTAAAATTAATAAAAAAAAACTATGCGTGTTGAACACAAAATAAAAAATATAATATTTGCAAAAACAAAAACAACATATGTATATTCTCTAAAAAAAAAAACAAAAAAAAAAAACAATTGTTGCTCCAAAAGTTTTAAAATTTGCAAAAATAAAGTGAAACGAAACGATCGATGTTGGCATTTTCTCTAGCTTATAAGACAGTGTGTGCACAAATTGCTATCAAAAATGCAACAAAATATTTTACCAAAAAACTAGTAGTGAAAGTGAGAACAAAAAAAAAACAAAAAGTAGACGAAAACACTTGTAAAATAAAAACAAATTACAAACAGTATTTAATGGAAATTATTTGAGAAAAAAATCTTTAAGTAGGTATGTAGGTTAAGAGCATACATACAAACACAAACAAGAAGCACAACACGTCGGAGCATAACACATAAAAACAACACCACCAAAGCCACCGAAGCCACCAACAAATAAATGCCACAAACGAAAAACTTTCACACACACCCACATACATTAAGGCCCCCGAGAGAAGCTGAGAATTTTAGTAAAATTTCGCAAAAATTATATTAACTGTATTATAACACAAACATACAACTTACCAACAAAAACATATTTATTAATAACAATGAAAAAACTTGATTCAAATGAAACGAAATATATATATATATGTATATGTACTTACTTACTTGTATAATATATATAAAGAGTGACGAATTAAATACATACATACGATGTGAAACAGTTATGAGCAAAATAAAAAATAAATTGAAAATAAATTGTACTGAGAAAACCAATAAACAAAGCGTATTTCAAATTAGAATTGCTTTTGAGGTGTGATTATATATATTTTTTATTCAAATATTATTATATAAATATGTGTAGATACGTATCTGCCATAGATCTGTGTGTCTGGCTGCATACAAACTCTCAAAATGCTGTCTCTAACTGCGCCTTGCAATATCACTCGCGTTATCCCCATATCTCTCTCACCCTCCCCATCTGTGTCTCTCACTCTCCCCATATCTTTTCCTAACTTTCCCCATCTCTGTCTCTCACTCTCCCCATCTCTTTTTCTAACTCTCGCCATCGCTGTCTCTAACTGCGCCTTGCAATATCATTCGAGCTATGCCCATATCTCTCTCACTCTCCCCATCTCTGTCTCTCACTCTCCCCAACTCTTTTCCTAACTTTCCCCATCTCTGCCTCTCACTCTTCTCATCTATTTCTTTCACTCTCCCCATCTCTTTTTCTTACTCCCCCATCTCTTTTTCTAACTCTCGCCATCGCTGTCTCTAACTGCTTATTGCAATATCACTCGCGTTATCCCAATATCTCTCTCACTCTGCCCAACTCTGTCTCTCACTCTCCCCATCTCTGTCTCTCACTCTCTCCATCTCTTTTTTTAACTCTCCCCATCTCTGTCTCTCACTCGCCCCATCTATTTTTCCAACTCTCCCCATCTCTGTCTCTCACTCTCACCATCTCTTTTTCTAACTCTCCCCTTCTCTGTCTCTCACTCTCTCTATCTCTGTCTCTCACTCTCCCCATCTCTTTTTCTAACTCTCCCCATATCTTTCACTCTCTGCCACCCAATTGTATTGCTCTCTTAGTAATTAAGTGTTAATGCATTAATTTTAATGTTAATTACTTTCGAAATTCGAATTTATAATTATAAATATATAACGGTAATATAAAGACAAACGGCATAATAGGCACATTGTCACAAAGACAAACAGACATATATAGACACGTGCAATCACACACAACAGAGACTCATCTCAAATATTATCAGAATTATCAAATCAAAATTAGAAACCCAAGAAAGTCATGGAAGTCAAAAGGAAGTGTCTGGTGAGTAGTTGAAAGGAGGTATCACAATCAAGCAGTGCTTGAATAACCGTTATTATACACATACACATCATAAGAAATATGTGCGTATAATTCTAATGTAAATCGATATAAAATATTCACTACAATTTACTGAAACAATTATATATATATACCCATACGTACCTACTTGTGTACTTAAAGTCCACTATTGTATTATAGAATGTCATGTCATAAATGTCTACCAAATTAACAAAAATACAAAAGTAGCAATCTGAATTACATTGTAGTTCGAGCAAGTACTTTCTGAGCATTTAAAATAATAAAAAAAGTTACGTAGTGAAAATAACTGAACTTAATTTGGATGTGATTCTTTGGAGCAAATAAAAATTAATGGTAAGTGGGGTTTACTGAAAGCAAGTGTCAACAATTCACGTTAAAAAATCCTAACAATTTTTTTTATTCGGAAAAAAATATGGCAACCCTCCATTGAATATTATTATTAGAGATGGCAACCCTAAGCAAAAAATTTGGACAAAGAACATAAAAGGTCGGATTTCCTATTCTAACTATTGATTAAATAAACCTGAAAAAAAAAAAAAACAAAATTAAAAGAAAGTGGTAACCCTATACAATGCTTCTTTCATATAACCAGTGTAATTTTGGTAAATTAAATGGATCGATTCTTGCTAATATTTTCTTTTTAGTGGGATTCTATTTTAATGAATATTTTTGATAAGGATGCATCCCTGTTACTTAAATAAAAAATTAAACAAAATTAAAAGAAAGTGGTAACCCTATACAATGCTTCTTTCATATAACCAGTGTAATTTTGGTAAATTAAATGGATCGATTCTTGCTAATATTTTCTTTTTAGTGGGATTATATTTTAATGAATATTTTTGATAAGGATGCATCCCTGTTACTTAAATAAAAAATTTTGAGCCTTCAAACATTTTACATTTCTCAAATAGTTCATTTATTTCAGCAAGTTATTTAGTTTTAGCACTAATCCCGATCTAAAACCTATTCCAGTCCAATAAACTCTATTACAAACATATTTGTTCTTAAGCGAATGAAAATCTACAAATTCTACAATTAATGTCTGTGTTTGGCAACTCTAGTAAGAATAGTTTTATATAAATAAATCTATATTGTTTTTAAATAACTTATTTAATTTACAAGTAGATCCGTTAATAAGTTACAACACACTCCGAAGGTCCTGATTCAAGATGACAGAAAATATTAAAGTTATCTTCGTTATATGAAAGAAATGGCAACCATAACGAAAAGTTATTGAGAAATTTAAAACATATAATTTTTATACTCTCGCAACAAAAGTTGCAAAGAGAGTATTATAGTTTTGTTCACATAACGGTTGTTTGTAAGTCATAAAACTAAATGAGTTAGATATAGGGTTATATATATCAAAATGATCAGGGTGACGAGACGAGTCAAAATCCGAATGTCTGTCTGTCCGTCCGTCCGTCCGTCCGTGCAACGGATAACTTGAGTAAAAATTGAGATATCTTGATGAAACTTGGAACACACGTTCCTTGGAACCGTGAGAGGGTTGCTTTCGAAAATGGGCAAAATCGGACCACTGCCACGCCCACAAAATGGCGAAAACCGAAAACACATAAAGTGTCATAACTAAGCCATAAATAAAGTTATAAAAGTAAAATTTGGAATAGAGGATCGCACTAGGAAGGGGCATATTTGGATGTAATTTTTTTGGGAAAGTGGGCGTGGCCCCGCCCCCAAATCGGTTATTTGTATATAACTCGCAAACCAATAGAGCTATATAAACCAAACTTTCTGCAGTCAGTTCTCTTACGTACCCCACCACACACCATGAAAATAGTTGAAATCGGATAATAACGACGCCCACCTCCCATACAAAGGTTAGGTTGAAACTTACTAAAAGTGAGTTAACTCAGTAACGAAAAACGCCAGAAACACTAAATTTCACATAAGAAATGGCAGATAGAAGCTGCACTCAGATTTTTTTACAAAATAGAAAAGCATGGCATCGCCCACTTATGGGTCAAAAACCATATCTCAGGAACTACTCGACCGATTTCAATGAAACTTGGTTTGTAATAGTTTTCTTACATCCCAATGATATGTTGTGAAAATAGGCCAACTCGCTTCACAACCACGCCTACTTCCTATATACAAGAACTTTGAAGACGATCTGAATCGTTAACTTTACAATATATAAAGGTAGCACTAGTGAAGATATCGATGCAGAACTTTGTACAAATACTACCTTTATAGTGTGGAAGCCCCATTCTAAAAATCGCCGAAATCGGACCATAGGTTTTCAAGGCCCCATGTATCGAACATGAGGACCTTGGTGTTTCTAACTTAATATTAGGGTTTCCAACTTTCAATGGACTTTATACAATATATATGATGAATATGTGGGTCAAATTGTGTATTATATAATATAAATAAAGTTAAATAAATAAATTGCGAGAGTATAAAATGTTCGGTTACACCCGAACTTAGCCTTTCCTTACTTGTTAATACATAGAAATACTTAGACGGATGATTTAATTTTTTTAAGAGGATGACAAAATCTTGCAAAAAATAAATAGCAGACAACACAATTTGTGAAAATAAATGTTCTATTGTTCGATCTTACAGATAACAGTGTTACAAACTCGGTAGACGTCCGAGCACTGGGACGCCTTACTGCTTAGACTGAGATCTATCATAGACTCATTGATGTGTTTATGGTTACGAGGGCTTTCGCTTACGGCTGGAATGGATTGGAAAAACTGGAAACTCGTTTGTTTATGTCGTAATAATTACAAATTGGTTAATTCATAATTTTTTTTTAATAAAAATTTACCGACTAAATTCGAAAAGGTAAGTACAAAATTTAATAATTTAAACTCCCGATATCTGACTACTCGCTAGATACTTCCAAAAAAGCTGTATGCTCATTGGCAGCCTTTTATGTATAGTACTACTGGATTGATTGATATCACTTACTCGTATAGCCTTTTCTCATGTCCACTCTCACTCCGGTCCGATTTTCAACACCAGAATTTAACGCGCTGCCCACTTAAATTAAATTACATTTATATTTGTCTACGCTGGCGGCCCACAGGTGTCTGCATTTAGGGCTTTATTGGCATTTTGTTGTTTGGTCTGCCGCAATTAATTAACGAAATTAATTGAACATCTTTATCCTTTTAGCATTAACACAGATTGCCAAATACAGGCTAATGCAAACAAATTATTGCACCTTCGCATATTCATACATTTGTTGATGTGGTTATGGATATAAATGTATAAAAATATTTGTGGATACGTCACGGAAGGTTATCACAGGTGGGTAATTTAAGAGCTTTTTTGCTGTATTTGAATATTGGTATTAATAGATGATGGGTCAAAATGTTGGTTGCTTTTGTAGCAATACTATTCATTAATGGGAATTCAGAACTCAACAACTGTTTATTGTCAAGAGAAACACTCCGGGATATATGTCACAAAGAGTATGAAAGTATAAGTATACTGAAATTTATAAGAGTTGTTAATTCGATAAAGTATCATTAAGACGACACGGTGGTTCAGAGATTTATAAATGGTATCCTTAAGGCCTAGGTGGTTCGATAGACAATCACTACTCCCAAGTTTTAAGTTTTTTTTACATATTAATAAGAGAGTGAAATAAGATTGTCACTAAGAAATATATTTTAGGTCTTTGAAACTTAATAATTTAAGACCACAAAGGCGACTTTAGATTAGATTAAGAGTTAAGAAACGCCCATGCGACCTAAGGTCTATAGTGCCCCCTTCTGTTATCACAGAATACCTTCCAATCCTGTCGCTTTAAGAAAACTTAATATCACAACAGCGCTGATGGACGCGATACTTTCACTTTGGGGATAGAGAGACCCCATTGGCTGACTCCTTTTCCTCGCAATCGCGGGGTAGTTTTTGACTTTGCTTGTCACCTAAATTAACCTCGCGTGATCAATGGACATGGAAGGTCAGTGAATTTAAAGAGATCACGTCGAATGTCTTGATGCTTGTCATGCCAAGGGTCAAGCCCCCAGTTAACAAATATGAAGGCCTATAGCTCACTTTTTACCGAAAATATCGCTTTATATGTAAGAAAATATTTGATTATAAAGATTTGCTAATATCTGGAAAATTTTTCGGGCAAAACGTAGGCGTTATATGGAAGCTGGTCTTTATTTTAGATGTAACTTAAACTTGGTTTCCGTAATATGTCCTTAAGGTAATAATAATGAAAATTGGGGCTCGGAGAGAAAACTATTCGAGAAAATATCATGGGTGAGTCAAAAACTTAAGAGATAAGAATTATGCTGTCCTCTCTAGTATGATAAGTTTTTAGAGTTGATATGTTACAATTTTTTATACAATAATTATCAGAATTTATTAAGTATTGGTCTACAACTTTGCTTCCGCCGTTTTCCAATAGACAATAGATCTTGGACATTTGTGTCAACATTAACCCAACAAAACAAAATATTTGTAGAGATCTGTTTGCATCCCAAACTTATTCTCAACTGAAAATGTCACTTTTTGAGCCGAATTCTCGACATTTGCGGGAAATTTTGTTTTTCTTTTCTAATTCCAAGAAAAGTGCGGCTTAGGCTCATCGAATGCTTGCGGATACGTACGTACGTACGCGAATGGTTTCAACGTTTTAAGAATGGTTATTATGAAGTCGAAGACCGGCATGGTGGTGGAAGGGAGAAGATTTTCAAAGATGCTGACTTGGAAGCATTACTCGACCGAAACCATCACAGCAGATCGATACCGAACGCAATTGATGCGTTTGAGCTGAGCACTAGAAGAAAAACGGCCACAGTACGATAAAGTCATTCTCCAGCATGACAATGCTCGGCCTCACATCGCAAAGGTGGTCAAAACCGTATTCTCCATGCGTTGCTCCAACTGACTACCACTTGTTCCGATCGATGGCACACGGTCTAGCTAACGAGCACTTCAGTTCTTATGAAGAAGTCAAAAAATGGATTGATACTTGGATCGACTCAAAAAATGAGGAGTTCTTTCGTCACGGAATACGCATGCTGCCAGAAAGATGGTCAAAAGTAGTAGCTAGCGCGGCCAATATTTTGAATATACAAAAAAGCCTTAAATTTATAAAAAAGGGCGGAAGCAAGGTTGTAGACCATATGTAATAAATGTAATGTTATACCTCAGTCAAATTATTATATGTGCATGAACTTTTTGCAAAAAAAATTAAAGATTACAAAATTGCAAAAAATTGAAGTTTAGGCTAATGGTAAATATTTATATGTGCATTTTACTATTTTTACCAGTAAAGCCTATACATTTGAGTTTAACTGAAAGAAATGTTTATTTTAAAAGTCAGTAGAATTGTCCTTATATTTTAAAACTAAATTAAGCCGCTTAATCAGAGAATTAACTACTGACTGTAGAATAGTTATGTAAATATTGGCAAATTCTTGCTTTATGTCTAATTTAAGGTGACGTACTGTCTCAAACTGCCTTCCGTTTTGGAAAACAGTAGCAGAGAGTTTCCCCCAGAGATCCTCAATAGGATTTAGGTTCGAACTCAATGCTGCACATTGTAATACCGAAATTTTCCGGTCGTTAAAGATGTTCTTCGTGTGGATTATCCTTTCGATATGTCCAGTTATATGCCATAAATATTGCCAGCAAATTTTATTAAATCGCTGTCCAAAAGATCTACATTGATATTAGCACTCATTTGAGTGAATATAAAACATGTAGATAGCTTTCCACAGCAGCAAAATGCAGCCCATGAAATCAAGGTACCGCTTCCAAAACATCGCTTGTAGTAGGACCGTCGTTCCTGGTGCGAATCTCTCCAATATTTCTTGCAATGACCTGGGCCGACCAAATTTAATTTTTTTTGTCACTAAAGACTGTATTCTATCACTCATCGGTACAGAATTGGTATTTATTTGCAAACCTCAAATGGCTTCTTTGTGTCTTTCTTTAGCGTTGGTTTAGGTGCCATGGAGGTGTGTTTCAGAAACTGATTTTTATGTATAATTGGAAAAATTATATTTATTGTGATTTTCGATCTTAACTAGGTCCATATTTGATCGCTGCTTATCAAGTCCGCAACTACTAGCCGTCGAATCATCCTTTCGCACCGCTCATCAATGTTGTTTTTCGTCCGCTGCGCCGCACTATACCATAATTAGTGGGGTTTTTAAGAAATTTTTAGATACAATTCGGATGTCACTTTTTTCTAGAGCCATTTTGGAACCGCTTTTATGCATTCCTATGATTATTACTTGTTCCTCGACTGATAAACTTGAACCACGAGGCATTTTAGGCTTAACGTTAAATAAATGTAATCAAATTTTTAATAATTCATTAAGTTAATGCACCTACAATAATTTTGAAAACAAATTTTTGCAAAAAAAGTTTTTGCTGCGACACTATCAGTAAGAAAGATCCGCTAAACTGATTTTGCACATATAAATATTTTCTATGTAATACCCAATTCATAATCACATTCTTAATGTAACTGTACAACAAACGAGAAAAGTATGAAACAATTTTCGTTGCATAGTAACGGTAACATATCCACATTCCACTTGTATTCCACATTTACCGAAATCCAAAAAATAACAGTGAATAAGAAATATAAACAAAAGCCGAAATGCACATATAATTATTTGACTGGGGTATATTGCCTAGTATCTATATAACCTGCAATTTCTTTAAAACCTTTAAATAAAAATTTTATTTTTTTACTAAAAAATATTTCTGTTTATTGCAATTAATATCGATGTGTATAAACTTATTTGCGTAATATTAAAACAAAAGTTGCACTTTCGAACATTTATTGCTTGTCATGTTAGCTGACAACAATACTAGTAAATATGTATGTACGTATTTTAATTAGTTTGCATTTGTATGTGTGTTTGTACGAGAGTGTATGTATTGTTCATAATAATATGTATGTATACTGTTATGTATTATAACTGGTGAGTATATAACTTATATATGTATAGCTATATGCATTTATTTATGCAATTATACTTATTTAGGTTTTTATTATTTGTTGTTGTTTGTGTTTATATGTATGATAAATTGAATACATTTTCAAATATTGTGCGAATTCTCTACTTCCTCTAACAATACTTTAAACTAATGTGATTATTGCATTAATCGATATTTATGTAAATTACGCGGTTTTTTGGGGGGAATGACATTTAAATATTATGTGGGAAGCATTTAAAATATTTAAAATTACTTCCTTATTGTTGTTTAAATGCAACTGGGTACTGTGCTTATGGTGCATAAGTGATTTATACAACTACGAGTACTAGATATGTACTAGTTATACTTATATTTGAAACCGATTAACTTAAGTAGTATTATACAACTAAAATTTCATAAGCTGTTGCGTAATTTGATTTTTTATTTATTATTTAATATTTAAAGATCTTAGTGAGAAGATTGGCACTTTAAGGTTGAATGCTACTAAAGACTATCTGCTATCTGCACATGTGTATTCATATATAATTTTATATTTACTGTAATACTTAGTTTAGTGTAGCTTGCGATTTCTTAAATATTAATATGATTCATAAATACTTTTGTGTGTATATATGTATAGTTTCTATATAATATAAGTAACTATAATACGTATTCACTCGTTCTGCGATAAAAATTAAATTTCTATGTCAAGAAAAGTGGCGTTTTAGTAATTTTAATAACATTATAATATTTTATTGAGAAAAAAACCGTTATTTTTTCATGTATTAATTTATGTTTTATTTTATAATATTTATTTATTTTATGGTAAGATTATAATTATTTGATATAATTTAATACAATATATTAAAATATGTTTATGTAATAAATTATATTAAATAATAACAAACATAAAATTATATAAATTATGAATTATATCATATTATTCATGTTTTTTTGCAAACCCTTTCAATTATAATTATTATTATTTATGGCATTTTATGGTATTTATAAATTTATCATTTTTTATTTTATAACTTGACACAAATTAATTTAAACTTATTATATTTGTATTTATTTAAACGTTATACAATTCTTTTTGAATTACTTTTTATTGCATTCCAATACTTTTTTATTCTAATAAAGGCTTTTTAGAAATCATTATATTTTAACTTATTTGAATTCGAATTTAGTATCTTAAATACTTCAAGTATAATGTACTTGTGTCTTGTTTTTCTTTATATATTTATGCAAAACCAGAATATAAATTTATTTTTTATGTGTTTTTTTATTTTTTTCATATTTCTTTTATTATTATGTTTGTAGAATTTATAAGCCCTTCAGTTGGATTACTTCATAAAGCTGCTTTTATAATATTCATATTATTAAATTAATATAAATAATACCATTTTATTTAGTATGTCATATAATATTAGATTTTCATTCAATTAGTATTTTTTTTTAAATAATTATCATTAGTACTTTATTAATTAAAACATTTTTGTATTATAGTTTGATTTTATTTGATTTGAATTTTTGTTCATTTCGTTTTCATTACTAATTAATATTACTTAATTTTATTTTTTTATTGTTTAAACATATTTTACCAATATTTATTTTATTTTTATTTTTATTTTTATTTTAATTTTATTTTATTTTATTTTATTTTATTTTATTTTATTTTATTTTATTTTATTTTATTTTATTTTATTTTATTTATTTATTGTAATATTTTAACCTTTAATTTCAATTTGAAATGTTATTAAATTATATATAACACTTTAAATTTATTTATTTTTAATTTGAATAAATTTTAGTTTTAATTTTATTTGATATTCCGTATTTAATTTTATTTTATTCACAATATATAATATAATATTACGCTTTACTCGTTCTTTCAACTTAATTTCTACGTATATATGTACGTCTGTATGTATAGACGCCAGTAAACAATTCTACAAAATATATTTACAGTCTTTGTGTGTTAAAACGAAAAAAAAATGGAAATTTATGATATTGCTGCCACGTAGGCTCAACAACGGATATGCACTGCTGCGCGCACAACGAAATTCCACAGTCGCGGAAGCCGTTATGATTTGTTTTGGTGGTCACAGCTGCACCACCTGTCGCACACGTCAATTTGCGCGCACTTCACTGCGTCGCGCCGCCCCTTCAGATTTTGACAGCTGCCGAGGTGTTGTTGGCATTATTGTTGTTAGTGTTACCGCTATTACTGTTATTTACACCAACATTGTTATTGGCACTGCAATTGTTAGTCAAATTGCCAGTGCTGCTGCTATTTTTATTAGCCATATTGTTGGTATTATTGTTGTTTTTAACACCAGCCGCATTATTTGGATTATTGGAGACAACTCCACCACCACCAACACCAACAACATTGCCAGCTGGCAACGACGGACGCAACAACTCCATATACTGAAACGGTACGTGATAACTCTGACCCTTGTGCTCGACAATCAAGTGTCCGCGACACGTCGATGCGCCCACAACGCTGACGGCTTCACCCTTCTTCAACTGTTGCTGCAACTGTTGTTCGGCCGGATTAACGATGGGTGGATCCTCGGGGAAATTCATTTTCATGATGCGACTCTGCGGATAGCACAGCTTCAGACTGCCAGCGATGGTGTAGCCGCGTGACGGTGGCACGGGCGGTGGACGTTCCTACACAAGCACAAGAATGGACATCGGCAGCAATGACGTCAACAACAGCGACATTAGCGGCATTACGGGTAAGAGTTTGAGAAGACAGTGTGACAGCGTCGCACAAAGGCAGCATTGAGATAAGAAAAGAATTCAATTGAAAGGCATTTGACAAACAATGAATGATGAAGTATGTCCAATGCCGAGGAAAACAAATTTATTGCGACTCATAATGGGAATCAGTGAATGGTTAAATGAAAGCTACGAGTGTGTAGGAGACGTGCGGAAGGAAGGAAGCACAAACTAAATGTTGGTTAGGCGCATGGACAGGCGATTAGTGGTTTATGACTTGCAATGGTTAGTGGTTAGTATGGTGTGTGTGTGGGATGAAAGAGATAAAATCAGTGCTTTGAAATTAAAAAATGGGCAAAATTAAATGGCTTCGAGTTAGTTAACGTAAGTTGAAAAGTCACGCACACACCACAGTGTACTACTATAGTTGGTGGAAGTGAAAGTGAAGAAGATGTTAGTGAAGTGAGTTTCCAAAAACCAATACTTATTAAAAATAGTATTATATATTACGAATAACGGTAAAATAAAATAGGCAACTTTTCTTTACATGTTAATCTGTTGCCTTAGAAATTTCTTAAATTTATTCTTCTTAGTTTAAATATAAAATATTAGTACAAAGAGACATGTTTTATATTTTTTTTATTTCTTCCGCGCCAAAATGTATGCAACGTAATTTAAGAAGTTAGTGTTGCCAAATTTCGGCGCAAATTGAATGATACTTCATGTAAGGATATTATTAAGAAAGAAACCCCTTTAATTCCCAGATAAATAAAAACCAATATTAGATAATACAGTAAAGAGGAAACATTTTTGACAAGCTACTTTAACCAATATTTTCGAATATTCGAACTTTTTAGTATACTTTTGAGACATTTGTGAACTTTAAAATGGCTGCTAAAACTCGCGAAAGACTTAAAGAGTGAAAATTATAATACTCGGAGCATTTATATTGAAGAAGTTAGCAAGAATTGATAATTTTTTTAATTGATTTATCCTCACATGGAGTTAATACCCTACATAAATTCAAGTTAAATATTAGTGAGGGTTCAAAATAATGGTCATTATCAACAGTATGAAAATAAATAATAACTATCAAAACCCCAAAATAAGAAATGAAAGTTGTTTTAGGTTATGAAGGCGTTTAAATTGGTTTCTGGATTTTTCTTCAATTATCTGTTCCTAATTTCCTACTCTTTCTGTATTTCAATTAGTTTCTAAAGATTTTTTTCGAACCACAGACTGTAGCAACTGGATCGAAAGACAGTCAAAACACCTTAAGAAATCTGATTGTCCACTCATTTGGTTTTAAATTTATATGGCATGGTTGTATTTGACGATCTGAAAATTTTCTGTGGAAAATATTGCAAGTAAGAACCATTTAATGGAGAAACAAGTGCTACTATGGTCTATGGCAATTGAAAAGTAGAGTCCTCTATTGACGAACAAAAACCAAACTTTATAAGTCCCTTATTATCCCCTTCCTACTTTATGGTGCAGAAGCATGGACGTTGTCAAAAACCGATGAGACGGCATTAGGAGTGTTCGAGAGAAAGGTTTTACGGAAAATTTACGGTCCCTTAAACATTGGCAACGGCGAATACCGCAGAAGATGGAACGATGAGCTGTATGTGTTATTCGACGTCATAGTCATAGTTCAACGAATAAAAAGACAGCGGCTACGATGGCTACATCATGTTATCCGAATGGATGAAAGCACTTCAGCTTTGAAAGTGTTCAATGCAGTACCTGCTGGTGGAAACCGAGGAAGGGGAAGACCACCACTCCGTTGGAATGATGATGACTTGCGATCGCTCGAGAAACCACAATATTAATTATCTGTCGCCAGGCAAGCTTCCGAATTTTAACTCGCTTTAAGCCTATAAAAATAATCTTGGAACTTTCTAAAGATCTACCGAAATTTGAAAACCCACACATGAACTAACTACGGCTTATGTGTATCGTAAAATACACTTTCCAAAGCAAAGTCTTCACCACCAAAACAAGATTTAAACATGTAAGCAAATGAAAGTTTAGTTTAAAAAAAGTTCAAACGTGCTAAGCCAGTCGGATACAACAAGCACACGTGTTGCAACAATTTCTCTACCCCACTACCAAAATCTACTTTTGTTAGCATTCATACATCCGTGCGATAAGTGAGTTTTGCATGCAAGTGTTAAAATAGAGTACGAAATAAAAGAATGATATGTAAGGTGTGATAAGAGAGAAACGTTGGATTGAAAGAGATTGGAATGAGGACTCACCAAATCTAATCCAAATAGGCTGCAGGTTTGCTGGATTATCTTCGTGTCGCATTTCTCATTCGGATCTGGTGGTGGTGTCCCGGCGATTGGTTGCGGACGTGGACGCGTCACGATGCCCATAAGATTTGTAGATTTCGCTGATAGACGCGGTACTGCGAATAAGCGAACAAAGCGAGAGAGTGAAAAAATTAATTTCAATTTCATAATTGCATTTGCCATGCCGTATTACTACTTACGTGAGTTCGCACCGCTATTGGGCAGCAATTTGGTTAGTTTTGTTGCACTGGCCGCAGTCGGTAGCATCGTTATGACGCCATTAACGCCGCGCGTACGTTTCACACCGCCCATCTTCTTGCGCCACTGCCAACCGCGCCAGGTGGCCTGTATCAACGTAGCGCTCTTTGTGCGTATCTCCGCGCGCAGATGTTCCAAATGCTGACGCATGCCCTCGCTAAGGAATACGTGACGCTTACCCGGCGCCCAAGCGAGTGTGACGGAGCCGTCCAACACCGGCGGATTCTCCATGGCGAATTCCAAGATGAGATTGCAATCTTCCATCGCTTTATCCTCGCTACGGCGATGTAGACGAAACGGCGCCAACATGGCGACATAACGCGCATTGAATTGCTTGAAACGCATGCGATGCGGAAAACCAGATGCCATCAGGTTAACGGTCTCCAACACCTGCAGTGAGCGTATCTGCCGGACGACCATCTTGCGTTCGAAGCAACCGGCCGTTTCATTGGCATTGCTGCGTATGCAGCGCACGAAATGTGGACGCGCGTGCACCAGCGTGCGTAGCAAATTGTCCAGACGTGTGTGGAAGTCTTGTGTGAGCGTAGAGACGGGTTCATCGCCATTTAACAGATCCGTATGCGATGTGGGTGAAATGCGGAAACTGAGACCGCGTGGCACATTCTGCAAGGCGTACAAAGCCTTCAGCTCGGAGCCAAAGAGATGTGTGGCAAAACCGAAATTGCAGGTGTGTTTATAGAAGACGGCAACTAAGTCGTCACGCACCACATCGCGATTTGTGTCCAAAAAGTCGGTGGTATCATACTCAACACGTCCGGCAAAGTGACGTATCATAAACATGCGTGGATCATACGGTTCGCTCGCGTGTTTCGTCTCCAGACGTGTTGAATTGCGATGTTGCACCTTAATCTTGGCGACATAACTCTCAGCCGTGCCGCGTATGGAGCACTCAGCGTCCAGCATGCTTAGCAGACCAGTGCGTAGCGAAGATATCAAGTCGATGCAGGGCACATTATCGACATAGTCCACTTCGGCATCACAAACGATACCCTCATCACGACAAGACTCCACCGACGACTTGAAAATGTGCGTATTGTAGAAATGCTGCATTGTTTCGGCGCACAAATTGATGCAGAGGTGCTCCAGCTGTGCATGTGATGGCTCCTCGAAGCCGAACATATCGAGTATGCCGATAAAACCGTCGGTGGCATGACGTACCGCATTATTTAAGGCCGCCATTGACTTGGAGCCCGAGTTACCGCCAATAGTGGAGGCGTGCTGTGAAGCGACATCAGCCTGATTGTGCACAGACTCGTTAGAATCGGAGCTCAAAGTGCCCAGTGTGGAGCCAAGTCGTTTAAGGCTGTTGGCACGTCGCACAATAGTGGCTACGGTGCGGCAGTATAACGCTTTCGCCAGACAATCGCGTGTCATGTTGGACATATTGGCATCGCAGACAGACTTCACTAGCTGACCACGTGCGTTGTGTGTGCGTGTGGTGAGTCCACGAAAGAGTGCGGCAGGCGGCACCCCCAACAAACTGGCGACGGAGTTCAGTTCGGCTTCACCTTTCACATCCACCTCGAGGCTCTATAAGAGAATGAACAAGATTTATGAATAAAAATAATTAAAATGTAAAGTAAAATACTAAAATATATATTTTAAAAATAAAAATTTACTTAAAAATATTAAAAAAAAAAATAAAAAAAGCTAACTAAATTTTCCCGTTCAGTCATGAAGTTCGCAACATACACGATTTAAAATCACATTCAGGCGTAAATTACCCAAATAAATACATCATAACGAGAAAAGTGCTTGTGCTGGGATTTGAACCCGCAGCACTTGATTCAACAGCATAGTGTTTTATCACCCTGCCACATGCGTAGCATTAGAATCTGTGACAAAGTGCCGTTTTGTAAATTTGTATTGTAGCAAAGACACACACCTATTATTGTATTTGAGCTAAAATAGAAATTTGTATAGGGTGACACAAATGCTCGAAATTTTAAAAATATTTTAAAAACATATAAGTAACCGTTAGTTTAAATACATCAATATTTGGATAAAGTATATTTCAATTTTTTCAAGAGATAATGACGTTTGAATTTAGATACATTTTTAAGCAATTCATTGCTTCTATAGTCTTTTGAGTATAAAGCCTGTTGGGCCTGAAGCTCAGGATCGATTTTTTCTTTTTGGTCGCATATAACAATGCTAGATGGTTGATCAACACCTTTGCTGAACCTTGAACTACATACTTTTTTTAATAAAGCATTGATACGAGACCTCAAGCAGTGATTTTGAACTAATCGAATTCTTGAAACAATATTTTAGAAAATAAAAATGTAAAAACAACTCGCTGACTTCGTAAAACCTCTTTAGAGACAATTCCATCTATTTAGTCTCGAAGGAAGCCGAATCTAAGTCCCGATATAGGCTGTAATTACCCATGTCCCTAAAACCTAAATGCTAGGTTAGTTATTAAGCTTCTGGTCGGCAAAGATACCGATGTTGACAGAAACATCCCTAAACTCTTTGTAAAACTATGTCATCGCCATAGTTTATTTTCAAAGTGCTTCATCTAGAAAGATGACTGAAGTTATTAAACATTATTTCGCCACGGAAAGCTCGAGACTTGAAGAAACCAGGTATCCAAGATATCTTTATCTATATCTGGTCTCCAACCGAATAGAAATAATAGTCAACCGGCTGAAGAGGGTCCATCTATATGCTAAATGATCTTCCAAAGGCTTGACATCTCAGCCTGTCTTGAAAACAGGCTCTAGATTTGTTAATGGATCAAACACAATCTCACAAAGAGGCGAAAATCTATCACTGCTACCTTCGTATCCGTTCCCAACTATCTGTAAATGATTTTCCAAAGGTGATATTTCAGTCTGTCTTCAGAAAACTCTAGGACTAAATATATAGGACATAACATCATAAGGAAGCGAAGAACTGTCACTGCTACCTTCTTATCGCTTCCATCTATCTGAAAAAAGATCTTTCTAAGGTTTGACATCGCAGCCTGTCTTGAAAACCCTAGGACTCAATATATAGGGTATAGCGCTATTTAAGGATCTAACAAAATCTCAGAAAGAGGCGAAAATCTTTCACTTTAAGCTCTCCACCTATGGTTTATACAAATCTTTGTGGAACTCACCTGCCCATCGATAAATTGCACATTCCCCAGCAGCAAAACAGCGGCAAGTACACGTACCACATCTAAGAATGGTATACCCAAGATACCCAAACAAGTCTTCCATGCCTGAAAGCGTGCGGCATCCTCCTGTTCATTCTGCACAATATCACCACTCTGCAAATAACGTAAATTCGCCGGCGAATAACCCTCCAAATTCAATTTGATACGTTCCTCTCTGCTCAGACCAGCCAGCATTTGATAGAAGATATGATAGTTCTTCTCCTTCGGCAGCGGACGTATGACGCGTGTTTGATCCAAAAAGTAACAGTGTATCTTAGTGCGGTAGAGAGCGCCATCAGTGACTTGCACCTCAATAAATTGACCAATGCGGCTCGATTCCGAATTTGTGGTGGTCTTGGCGGAACCCAAAGAACGTAGCACCGTAAAGGCGGCAGCCAAATGCTTAAAAGCATCCGTTTCCGGACCACCACCAGCGACAGCGAAGAGCTGACGCAACAGCAGCATAGAACAGTGCGTCTTACCTGCACCCGAAGTGCCGGAGAGTATGATAGCTTGCGGATAACCGGTCTCCGTTTGTTGACGCACAGCTTCCTGCACGATTTTGTTTAGCTGTGGTGCTAACGGTAGTGAGCGGGTTGAGGTGAGTGTGAGTGGATTGCCAACATCGCGATAGGGATTGATGGACAGCAGTATGGGGCCAACGTTGGTCTGCAAGTGGTGGGAAGAATTTTTATTTATTGATTATTAAAGTGAGGTTAGTGAGGAATTTCATGACTTACAAAGTAGCAATTGTCGTTGAAGCGCGCTTGCAATGTGCGCATCACTGCATCTTCGGTCAGTGGACCGGGCAGATGTATGAGATCCTCAATCTCACGCGGCTGCTTATGAGCACCGACACTGCCAACATTGTTGTTGTTGTTATGGCCAACACTGCTGTGGTGTGTTTGCAGGCTACCCAAATAGTTGTTGCTCACATTGCGTTGCTCCACATTTGTACTGTTATAACCGAAAGGTGCGACAATATTGCTGAAACTGCTGCCATGACTGGCGCTCAATTGCTTCTGAGCGATCGGTATGAAGGGTGGCAAATTATGGCTTAGGTGTTGGATATGTGCGCCAATGTTGGCTGTGGAGCGCATTGGAAGCGTATGCGAGTTATGTTGTTGCTGTTGTTGTTGCGGCTGATGCTGTTGTTGTTGTTGCTGGTGGTGGTGGTGATGCTGTGACTGTTGGTGTTGTTGATGATGTGGTTGCTGTTGCTGCTGCTGCTGTATCGTTGACGGTAATGGGTGTGGTATGGAAGTGTTGCGTGTGGAAACAATGCCCGCAGCAGCGCCGGACGTCAACGACGCTGTATTGCCGGCGGAAATTGTTGAATTATGTGGCAACGTGTGGCTAAAGCTGTGCAAATGTGACTAATGCGGCGAAAGAAGACGAAAAAAAAAACAAAAACAACAAACACTTATGAGTATATTTGTAATTGCAGGTAATTACATAGCAATTTTCTATAAACAGCAAATTGTCTTGTCAACGCCGGCGATTACAACGTCGCTGACTCACCTTATTCGTGCTGTTGTTGTTGTTATTATTATTGTTGTTAATGTGCGTAAATGCGCTGTTGGTGCTGTTGACGTTATTGCATGATGTCAAGGATACATTGTTGTTGTTGTTGCTATTGCAATTGCCGCTATTAGATTTGTTAATTGCGCTGTTATTGTTATTGTTATTACTGCTATTGCCGCCTAGTGTGGGAATTAGTGTTGAGTGTGATAATTGCAATTGTTGTTGCTGCTGCTGCTGGTGCTGTTGCAAGCTGTTATTATTAATGCAATTTGTTGTTGTTGTTGTATTATTATTGCTAAGCTGATGCGTGCTGTTGTGTAGATTCGGTGTGGATGCATGCAAATTGAGGCCGGTTAGGCCAGCTGTGTTGTTGACATGTTGCTGTTGTTGTTGTTGCTGTTGGTGCTGTTGTAGATTACTCACCGTTGTGACATTGCAATTGGAGGTGTTATTATGGCTATTATTGTTGTTGTTGTTGCTATTGTTATTATTATTGTTGCCGCTGTTGTTGTTGTTTTGTTGTTGTTGTCCCTGTCCAACATGCAGCCGATTGCGTAGGGTGACTAACTCAGTGCTGAGGCTTTTGAGGCGCTGCTGCAAGTGCACGGCTTCATTGGATGAGGATGCGTCTGCAGGAGATATAAACAGAGAACTTGGTTAATTTATAGGTTAAAAAAAAAATTATAAAAATACAAACAAATTTAAAAAATTAAACTTTTAAAATATTCTTCGATCAAAGTTAGAGAACTCTATATTTGTGAGTCATTATGAAAACGAGAGCTCGCAATGGTAACAATTAGCTTAATCAATTAGTAAAGTCGCAAACTCAATATCATGTGATGATCAGTTCAAGGTCGCATATAATTTGGCTATATCACATGGTGAATTATGAGAAAAATATTATAATTATCTATGTAAATCAAATTCCATTGAGCTCATCACATGATGAATTATGGGAAGAAATTACGACGATTTTAAATATAAATCAGATTCAACTGAGCTCTGAGCACTTTAACCATCAGTTATTTTCTTCCAATCAAAAGAAGTTTTCCACTCTGGACCATTATGAGTGTCTGGGATAGTAAAAAGTTTATATCTACAAATTTTGATAGGAAAGTAATAAACTTCCAGAGCCTGGCCTATAAAAAACAAAAGCATAGGATTGTTCTTCAAGGGTTGATTTGTGGAACTCAGAAAACTGTTATGGATCAACCTAATGTGGTACTACAAGTCAATTTGTCAGCATCAATCTTAATAACTGAAAAGAGTGTTCATCACTCCTGGTTTTCATTGTTTAACACGGCGATTATAGTGATCTTCCATCTTAACGAAACAAATTTTCCTCAACGATTTTCCTTTTGCTTCAAAATAATCCTCAGTCTCGTCTATATCTTCCAAATGACCGTACCCTTGAGGTCTGGGGATCAGAATAAGTCGCTGTGGACAGATTTTTCCTCAACGATTGACCTTTTGCTTCAAAATAATTCTCAGTCTCGTCTATATCTTCCAAACGACCATACCCTTCAGGTATGGGGATCAGAATAAGTCTCTGGGGACAGATTCCCAGATAGCTTTACAAAACATACATCCCTCTAGATGTTGTATCTTACGAAATCAATGGTCTAGTTCGGCATATGTGAAATATGTGACTTATGAAGGTTGGATCTAATTCCAAATCATACCAACTATTCACTCTGTCTAATCGTCCTGAAAATTATTTTTTCAATATATACGGAATTTTTGACACCGCCTAAGTTGCCCAAGTTAAATATTCAATATCTTTTATTATAATGATCCTAATTAAATGTGTATGTTTTGATCTTGGTAGAAAGTACACCTATGAACCTTTTTCTCCAGCAAATATACAACCCCTATTGCGAGTATCGACTGACAGTAGATAATAGACAACTGAGCGTTTGTCGACTACGGTGCTTTTGCAATTGTCGATTAGTCGCTCAACCATGCCAAAATATAATCGAAACAATCGACTAGAGTATATTCGACTCGACACTCAATCGAACCAAACGACGATGTTCAAGAGCTAACAGAAGCAATGAAAATTATTCATTTTTTAAGGCCGCGATGTAGAGAATATTAAGGAGTAGCTGAACTGCATTAACGAAGACCCTGGATTCTTAAGATTAATTGATGAAGAAAGCATTGACAATTTGACCAGTAAAGGGAGAGACTGAAACTGCTTTTAATTGGTTTGAAATATAGGACGAATCGGATCCCAATAAATTGGCCGCATCAGGGGCTTGTCCGCAATGCAAAAATGTGATTCATTATGTCAAAGATTAAACTCAAGTTATTTTCAACCATTATAGTTCGTATCTTATATATCATTATATCTAAACGATTCATGGAAAATCCATTACATAATAAAATATATTAAAATTAAATCTTGTTTGATTTTGAAATCGACTATCCGGATTTTCGATTATCCGGTATACTCCTGGTTTTATTAGATCCAGATACTCGTGTTTCTACTGAACGTTCTTAAAATGCGATGCAATTTTGGTCCAATTCATCTGAAGAGGTAACTTTTGGCGTCACTTTTTAGCGTGAAACAACTACATATAGCATATGGCTGTTTACTATATAGCAGGTTTCGATATTTTTGATGACGTAACTACTTATTAATTAAAAAGATTTCTTGAACCTGTTCATGATTCCATAAAACTCATAATAATATTTGGAACAACTTTTCAAAATTGCATCTCGCTGTTTTCAAAAGCTGTCAAATATAATTGTATATCATGCAATTGACAGCTGACAGTTGCAATGCTCCACCGAAAATCATTGAACAAGTGATTCCAAAAATCAACAAATTAAATAGATGAAGTGAACGGCAATGGATTAACTCTCAAATGTTGATTTCTATATGTATGTATGTATGTGTAACATGATCGCTCTCATCGAAAGAGAGATTTATAGGCACCACTTATCTGCTGACATCAAACTGAACTTAAAAGCGACCGCTTATGGTAATGAGCGTCTACATACGAGTAGTATATTTGTAGCTATACATATCTTCATTAGCAGTTTCAAATCCGACGAGTATTTAAATTGTGTCTTGTGCCGAGTGGCAGCAGAAGTACTACGATTATGCGGACCGCCATTTCAATAACAATAGAGACAGTGCTCAATACTCAACGCTGATTTATGGTAACTACATATGCACACCTGTTTGATTGTTTGGCTTCGAGCGGTTTGAAAACTCATTTTAGATTTTGGTAATATAAAATGACTACAAAATTTAAATAGTAATGGCTTACCAATGACAAACTTAAATTGTCTACAGCTGGTAACAACCAACTGAGCCATGAACAGGTGGCAGCTTGCCAGTCGTGTATGCTCGCGTGATAAGCACGAAATCTATAGTTCTACATAATTATATGCGAACTTTCCAAATTAATGAGAGAAGAAGCTTAGTAAAAAGTATATATTTAGAAACTAAAGTTATAAGAATATAAATATTCAAATCATTCATAATACAATGCAAAGGTCGCGCGCATGTGTGAGCGGGAAAGAGATTAAGTGTAAGCATGAGAGAAAGAGAAAGAGCGAACGAGAGATATGAGTAGAGTCAACTTTTTCGTTTAGCTGAATGGGTCAAGTGAGTACACAACCTAGAAAAAGTCAAACCGCTGCGCGTTCAGCTTCTTCACCTTGCTAGGCTTTGTAACCATTATTTTTGATGCGAGTCAACGCTCTACGCTGAACAACATATAGCGTTTGTTGTGGCTATTAAAAATAACATTTTCGGTTTGTTTGCATTAATTATAATTTTTGTGTTGTGTTATTTTCTCATCATCTTAAACAGTGTTGGTAAAAAACATATATGTACGCATGCTGGCTCTAAAAGCCTGATATAGCAAATTAAATAAGTTTAGAGCAAAAACTCGAGAATTTTTGGCGCCAAGAGAAGATTCTACTAGATATATTTTTAATGATTTTTGGTGTTATTACGAATTTGTAAAATCATGGTTTTGTGAGGAATATAGTCTTACAGCTATATTTTGGTAGAGATATTAGACTTGAGATAGTTAAGAAACATATTAATGTCATAAATGTATGAGACGGTATTCAATTTTTAGGGAAAATTTATATGAGGTCTACAACTTTGCTTCCGCCGTTTTCCAATAGATGTCTCTAGGGTCAAGCACTGGTCGGTTAAATCGATTAAATCGTTTTATATCGATCTTGTCAACATTAACCCAACAAAATATTTGTAGCGATCTGTTTGCATTCCAAACTTATTCTCAACTGAAAATGTCACTTATTGAGCCGAATTCTCGACATTTGCTGGAAATTTTGCTTTTCTTTTTTAATTCCAAGAAAAGTACGGCTGAGGCTCATCGACATTTGTAACCACTTTTATATAAAAAAAAAACTTAAATTTACAAAAAAAAAAAACGGCGGAAGCAAAGTTGTAGACCTAATACTTATATGGATAATCATTCACCTCTAGAGAGCTTTTGGTTTATTACTGTTCCCTTAGTACACTCGTATAAACTATAACATAAAGTTATAGGATCAACACAGTTGATGTGGCTGACCAAATAAATTTTTTCGTAGTATGGTATATGTATGTATGTGATTGGCGTTGGCACCGTTTAGCCGGTTATAGCCGAATCGATTATAGCGCGTCACTCCTCTCTTTCCTTCGCAGTTCGGCGCCAGTTGGAGATCCGAAGTGTAACCAGGTCGCTCTCCACCTGGTCCTTCCAAAGGAGTGGAGGCTTTCCCCTTCTTCGGCTTCCTCCGGTGGGTACTGCATCGAACACTTTCAGAGCTGGAGTGTTTTCGTTCATTCGAAAATCGTTCCATCGTCTGCGGTATTCGCCGTTGCCAATGTTCTGAGGACCATAAATATTGCGCAAAATTTTCCTCTCGTAAACTCCTAGTGTCGTCTCATCTGATGTTGATATCGTCCACGCTTCTGCACCATAAAGCAGGACGGGAATGATAAGCGACAATAGAGATTTATTTTGATTCGTCGAGAGAGGACTTTATTTTTCAATTGCCTACTCAGTCCAAAGTTAGCTAATGCTACTAGCTTCAGTGCTCTTCTGAGAAAAATACACAAATGATTCCCAACGGTTTGGTACGAGACTTGGAAGCTCTTGTTCGAAAACCCGATCTTGTAGATTTAAATATACTGACTCATATTTTATCTTGCAATTACAAGCAGATAATTCTTCATCAGATCTAAAGTCTCAAACTAAAAATTAAAAGGCAAGGTTATGTAAAACAGATTGTCGTGGGTACAGCCTAAACCTTGGTGTTATCCTGGAGTGGGATACAATAAGCGGACAATATTAGATAAAGGCCACACTTAGGGATTTCGTAAAAGTCCAAAGATTCAAGGCTTATAATATCTTTAGAACATTGCTAGTGGATATTAACATTGCTATTAAATGATACCACATTGAATAAGAAAGGTGGCGGCTGGATCCTTTTAACCCGGAATACTAACTATATCATATACGTATAAAAAGCAGAGGATATAGAAATTATGACATATGTTCCATCATCACCGGTTGGGGTTCGTCCTTTCCTGGTGCTGCACTTTCACTGCCATTAAGCAGATGGGAGAAGTCTTCCCTACATAAACCCAGTATTACCTGGACAACAGTTACCAGATTACCTAAATAGTTTAGTAGAATTGTATTGGAATGTATAATTTTTTATTGAAATTCGATTAAGTCCCCCAGCATAAAAACCTTTCTCTAAAATCACCAAATGTATATCAATAAACCGTCTGATCATTCGTGTGGTTTCGGGACTCGGGTATTTTCAAACGTTTTAGTCTAGTAATATCGAAATAAATACAATATCAAGGAGCTCAATGCTTTCTAGTTTTAGAAGTTAAAGTCATAACTAGATATCTTTGAAAGAAATATAGAAATTAAGAAAAGCATATATAAAGAGAATACGTGATAAAAGACACTGATGTTGTTGAATAAAAATAAGGTTTTTCTCGGCGTTGTAACTCAATTATGCTCATGAAATCAGGAAATTACAGGCAAGCTATTATGAACTCGTCCAAATTTGCAAATATAGAATGATATATCTTTGATAAATTTGTGGCCGTGAGAGAATGTTAAAACTCAACTTCAAATATTTGTATACTCTCGCAACAAAAGTTGCTAAGAGAGTATTATAGGTTTGTTGACATAACGGTTGCTTGTAAGTCATAAAACTAAACGAGTTAGATATATGGTTATATATATCAAAATGATCAGGGCGACGAGACGAGTCAAAATCCGGATGTCTGTCTGTTCGTCCGTCCGTCCGTCCGTGCAACGGATAACTTGAATAAAAATTGAGATATTGACGAAACTTGGCACACATGTTCCTTGGGGCCGGTAGAGGATTGCTTTCGAAAATGGGCAAAATCGGACCACTGCCACGCCCACAAAATCGCGAAAACCGAAAACACATAAAGTGTCATTACTAAGCCATAAATAAAGTTACACTAAATTTTACAGAATAAATAAGCTGCACTCAGATCTTTTTACAAAATGGAAAAGGGGCGTGGCATCGCCCACTTATGGGTCAAAAACCATATCTCAGGAACTACTCGATAGATTTCAATGAAATTGGGTATATAAAATTTTCTTGTCACCCTGATGACACGTGTGGAAAATGCATGAAATCGGTTCACAATCACGACAACTTCCCATATAACTCAATTTTGAAGTCCATCTGATTCCTCCACTTTATAATATATACATAAAGAACCAATGAAGATAGCGAAATAAAAGTTTACACAAATACTGTATATGATCCGTGGCATCACTTATGAAAAAGTTGTCGAAATCGGACTATAACTTTTCAATGATCCGGATATCGAATATGCAAAACTCAGTGCCTTATGGTAATTTTTCACCGAAAATATTGGTAAATCTCTCAGATATCTCAATTTAATTCTTCTAATAGTGTGTCTCTGTACCAGAAATAGTTAAAGTCTGGTCATAACTTCCCCTAGCTCTCATATAGGTAATTATAGGTATAATTATTATTTTCAAAAATACGATGCGCTTAATAGCTTATAAATCGGGTAATATATGAAATTTCTTAACCAAATTAAATGAGCATATACTCTCAGATATAATGTATGTTGGTGGGGAAAATAACTGAAATCGGTTCAGGAATTACCTCAGCCTATATACTGTATATGATGATTTTCGTTTTTCTATTGGGCTTTATACCGAATATATGGGTTAAATTGTGTGTTATGTATCTTGATAAAAATATAGCAATAAATTGTGAGAGTATAAAATGTTCGGTTGCACCTGAACTTAGCCTTTCCTTACTTGTTCTCCTTAGAAAACAATATCTACGTTCTGGTTGTATTTTTGGCACCAAATATTGGTCTTAAATATATAAGACCCTCAATATTTTCGATAACACACCAATATTGTAATTTCACAATGGCTACTATGGCTACTTTAGATTTCAATATTATAAATATGCATGCTTCCACCTAAGCACAATTTAAGTAAAAGCACAAGAAAATGTAATGAAAAGTTGAAAAGTTCCAAACATGTGAGAACCAGTTTTTTCGATATGCCACTTTTTGTGGTATAATCACTGTATATGTTTGTATGTATAAGTGTTTGTAGTATATTATATATAAATATTTGTTAGTATATATGTATTACTTCAAAACCAGCAAGATCAGCACCACCATCGTAACCAGTCAACAAAACTTCAACTTCGACTATGAAAATTGCCTTTTGGCATAAAAGAGAATATAACTTCAAAATAATCAAAAACAACAACAACAAAGCACATGAAAAAAATCTAAAAATTTAGCTAACCGCGTAACAAACAGTCATTTGAACGGCAAAAGGCTGTAGTTAAGCAACAGCAGCAACAACCACTTAATACATTTGTATGTACTCGTATATAACACAACAACAATAACAAGCCTTGAGGCCACTTTGTGGAATAGAAAAATCAACGAAAATAAGAAAAGCTTGTACATGAAATACAAAAACAATGCTGTGTGTTTGTAGATATGTATGTGTGTGCATATGTGCTTGTCTGTCTCTGTATTTATGCCTTTCATTGTGCTGCAGATCAGAGGTGAGGGACTGCTGCTGAAGTTACTCGTAATAAATCTTTTGCTGCCGCATAAAACTCAACCGAAACGTATTTAAGCCTCGCCACGACAAGCTTACTGCGCATGTGTAGATAGATATTTAGGTACGGAGATAAATTTCAGTGTGTTTGTGTGTGTCTGTGTGGCCATTTGGTTGTGATTTGATAAATGTGTCTAAAAACAAAGGTAATCAAATCGAAAGAGTGTGAAAAAAATCAGTTATAAAAGCGTGATTCAAAAAATATACATATATATACAAACACACATACATGCATACATATATCGAAATATAGGTGAGTAATATATATAAATAAGTATATATATATTTATCCACCTTTATAATAACATTTTGAAATTCGTTTTAGCTATTGATACTAATTGTATTGAAAAGGGTCAGTGTGCACAAATACTTATATATTAAAGAGTGTATGTACATTAGGGTGGCCCTTATTTTCCAAAGTATTCCGATTCTCGATCGCACCCCCTAGAAATATGCGAATAGCCCAAAAACTAGGATATACAAAGTTTTGGGTCAATCAAAAAAGGTTTATAGGTTGCGCAAGGAGCTTGAAATCCTGAAAAAATAAGAATTTTTGCCATTTTTATGCCTCAGACTTCCATATTTCAAAGTCACACTATCCCTTACTGGTTTTCCATACCGTAATAAGATAATAAGAATAACATTAGAACCGCTATAACGGTATATCACGAGCATGCGACGCTTGAGAATGCACCACATTAAATTTACTTTCATATTTGTATTTCTGTAACTCTATCATCAATCGACCGATTTTTAAGATTGTGGTAATTTTGGAAAGGTAATAAAATGCAGATCTTATTACGGTATGGAAACCAGATAGTGTGGCTTTGAAATATGGAGACATAAAAATGGCAAAAATTCTTAATTTTTCAGGATTTCAAGCTCCTTGCGCAACCTCTAAACCTTTTTTGATTGACCCAAAACTTTGTATATACTAGTTTTTGGGCTATTCGCATATTTCTAGGGGGTGCGATCGAGAATCGGGATACTTTGGAAAATAAGGGCCACCCTAATGTACATATGTATATATATGTATATTTGCATATATGTATGTAAGTATGTATCTAGCAATACATAACTGTATATTCCTGTCAAGTAATGCAATTTCAAAGGTACTTCATTACTACTAACGGTATTTTTGCAGTTAATTATAACCCTCCAGAGTTCAATACAAATTTTCCAAGAGAAAGTCATTGTTGTTGTTGGTAGGAATTCGGAGAGTTATGTATGTGAAAAAGCGCATTTAGCACTTGTGGTTTTATGGTAAAAGTAGCCACGACCAACATAAATTAAAGGAAAACTAATAATTTTCATTTAAACACATACTCTACAGCATTAAGAAAAATATGTAATTTCAAGCAATGTAGAGAAAGGACCAATATTTGAGTTAAATATATTCATATTGTTGATCGAAGTGAGCATTATTTTTTTCACTTCTAACAATCCAATATCACATTTCTACAAGATGCTTGTCATCTTCGAAAAGCTATTGGATTTGAGGTAATCTTTTTTATGGTCGAAGATCATTACATTAGTTATTTTAAGATCAATGAAAGATTTTACTTAATTTCTGCTAACTTCTGTCCTAGATCTGTTTCTGTGATCTAGATACATTTTGAAGAAAGAAGAAGAAGAAGAGAAAATGACTAAGATGGAATCCCATGTAAAAGGGTTTTCAATAAGAGCGCTACAAAAGTTTACAACACGCTTTGGGATATCAACGAAATTCTTTATTGCTGGGGAAGTACATTCGATGCCATTATGTATGGCACTTGATTTCTTTTGCATTTCCACCATGGGCATGCTTGCATAAGTCCAGACGCTGAACCCGGTTTCAACGATTTTCAATCATAAATCGGCCGATACTGCTGCAATTTCACGTTCGATATTCGTACTAAGCTCATCAATCATTGCTGGCTTGTTGGCATAGACCATAGACTTGACGTAGCCTCACAGCAAATAGTCTAATGGCGTCAAATCACACGACCGAGCGTTGTTTCATCCAATTAACTGGACCATTTCGTGAGATAACACGTTCATCAAACTTGGTTTTCAATAAATCGATTGTGACTTTTCCTGTTTGGCTTGTGGCGCCGTCCTATTGGAAACACTATTGTTCAAGTCCATATCATCCAATTCGAGCCCAAAATATTCGGTTATCATTGAGACTTTGCGATTGCCATCCACAGTAACGTGGCAGTCTTGATCATCACGGAAGATGTACAGCCCAATGACGCCGCCGGCCCCTAAACCGCACCAAACCGCACTTTTTTCGGGTTGCAATAGTGACTCATGGAGTACGTGTGGATTGCTGCCTGACCAATAACGCATATTTTGCTTATTGACGAAGGCATTCAGCCAGAAATGAGTCACATCATGAATGGAACGTAACGCTCTTAAAGTTGAAGCCACTGACTCCGAATTTCGGTAGTAAATTTTAATAGTTTCAACTATTTGTTGGATCGTATATCTTTCCATGATGAAATGACAAATCTTACTGAAGAGAAATGTCAAAAGAAAACATCACGTCGTTTTCTGTCTCTATCGGTCTACTTTTGTAGCTACCCTATTGAAAAACCTTTTATATAAAGGCAAAGCGACCATTCGTAAGAAGTTTGCTAAATTCCACAGGTGAACTGGAAACTGAATACAAATTTCCGTTTTTGCTATCAAGTAAAATCGACAATAAATAGATAATCACAGAAATGGAGACTTATTTAAACCAAATATGACTTTTGTTGTGTTTTATTATGTAAAACAATGAAAAAGTATCCAAAATACAATCAAATTGAAATTTACTACGAATTAAAATGTTTTGCAATTATAAAATCTAAAATTTAATTTTTACTGAATAAGTAATTAGTTTGGCCCAGTTATTTAAATTGAAGGTTTGTTTTCCAAAGAAGTAATAAATGTTCACCATGATGATGATGATTACATATGTACATGTAAATATAGTACACAATAGTTTCAGTAAGTATAGTTAACCTTTTGTGGATTTAATTAATAAATCTTTTTCGCTTGAGTAATAGCTTTTATGGCTTTAAGTGCTTTTAAAGTTTGACAAGTCTACTATACGCAGTTTTGTAACACACACATTGTCACATATTTCTCTGTCAATTCTAAATCTCTCAATATCAATTATATAAGAACCCTCATATCTCTTCAAGTATCGTCAAGTAATAGAATGTAGCACAGAGAGTGTAGTTATTTGGAATAAATAATTTATCAACTGACCCATGAAGTATATTGGAATTTGATAGAGGATACGAAGAGAAATATCTAGAATTGAAGTCAGAATTAAATTATCCTTCAATTATATTCACAGATTTGAAATTCAAAGAGAACTATATTTGAAACTTGGAAGAAGACATTCCACAATTTGTTTAATAATAAATTATGAGACAAACGGGCCTAGAGAACCTATTAAACAATGAAATTACCTTACTAAGATGAAAACATATTCAAAAGATTGTTGAATTTTTATGAGAGGAGGTCCAATTAGTTAATTACAAGGCCACACAAAAAACATTTTTGTCATCACCTGGAGCTCTTACTATGTGGATTATATATTTTTGGAAGCGCTGAATCCGAATCCGAGGTCCATTTAACCCCATCAGATCAGGGTTATGATATAACCCCAGAAAACCAACCGGATTCGTCAGAAACTCGTTATTCGGGGGTTTCCGGAGTATCTGGTTACGAACTGGTGTTGATTTTTCAACATTCAAATTGGAGGATCAAATATGCTGGACCCCTTTTTAAAAAATTCATCGCAATTCCATCAAATTCGCTACTCGAGGGTTCTCAGGGTCGCTGATTACGAATTTGACGTTGCTTTTTAAAAATTCAAAATGTGGACCAATATGGCGAACATATTTTAAAACCTTCCCACATTTGATCCGCCATTTTTATTTAATTTAAAAAACCGACACCGGATTCATAATCAGTGACCCCGAAAACCCTCAAGTAACGAGATTCAAGCGATTCCGATGAATTAAAAACAACGTTCGTCATATTGGATTCGCCATTTTGAGTTTTGAAAAAACCGGCACAGGGTTCGTAATCAGCGACCCCGAAAACCCTAGTATTGGTTTTCTGGAGTTATCTTAAAACCGTGATCTGATGGGGTTAAATGGACCTCGGATTCGGATTCAGCGACCCCAAAAACATGCAGCACACATAGTAAGAGCCCCAGGTCATGATAATTGTGTGGCTGTGTTATAGGACAAATTTTACAAATTTCTTTAATTTTCTAAGGCTGAATGGGAAAAGGTATTTTAAAGATATACATATGTATGTAGAAATCATGATATTTAAGTACGTTCCAACAATACCACCTACTGAAGTCAAAAGACCCCTGAAGATCAGCTAACTTAGTCATTTTCGTTCCAATTAATGGTTACAAATAAAGAAGTCATGGGGTTTATTCTTGATTATTGGTTGTAATAATAAGAGCTAGTGCTGAAGTTCTTCAAAATAGTTCAGAGAATAATAAACCTTTTTTCTATATCTAAGACCAACCAGCTTTTTCATACTATCTTAGTTTTACTCTTCTATTTCCAGCATCCAAAATAATTTTTAAATAAATTAATGGATATTCGGTTTTATATAATAATAAGAATAAATTTTTAGCTGGGATTTCAATGGTTTTGATATTTTATGGATTCGTTTTATTCCATATATGGTACATACCGTAAGAAATTATAAGCTCAAAATCAGCTGATAACCTAAAGCGAAAAAAAAGTTCTATTCGTTGTTAATTGAGGTAACTTATTCCAGGACACTTCACTCGTGAACCCGAGCCAATTCATAGATGCGATTCATCCCGGAATTTTTTCTATTGATTGTAAAACAATCGTATTCGCAAACTTGATGACGAGCGCACAGATTACCGGTATTAGTCGTTAGTGAACGTATGGTACCTTGCTCCAAATTGTTATTGGATACTGGATACTGAGTAGTTTCATATGGTGTATTCCTTACAACCAAAGAAAACAACACCAAAATATTCAAAGCATCGTATTAATCATGCACTCACCTTGCAACTTTTTCTCAGTCTCCCAAAACTTCTGCAATTCGGTGAAATATTTATCCAGAATGAAAACTTTTGACAGGCCTAATGTGGCCATCGTTGATTAACATTTGTCTTCGATGCAGCAAAATCTGTTATGAACGTTGTGAGTGTATAGAAATACAAAAGGCACAAACACACGCACGCACATAAGTATAATTTGGAGTGCAACACTCGCGAAATGCGGCTAAAATAAACTGGAAAGCAGGAATCAGGTTGTTAACTATTTTTATTTCTTTATTTTATTTTATTTTATTTTTTTTTGCTTTTCAAATTACTGCGCAGTTGCAATTCAAAGGCTGAGAAGTTGGTTCACTGATTTTGTTGTATGTGTGTGTGTGTGTGTAGTTATATGGCAACGTCGTGGTGGCGCCTTCAAATTGGGCAGTACTCAAACGGAAACGTATGGAATGAAGGAATCGCAATGGAATTCGAAAATATTCACCACAAAGCAAAGCAAAGGGCAACTACAACGGATGGATGGCACACAGCACCATGCTGTTGCAAGTGTGCAAACGGGAATAAGCGAAAAGGTAAATATGTACGCGAGTGGAAGAACGCGCGCGCTTGTGCTTAGCTAACTTTACGCGAGACGCTATGCGACG
Organism: Zeugodacus tau; assembly: GCA_031772095.1. Lineage (NCBI taxonomy): Eukaryota > Metazoa > Arthropoda > Insecta > Diptera > Tephritidae > Zeugodacus > Zeugodacus tau. The sequence goes on along the minus strand of CM062651.1, from coordinate 13,147,928 downwards.
CGGCAGCGAATTCAAATGTTGCGGATAACACCGAAATGTGGCACATTGACGTTGCACAGAACAGGTTTAGGCAGCGTAAGTTGGGTTTGTATATATTTATATGTTGTTGTATATGGTTGGAAATTTGCGGCGAAGCAGCTATTCAACGGGTTTTTACGATAGCGCGCGGGTGGCGGCGCGATAGTTGCCCAAAACTGTATCTATTGCTTGCAACGCGCCTGAAATGCCAGCAATGTTGCAACGGCAAGGTTTGGTTGTTGTATTTTTATTTTTTGTTGTTGTTTTTATTTTTTTTAGTATTTTATAGTATTTGTTGTTGTTTTTATTTTTATTGTTTTATGTTTAAGTTGTTGTTTTTATTCTTTTTGTTTTATGATTTGTTGTTGTTGTTGTTGTTTTTATTTATCAGTATTTTATATTATTTGTTGTTGTTTTTATTCTTTTTGTTTTATGTTTTGTTGTTGTTGTTTTTATTTATTTTTTTTATTTTTTATACATTTGTTGTTGTTGTTTTTTTTAATTTTTTTTGTTTTTATTGGTTTATATTATATTTTATTGGTTTATATTTTTGTTGATGTTTTTTTATAATACTTGTTGTTGTAATTATATATTTCTTGTGTTGTTGTTGTTTTTAATTTTTGTTGTGTTTATTATTTTCTTTTCTTATTATTTTATGTTACCTTTGTTGTTGTAAATATATATTTTCCGTATTGTTATTATACATTTCTTCAATTGTTGTTGTAGTTTTAGATTTTTTTTTCAGCTTCTGCTCCAGCTTCTTTACGCCACGCAAGAATTTATGCATTTATGGCCATAAAGCGTTGCCGCACAACAAGTGATACTGATACACCAACAAGAACAACAACACAAACACACCTATACAAACACCGACACCAACACCAACTTGCAACCTGGCGTGCGAAACACAACACAACGAAATGCACGTCAACAACCAAAATAGAAGCGGCGCAAGAAAAATGTGAGTGAAAAAAAAACAACAAAACAAAACAAAACAAATAAGCCAAGTGGCAGACGCAGATTTAGGCAGCGAGAAGCACACATACATATATATTATACATATATATATGTATATATGGCATCTACATATATGGCATACCGCAGCGTCTGGCTGTTTGCGGCCTTCCACGAATATTTCATTCGATTGCTTTAATTCTGATGATTTTTCGTTGCGTTTTTTATTGTTGTTGTTGTTTTTTCTTTACTTTACTTTCAACATGCTTTCTTAATTTTTGAATTTTTTTTTAGACTTTTTTTTTAATTTTTTTGTTTTTTTTTATTTTTATTTTTTCTTTAACACGCTGCTTTGTCTCCACCGTTGCATTAGTCGTTTATTGTTATTGTTGTATTTTCATACAAATATACATATTTTTGTACAACACTTTTTCAGAACTGGTAACTTGCTCGACGGCTCCAATGCGCTGCCAGTGCCACTACCACTGCTGTTGTTGTTGTTATTGTTGCTGCCGCTGATCAGCAAGTCAGCCCAAACAACGGATACACACTACACACACACACACATATACACATTAACACAGCCAGTTGCACAGGCGCATAGCCATTATGAACACTTCTTAGCTGGCGTGTTGGCCACACCGCCACACAGCGTTCAACGAAATGGGTATACACAAGCACTTTACATACAAACACTTTTTTTTCGTGGCCAGCTAATGGCTTTGTGGCTATATGCAAAACGCTGTATATATATTTTTAGATTTTATATTTTTTCAAAATTTTATTATTAAAATTTTTTATTTCACATATTCACACCTCCAATTAGCTTTTCGTATACTTTTAGCGCACTATTTTTTGCATGCAAGCAGCTATTTTTGTCACTTTACATATATTTATATACATATAGAATTCTTTTTTTTTGTTGTTGTTGTTTCACAACATTAAAACTTCACGTCCGCAAAATCTTTTATAACTTAACACTCTCGCTGCTCTCGGTCGACTAAATGTCGCGTCCGATTGGCGCAAGTGCTCTTGTGGCAAAAACGTTTACCTGCGCGAAACAGTCAATATGCATTGTTGTTGTGGCCATAGTAGTAGCAAACAGGTCGCGCATGCGCATTGTGCGCTCACAGCAACACCTGAGCAAGCACACAGACACATACACACAACTAAACATAACAAGCCAATTTGTTTTAAATTGCTCAGAGAGCCGCTCTCTATTGCTACAGCTAGTCTCCAATAGTCATTGCCGCTCTGAAAATTGTTTGTTTGTTGCACGTGTTGTGCTATTGAATCAGCTGTAATTATTATGTTATTATGAAATTCTAACTAAGCTCGAGTTGGAGCTCCATGGCAAGCGCCTATAAATATGCAACTATATTTGGTTAACTGCTTACAGTGTTGCTAATGCCTTGATTAGTAGTGACGTGACGTTGCGTAACGTCGGAAATCTCAACGTTTCTAGTTTTGAGAAATTAATAATAGTACATGAACTGACCTCAAGACATGTCACATGAAAATATCAATTTAAGCATATACACATTTCGATAACCAGCTTGAGATGTGGCTTCCTCACTAAAGATCGAATATAGTTTAAGGGCACAGATTATGAGGGCACCATGTCGAAGGCCTTGAAAAAAACTGACAATTATGACGTTATTTTCGCATTCGATCCTGACGCTGGAGCTGAAAAGGAGTATCCAGGCCGATACGTAGCCAATAGAATTAGCCCAATGGGTATTTGATGTTAATTTTCAAAAATTCAAAATGGCGAACCAATATGGTGGACACATTTTAAAAATTTGTAATATTGCAATCGCCCGAAAACCCCCGAATAATGAGTTTCGAGCGAATCCGTTGAAGTTTTAAAAATAGCGTCGGGCATATGGCGTATCTACATTTGGAATTTTGAAAAAATCGACACCGGATTCGTAATCAGCGTCCCGGAAACCACCGAATAGCGAATTTCAAGCGAATCCGCTGAGCTTCAAAAACTCTGTACGTCATATTGGTTACGTCAAAACTCTGAACTGATGAGGTTAAATGGACCTCAGAATCGGTCCCTAAGAACATAAGGCACACATAGTAAGACGTCCAGGGTAGGAAGAAGTCAATGTAGGAGAAGTGCAGTCAGCTTTTTCACGGATGGATCGAAGCTAAGGGGAAAGGTGGGAGGGGGAGTTTTCTGCCGAAAGCTCTCTATCAACACCACCTTTAGACTACCTGACCACTGTAGTGTCTTCCAAGCAGTGGACGCACTGTTCCGTATGGTGAGCTCTTTATCTATTCACTCCGACAGCAGAGCGGCAATACTGGCATTGGAATCGATGACAGTACGCTCTGTGCTAGTTAAGGTGTGTCTTAGATCCTTATCCATAGCTTCCAGCTTTTTTGCTATCCGACTAGTGTGGGTACCCGGTCACCGTGGGACCGGTTGGTAACTGTATAGCGAACAAGCTTGCAAGGGAGGGTACCCTAGCTACATTGACGTCGGAATGGGAGCGCATTGGTAGTCCATGGTCCACCTGCGCAAGAGCGCTGGACATGCAGACTACAATTGAGCTCGTCAAGCGCTGGTCAACTACCAGTACGAGATGGAATCATCTAAGCATTTCCTTCTTCATTGTCCAGCTTTTGCTAGACTGAGGTTGAAACACCTCGGAAGGCCCTTTTTCGGCGATCCTAGCGAATTGGCTAGAATCGATATTAGCCGTCTTAAGAAATTTGTACCGGATTCCAAGCGTTTTGCTGAATCTTAAAGGTCTTTGGTCCACAGGGAGTTTTATTGGTACCACAATGGTCAGCGCTAGGCTGTCTAAGTGAGATCTTCTGTTTTTGCAGAGATCTGCCTACAAACCTAATCTAACCTAACCTAAGACGTCCAGGCCATAACAAACGTTTTTACTTTACTGTTTACTGTTTACTATGAAACACTTCCATCAAAATCAACGTCCATCAAGTATCACGTGAACTTAGGTCTTAATTTATCCATACAATTATATAAGCATCGAACATAATAGTTTAGATGAAATCGATAATCGGACGTATTACAGCTTACTGACATACAGACACAGTTCAAATTACGACAAAGAAAATGAGACTAATTATATTTCATAACCTACGCCGTTAAATAAAGAGCTTAATGCTAAACTAAAACAATAACGCCTGTTACTTGCCTACTTGTCAAATACATATAAAAACAACGGTCGCACTGTAGTATGCTTGACCTCCAGCCTTGACAAACCACCAGGCTGCTATGTCTCTCATTGGTTTTAGGAGAGAAGTACAGGAGTACAGGAAATCAATTGAATGCTCATCACTAAGGCTCAACCCACACCGGTTTTGTGAAATCGTCTTTGACTAATAGGACACAAAAACGTATTTTGCTCTAGCCCAAACCAAGCGAACATACGTTTTTGTCTCGTCACATATGTAGCTTTGGAATGTTGTCGTATCAGACAAGAAATTACGTATTGACTAATCCAATGTAGGTTGACCCTAAGAAACGCACTCAGGAGTGTTAAAGTTATATGGATAATCCTTTCCAAAAGTTTAAAGATAGTTTATAGAGGCATCACAGTTAACTCCGCCTCTAAACAATAGGCTCAACAACATAGTTCTCGATGAACGTTTCATCTTCTTCGATGAAAGACAACGAAGTGCTGAGGGCTTATCCAACTTTCAATGCCGAGGGTTGAATATATAGTACTGCTCCAATATCTTATCAAACGTTTCACCTGTTTGTCTGCGCGGTATTGAAATAGAAACTTTAATCGGACAATCTCAATCCCTTGAAGCAGTCAGATGGGTTATGAAGAGAATAATAATAATAAGAAATATATATGTAAACAGTCACTGTTGGCAGTCATAACTTCGAAGTCGTAGATAATTTCGTACACCTGGGAACCAGTATAAACAACACCAACAATGTCAGCCACGAAATCCAGAACCACTCTTGTCAACAGGTGCTACTTTAGACTGAGTAGGCATTTGAGAAGTGAAGTCCTCTCTCGGCGAACCAAAATCAAACTCTACAATTCGCTTATCATTCCCGTCCTGCTTTATGGTGCAAAAGCTTGGACGATGTCAAAATCAGATGAGACGACACTAGGAGTTTTCGAGAAGAAAATTTTGCGCAAGGTTTATGGTCCTCAGAACATTAACAACGGCGAATACCGCAGACGATGGAACGATGAGCTGTACGAGTTATACGACGACATTGACATAGTTCAGCGAATAAAAAGACAGCGGCTACGCTGGCTAGGTCATGTTGTCCGAATGGACGAAAACACTCCAGCTCTGAAATTGTTCGATGCAGTACCCGCCGGAGTAAGCCGAGGAAGGCCTCCACTCCTTTGGAGGGACCAGGTGGAGAGCGACCTGGTTACACTTGGAATCTCCAACTGGCGCCGAACTGCGAAGGAAAGAGAGGAGTGGCGCGTTCTCATCGACTGCAAAATATAGATGGGACTTTATTCTAAACACTTTGTCTAAGTCGTACGAACTCAAAAATCAGAAGGAAAAAATTACTGTGCTCATTATTTGATTATTATAAATGAGAAATCTTAACATATTCGCTAAAAAAAAAGCTAAAGCTCGCCATAGAAACTACTTACAACCAAACCATTTTCCAAACACTTTCGATTCGAATTACACACATCTTTCTGTAAATTAATTGGCAGTCATGGCATAGCTAATGACAACGGAAAAAACTAACTAACCAACTGGCAATAACATTAACGCGAACAACAAAAACGTGGTGAGAATTTCAGCACGTTGTTGCAATTAAAATACTTCAACGATATCATTGTTGCTGTTGTTCTAAATATTCGACACGCGATCGTATTGCACTTACCTGTTGGTGTTGCAGCAGCTGTTGTTGTTGTTGCTGTTATTGCTGTTGTTGGCGTTTCAGTTACATTGCGCGCTTTCTTGCGTTTTAACAGCGGCAATGTATAAAGATTTCGCAATTCTACATTTTGTCGCTGCTCCGTCGCCTCATCGGATTTTATTGTCACCGCAACGGTCTCTGCTGTTGTTGTATTTGTTGCAATCACAGACGGCTGAACAGCAGCCACAGTCGCTGGTTGTTCACATGCAATCGTTGTTGTTGTTGTTGTCACATTCTTTGGTTTAGTTGGTTGCAATAGAGCAGCAGCGCTGCAACGGGGGAAAAAAATTAAAAATTATTTTCTGTTAAAATTGTTATTTGTACGAGCTCACCTCAACGCCTGTTGGTATTGACAGAAAAAGTCCGGACGTATACGATGACGACGCAGGAAATTATCGCAAACGACACGCAGCATATCGGCATTTGCCGTTAGCCGCGGAACACTTTGCGGACCAACGGCGCTGTCGCTGCTGCAGCTGCGACTGTTGCGTAGACTTTCATCAGTCGCTTCAGCCGCTTCGCTTTGCCGCGCTGTAGGTTGTTGTTGTTGTATTTGTGGTGAGAATTCTTCACTTTGCGGCAATATGTCGGCCAAAGTGTCGAGTATATTGTTGAAGAAACTCGAAGTGCTATAAGGAAATGAGATAACACCGGCACTGCTAATGCTGCTGTCGCCGCTGCATTCAGCGCTGCCACTGCGACTGGTCGTCTCGGCGCTGCCAGCGAGAGAGACATTGCGCTGTCGTTGATTAGTCGCCGACTGCTTAACTTTGCTTTTGACACTTTTACTTTTATTCGTTTTCTGATCATTTATTGAATTTGTTGTTGTCTGCAGTGCCTTTTGCTGGCTGTCTTCTGCTACAGTTGCAGGCTCTATGTGTTCGTCGTAAGTCTCATCCGGCAGCAACATATCATTTTGCGTGCGACATTTACCGTAACACTATTTATAACAAATCTATTTGAAGATAAAAGTAATTAATATTCGTTAGTTAAAATTGCGTGCTAAACGTGAGTGGGTAAATTTGAATGGAAAAATATAGGTTATATAAAATAAACACATTCCATAGAAAGCAGGGACGAAAAATCGCAGGCACAAAATGAAACACTTGACTGCCATTAACAGTTAAAGGGCATAAATCCCGAGGGACATTAAGCTAAATTGTATTACGACCCGAAGAACCCTTTCAGAGGACCTCCAATTGGAACAAACATTTAGTCATTATAAATATGCCCAACCATCTCGTCGAATCCATCTACTAATTAGTATTGACTCGTGACGTTATCCCTGCAGTTACCAACACCTTGGTCGACACAATACTCCCGTTGAACCCTCTCCAATGGTGCTGACTGGTATTAGATACTACATCAGTCCACTTGTTGCAGTCGAGCGGTTTCTAGCTGAGGTCTGGCTTTATCAGTGGGTGGGGCTTTAATAGCATTGCTTTCAAACGAACAAAGGACTTACTAAGGCAAAAGGTACAAAGAAGGCCTGGATCAAGATGTCATGCAACCCATGTCGATGAATAGAAGAGGGCTAAGTAGTTTCCCGTTGAAGTAGTTTCTTGTGAAAGTACATTCGATGCCGTTATGTATGGAACTCGATTCCTTTTGCATGGCAACCAAGGGCACGCTTGCAGAAGTCCAGACACTGAACCCAATTTTCGACGGTTTTCAAGCATAAGTCGGCCGATACTGCTGTAATTTCACGTTCGATATTCGCTATGTGACTTGTGGGCCGTCCTGTTGGAACCACATATTGTCCAAGTCCATATCATCCAATTCGAGCCAAACATATTCGGTTATCATTGACCGGTAGAGATTCCCATTCACAGTAATATGCCGGCCTTGATTCTCACGGAAGAAGTACGGCCCAAATAAACCGCACCAAACCGTAGTTTTTTCGGGATATAATTTCTAATTTTTCGGGATTTCTATCTGACCAATAATGTATATTTTGCTTATTGACGAAGCCATGCAGCCAGAACTGAGCCTGATCGCCGAAGATGATTTTTCGATGAAAATCCGTATCATTTTCAAGTTGTTGCTCAGCCCAATTCACGAGTATACAACGATTCTGATGGTCAAGCAGCTTCAGTTCTTGCGTCAATTTGAACTTGTAAGGATGTAAGCCAAGATATTTTCGCAAAATTCACCACAATGACGTCGCAGAGATGCCTAACGCTTAAGAACCACACGTGAAAGACGGATCTGGGTCAAGGGAACATTTTATACGCTGTCTGTGGATTCAAATTTTTCCACTAGACGCTCAATTGTTGATCTGAAAAGAGGATTATAACGACAAAAAATTGGACGTAGCGCTCTTAAAGTTGAGACCACTGACTCCGAATTTGGGAAATAAATTTAAATAATTTCGACTCAATATTGGATCGTATATTTTTCCATGATGAAAAGGCAAACTTTACTGAAGAGAAATGTCAAAAGAACGGGAAAAAATATCGTTTGCTATTCCTATCGGTCTACTTTTGTAGCGTCCCTTTTAAAAAACCCTTTACTATATGGAGATACAACCATAGACAACGTATTCAACGGGGTTTAATTGGTTGACAACAATGTTTCCGACAATTAGTTCGCACAACTCCTCGATTGGGATTAAAGTTATAGTCTGATTATTTCAAAATTCAAAAAGTTGATAGCACTTTTGAAGTCAGTGATTCTAATATAGATAAAAGTGTCAACAACTTCAAATTTGGGACAGACAACAATTTTCTCAAGAGATCTGCATATGTCAGTTTACTCAGTTTACGAACTCGGGCAAAATGGTATAAAATCTCATGTCCGAGTTAAAAAACTAGAAATCAGTTTTTAATATCTGCTCCGCATCAATTTCATATCCCGTTATGGTATTTAAAAATACTTGTTTAGTTTAACCCCACCTTTTTTTCAAAAATAATGTTTGCAGTCTTGACGTGATTTTATTTGATGAAGAACAACGTTAGCTTTAACTCTTTAACACTCCCAATCAACGTGTTTTGATTTGATTTTCGCACCTTAAGACGGTAGCAAAAAATCACTCTTTTATAAATATGCTAAAACAGAAAAATAACTGTATAATTTATAAACATCTACTCTTGTACCGACCACTTTTCTCTAAGCCATAAGAAATAAATAATATTGCACACATTAAAAGTGAAATGAATGCGTACTCGCAGGTGTGGTCCCCAATAGAGCATAAATTTATTAACTTGTGCGCGAGTAAAATTGTAATTGCCATATTTAAATGATACTTTTTAGTGTCTACAGGGGTAGCTTGATATGTTATTTTACTTTTTAGTCTAATATATATTTGGTTTTGCCGGCATCCGATTCAATTCGCAATATTGTCAGGTTTTATTGATATTCTAATCTAAACTAAATCTAGAGATCTAATTATTGTTTGAAACTATTCAATAAAATTGGTTATGAATATCTTATAAAGGCATGGTTTTCTCTTTTTCGGCAGGATTAGTTAGACAAAATAATGAGACGAATTATTCCGTGAGATCATTTTATGTAATCTGGTAATGACATTCCTGGAATTTTATTTATTACTAGCAGACCGCTCCGGCTTCACACGGGTTTAAACAAATATTTCAAAAGTTATAAGTTTTACACACCTACTTTCTATCTCATGTATCATATGTATATACTTTCCCGTTTCTTGCGTGGATTCATTGTAAAAAAGTAAAATGAAGAAACTTCGAACATGAAATTATAATTTATTTGCAATGTGCTAAAACTTGATTACGACCTCTAGTCTTTGGTGTCCGATGTCTTTCTCTCTGATTATGAAGAACGCTCAGAGTTCGACGCCCTGGTGCGAGCTTGTATATTTCTAATATTTTGTTCTTCAAGCCACTGCACACGCTCCCTACTCGACTCTCTGGCACGCGATTGCGTTGCGAAGAGAATGACTTGCCAGACGATTTTCAGTTTCAGAATAAGATTCTCCAATCACGGAGTTTTTTGATATCCTCACCTGGGAACTATTTCCAGAAAGTTGAGATTCTTGCAAAAAATATAGGCTATGTTCGGCACAGTAGTTTTCGGATTTATACAATACAAACAGACATTCCAATCTTTCTTCTTTATAATAGTATTATAGATGTAATATATAATACATGTTGCAAAGAGAGTAAGTTAGTATAGTTTTGTTCACAATACGGTTGTTTGTAAGACGTAAAACTAAACGAATTAGGGATATATATGCCAAAGTGATCAGGACGGCGAGTTCAAATCCGGATGTCTGTCTTTCCGTCCGTCTGTGCAAGCTGTAGCTTCCGCCTGCTTATAGGTCAAAAACCACATCTCAAAAACTACTCGACCAATATTGGTGAAATTTGGTTCGAACCATTTTCTTGGTATCTTAATAGCATAGTTTGATGGGAGAAATCGGTTCACAACCACGTCTACTTTCCTTACACAATTTTGAATCCCATCTGATTCGTTCACTTAGCACTCTATAAATTAAGCATCAGTAAAGATATCGGAGAAAGAGTGTGATATCTTCTTCTTATTCTTGACTGGCGTAGATACCGCTTACGCGGTTATAGCCGAGTCCAAAACAGCGCGTCACGTCTCCCTCCTTCTGGCAGTTTGGCGCCAATTGGTTATACCAAGCGAAGCCAGGTCCCTCTCCACCTGGTCCTTCCATCGGAGTGGAGGTCTCCCTCTTCCTCGGCTTCCACCAGCGGGTACTGCATCGAATACTTTCAGAGCTGGAGCACTTTCATCCATTCGAACAACATGACCTAGCCAGCGTAGACGCTGTCTTTTTATTCGCTGGACTATGTCTATGTCGTCGAATAACACATACAGCTCATCGTTCCATCGTCTGCGCCGTTGCCAATATTTAAGGGACCATAAATCTTCCGCAAAACCTTTCTCTCGAAAACTCCTAGTGCCGTCTCATCGGATGATGACTTGTAGAGTTTGGTTTTTGTTCGTCGAGAGAGGACATTACTTTTCAATTGCCTACTTAGTCCATAGTAGCACCTGTTGGCAAGAGTGATTTTGCGTTGGATTTCCAGGCTGACATTGTTATTGCTGTTAATGCTGGTTCCCAGGTAGACGAAATTATCTACAACTTCAAAGTTATGACTGTCAACAGTGACGTGGGAGCCAAGACGCGAATGCGCTGACTGTTTGTTTGACGACAGGAGATATTTCGTCTTGTCCTCGTTCATCACCAGACCCATACGCTTCGCTTCCTTATCCAGTCTGGAAAAAGCAGCGAACTAACGGCGCGGGTGTTGTTTCCAATGATATCGATATTATCGGCGTACGCTAGTAGCTGTACACTCTATAAGAAGATTGGAGGATGGAGTCATATGTAGAAGTTCACGTAAATGAGGAAAGTTTCTGACTGTCATTCACTTGGGAGTGGCCAGGAATGATTCTTTTACATGTGGCTCAAGCAGCTCACGACTTCGGGTCTTAGACCAAGTATCCTCTGGGTAGCCAACAGACATCCGTTTGGTGGCGAGCTAAAGTGAGAAGGCGAAACCCGCTTATGCGGTTGTACGTAGGGTTTGGGACCCACCACATAAAAACACCCCCCAATGAAAAGAGAGTGTGATATCACCCATTTTAAAATCATCGAAATCGGACTATAACATTTCAAGCCACCATATACCGAACATTAGGACCTTAGTGCTTGTGACCTATTTTTTACTTAATCCCTCAGATATTCTAAAGAAATTGGATTGAAAGGAAATCTGTTTTTTTTTCTACTAGTGTGCCTCTTTGCCAAATAGGGGAAAAATCGGGTAATAACTTCTGGGTTACAGGAATAGCTAATATACCAATTTTCAAGTTTACGGCGGACTTTATATCGTATATATGGGAAGATATTTTAGTAAAAATTCAATAAACGTAAAATCTTTGATATAATGTAGCTTGGTGGGGTAAATGAATAAAAACAGTATAGAAACGATCCCAGCCCCCATATACCATATTAGATATTTTATGTTGATTACGTATTTGGCAGTCACTTGAGAAATTGAAAGTCTCCCAATCAAAGAGCAATCCCAATCGAAGCTTTTTGATTTACAGTACCCTATCCGAAAGGCGAAGTTATGTTCGTAAGTTTGAAGTTAGCATCTACAAGGATATTTTGGAAACGACTTCACTGCGCATCGTCGATACTACATTGGTCAAGTCTTAAACACAATCTTTTCATCTTCGGAAGAAGAAGGTTCAGTTAATGTATTTTTTGCCTTCACCTGAACGGCTTCCTTGGAATATCTATAATTGAGTTGGATTTCTAAATAATCAAAGAGTTATCAAGAGGATCTCACATTATTAGGTGGTCTTTACAGCCACCAAAATCGACACAGTTTTCCATTGATACCCCACATCTACGAGCGAGTGGCGACGTTACTACTTTCAATCCACAAAACTCTTCAGTTTGCAACCAAATCGCAACTACATGCCAGCAAGTTGACATTGCCACATGTCAGATATGCCACATTAGACAGCACAAACGCCAACACCGACAAAAGCAACAAACAAACTTTTGGCAATAAATTCCGTTTTTTAAGTAGCTGCAAACTGCTAAATGCACGCGGTGACAACAAACCCACACATACATGCATATGGTAGTATGTATATCTGTTGCGCCTGTTGCATGCAACAAACTAATAAAACTCGTTTTGAAAGCAACAACTGTTTTTGTTTACTTTGCCACACAGAGATTAGTGGCATTTACTGCCACTTCTGAGCGACAGCTAACCAGCAGGCAAAAGAGCAACCAGCCAGCAGCTAGCAACTAATCGGTGCAAAGAAAAAGTGTTTTCGACGCGCAGGCGCGACTCATCACATGCACATACATGCACACACATACACAGCATTGTGACATGTTGTTTCCCATGGCGCATGTCAAGTCGTCGTATGTCAAGTGGCGTCATGGCCACAAAACGGACAGCCGTGCATAATACGCGTCTGCCCCGCGTCGTGAGTGCCATTCTGTGTGTGTATGTGTTTGTGGCGAGTTGGCGGCCGCATTTTGAGTGATGGTCAAAGAAAGTTTTGTACGTCATCATGGCCTCGTTTACATAGTGATGTGACAACTATTTACTTTTCATTTACTTTCGCTACTCAAACACACACAGAGAGACACAAAGCAAAGCTTGCTGCGTACAACGGAAATGCCGCGTTGCTTTAGAAAAGGAACGTAAATACGATTTTAACAAGCTTAGCGGCTAATTGGTGCATCAGTGTATTATTTTTGTTGTTGTTATTGTTGTGTTAAAAGTGCGTTGGCTACTGTCGTCGCGTTAATCAAAATAAATGACGTATTATATGATAGTAGCGGTAAATGTGGCACACTTCAAAAGCTATTGACTTAAAAGCATCACCAACAACAGTAGCAGCAACAACAACACTGTCGTTTTGAAACACGTTGGCCACATTTCGCCATTTGCTTAATAAAACTGACGCTTATATTGCAACAGGAAGTGGCGCAATCACCGCTCTGAATGATTATTTCAAATGGCTGAGATGCCACCGCGCTGTGGCGACTAATTCAATTCAGCTGTTAATCCATACGGCAGCTGATATTCTATGTGCAACATCTGTGTAGCAAATGTAAATATGTATAAAGTCACTGCTGTTGGCTGCTCTTTCATAAATCTCTCGCAATGATTACCTACCGCGCGTGTTTAGTGCACTTTCCGCTTCCTCAAATGCATGCCAAGCAACCCACGCACAGTGGGATATTTTTGTAACTCAACTAACAAATGAACATGTTATAAATCTCTAAAAATCACACTTTAAATCTCTGACATCAAAGGCCACTTCTCTTGATCGCCGAATCTTCTATCAATAGCACAGATGTTCCCCTAATCTCAGAAAATCTAAAGAATCCTAAACAGACAATATTTGACCTAGTCTAGACTGTGCTTTTCCAATTTTTATACTCTCGCAACAAAAGTTGCTAAAGAGAGTATTATAGTTTTGTCCACATAACGGTTGTTTGTAAGTCCTAAAACTAAACGAGTTAGATATAGGGTTATATATACCAAAGTGATCAGGGTGACGAGTAAAGTTCAAATCCGGATGTCTGTCTGTCCGTCCGTCCGTCTGTCCGTCTGTCCGTCCGTGCAAGCTGTAACTTGAGTAAAAATTGAGATATCTTAATGAAACTTGGAACACGTGTTCCTAGGCACCATAAGAAGGTCAAATTCGAAGATGGGCGGAATCGGACCACTGCCACGCCCACAAAATGGCGATAACCAAAAACACGTAAAGAGCTATAACTAAGCCATAAATAAAGTTATGAAAATAAAATTTGGAACATAGGATCGCATTAGGGAGGGGCACATTCAAATGTAATTTTTTTGGAAAAGTGGGCGTGACCCCGCCTCCAAATAGGTTTTTTGTATATATCTTGCAAACTAATAAAGCTATATAAACCAAACTTTCTGCAGTCGTTTCTTTTAGCCGTTTCCTTATACAATCCAAAAATGAAAGAAATCGGATAATAACCACGCCCACCTCCCATACAAAGGTTAGCTTAAAAATGACTAAAAGTGCGTTAACTCACTAACGAGAAACGTCAGAAACGCCAAATTTTACATTAGAAATGGCAGAAGGAAGTTTCACTGAGATTTTTTTACAAAATGGAAAATGGGCGTGGCGTCGCCCACTTATGGGTCAAAAACCATATCTCAAGAACTACTCGACAGATTTCAATGAAATTCGGTATATAATATTTTCTTGACATCCTGATGATAGGTGCGGAAAATGGATTAAATCGGTTCACAACCACGACAACTTCCCATGTAACACAATTTTGAATCCTTCTGATTCGTTGACTTTATAATGTATACATAGGGAACCGATAAAGATAGCGAAATAAAACTTTACACAAAGACTGTATTTGAGCTGTGACATCACTTGTGGAAAAATTGTCAAAATCGAACCATGACTTTTCAAGGCCCCTGATATCAAACATGTGGAACTCAGTGCCTAAGGGTAATTTTTCACCGAAAATATAGGTAAATCTATAAATAAATTGCGAGAGTATAAAATGTTCGGTTGCACCCGAACTTAGCCTTTCCTTACTTGTTTTTTTTTTTATTTTTTTATATATATGGTTGCTCTTCGGTACATAATGCTATTTTTATACTCTCGCAACCAAAGTTGCTAAAGAGAGTATTATAGTTTTGTTCACCTAACGGTTGTTTGTAAGTCATAAAACTAAACGAGTTAGATATAGGGTTAAATATATCAAAATGATCAGGGTGACGAGACGAGTCAAAATCCGAATGTCCGTCCGTCCGTGCAACGGATAACTTGAGTAAAAATTGAGATATCTTGATGAAACTTGGAACACACGTTCCTTGGGACCGTGAGAGGGTTGCTTTCGAAAATGGGCAAAATCGGACCACTGCCACGCCCACAAAATGGCGAAAACCGAAAATACATAAAGTGTCATAACTAAGCCATAAATAAAGTTATAAAAGTAAAATTTGGAATAGAGGATCGCACTAGGAAGGGGCATATTTGGATGTAATTTTTTTGGGGAAGTGGGCGTGGCCCCGCCCCCAAATCGGTTATTTGTATATAACTCGCAAACCAATAAAGCTATATAAACCAAACTTTCTGCAGTCAGTTCTCTTACGTACCCCACCACGCACCATGAAAATAGTTGAAATCGGATAATAACCACGCCCACCTCCCATACAAAGGTTAGGTTGAAACTTAATAAAAGTGAGTTAACTCAGTAACGAAAAACGCCAGAAACACTAAATTTCACATAAGAAATGGCAGATAGAAGCTGCACTCAGATTTTTTTACAAAATGGAAAATGGGCGTGGCATCGCCCACTTATGGGTCAAAAACCATATCTCAGGAACTACTGGACCGATTTCAATGAAACTTGGTTTGTAATAGTTTTCTTGCATCCCATGTTGATATGTTGTGAAAATAGGCCAAATCGCTTCACAACCACGCCTACTTCCTATATACCCGAACTTTGAAGACGATCTGAATCGTTAACTTTACAATATATAAAGGTAGCACTAGTGAAGATATCGATGCAGAACTTTGCACAAATACTACCTTTATAGTGTGGAAGCCCCATTCTAAAAATCGCCGAAATCGGACCATAGGTTTTCAAGGCCCGATGTATCGAACATGAGGACCTCGGTGCTGCTAACCTAATATTATGGTTTCCAACTTTCAATGGACTTTATACAATATATATGATGAATATGTAGGTCAAATTGTGTATTATATAATATAAATAAAGTTAAATAAATAAATTGCGAGAGTATAAAATGTTCGGTTACACCCGAACTTAGCCTTTCCTTACTTGTTTATATTTATTATGCTTTAAATTTAACCCATAAACTCGAGATTTACAAGGAATGGTGATGTTTTTCACTAAATTCTACTACTAATAACCACTAACAACTACATTACCCATGAATTTTCAAAACAAAAAAATTGTAAACTCGACTTTTTGTGTTTAGGAAAATACAACCTTGCTTTCTCTCATTGGTCTCACATTGTAGGCGTGTGTCTCATTTCATCAAAATATGATCATACTAATAGATATTTGAATGGATTATATTCACGATTATAAAAAATAATCAAATTCATCTCAGGATTTCTTAAAACCCCAAACGAGTAGATATAAAAGCTACTTATAAACACAAAACCGCAAATTTGAGTTTGTGGATCAGCAAGAAGGTTTTAAAGAAAAGTATACCAAGGCCCGAAGAGCTTACAACATATATGTAGGTGAAACCCTTCGTAAACTTATTATTCCTTTGTGTCTTCATAATGGAGTTTCCATAGAAAATTTTAACGGGACTTTCGTCACGATTTTTATCGTTTTTCGTTTTCTATTTCACCTAGTTTTTCCCAACTTTGTTTTTCTTTCATAGACGAGCTCTACATCCACCACAGCAATTACCATCAGCTTTGACTTTGAAATCGAGAGAGTTCAGACCTTATGTTCTAGTCAATAAATTAACTGGAGATTTTGTTTCTTTGAACTTTTGATTTCTTCATGAAGTTCATACCTTGAATTTTTCATCTAATCGGACATTTACTATTGGAGACGAGCATTCCGTTCCCATAACAGCCAGATCTATGTAACCGAATTGCCCCAAGATTTATATTCAACTAAAGAACAATCAACTCGGAATCATTCCTCAAAAATATTTCGTGAATATTTTCTGCCACTAGAATAACAACAACAACATCAATATTAATCTTCCTTGGAAATATTTTCTAGAACACTCCAAGAGTCATATCCATCGGATTTTGTTATCGGTCATGTTTGTACTTGATTGTTGATGGTTGATGGGTAAGTCAAGACACCTTTGTTGATGTTAATTTTTTTTTTATGTGGGAAGACCGAGGACCGTTCCTTCTGGTTTATAGTTTTAAGCTTCAACACAAACTCGACTTTTGTCCTTATAAGTTGCCTCATATGTCATACCTCATCAAACCATGTTAACTAAAAGACATGACTGAAGTACAATGTCTACAGAAATTTAAATTTAGTAGAACTTATATTATAGAAGAGCCTATATTGGTAAGGCACTTGTATCATAAGAAAATACAATATGAGTAGCGTCTTCCTTAAAGGAAAAGAGTAATTGGATTGATATTTAAACTTAAAAATGAACTCTTCCAGTTCCGAATTGGGCGCTGTGTTTGATTCTTAAATAAAAATAGAGTTGTAATGAAAAAAAATCGGCAAAATAGTCATTTTTTCTCAATCTATAACAGTCTAATAAATATTGAAACATCTTATTATGTTATATGAGCGGCTGTGTAGTTTAAAGTCTTCGAAGATGATGTAGAAAGCTGTTGAAGGAGATGCGAAGAGTTCACTTTGAAGTATTTGGAGGAAATTGGAAGTGGTTCTGCTCACTTTTAGACAAATGTGGACTTAATGTGGTATACATATATGGGCACTCGAATATTGCTTGCATATAAATAAGAGTAAAGGAAGAATATATTTCTATAATATACTTATTGTGAACGAAATAACATAGGTAAGGAGCGTGTTAGGTTAGGTAAGGTAAAAGGAGTAGATCTCCGCAACTGCAGAGAATCTCACATAGACAGATTCGACTACCCTTTGTGATACTCGGATGCTCCTAACAGATCTCTCAGACCCATATGATACAACAAAGCGTTTGGACTATATTATAAAGTTCTTAAGTCAGCTAATGCCGATTCCATTCACTTCACTGGGTTCGCCGAATATATGCCTACCGAGAGGCTTTAACCTAAGTCTGTCAAATGCTGGACATTGAAGAAGGAAGTGCTTGGATGATACCTCTTCGCCTTCCTCCAAACAGCTTTGGCAACTATCGTCTCACTTGTCTCCAAGCCTCACCGCGTATGTGCCTATTGGACAATGAGCAGTGTTAATCAGCGTGTTAGCATAATTAAAAAATATGAAAAAGTTCAAGGAGGTAGTTTCGATTTAACTAGTAAGTTACTAGTTCAATAACTATGAAAGGGCCCACTTTTAGTCTATAATGCGTGCAAAACACCCCACAGCCCATAGCACAGGCAACCTTTCAGACAAAAATAAAATCATTAGTGCAACGTGTTGCAAGCGTTATAAACACTCCACACGCTGTGGCATAATAAACGATAAAATGCCTGGAAAATCAGTTAAAAAGGTAGCAGTAAAGCTTGTAAAACATAATACACCAACATAAAGCTGGAGAGCTGACAAACAGATGAACACCACTGCGGTAGCAGGTGATGCCACAAAATTTATGCATTTATGTACCCACAAAAACCGCTATGCGTTCACCTGGTTGTATGCTAGTCGGACATTGTTGCAGTTGCTGCTCATGTTGTTGTTGTTGGTTTTTGATGGGGCGCCAGCCAAACAGCGGAAATCCACAGAACACATATGCTGAATGAGTTATTAAATGCATTGCATACAATAAAACTAAGCGAAATCATAAATTCTGCATTAAAAGAGTTGAAAGAGGAAATAGTGAAAATATGTTGCAAGCGAGGCAGTCAACAGCTGTAAGCTTTGAGAGTGGTTAAATAGAATTTTATACAAAATTTAAGTATTTTATTTTTGTATGCAAGCAATCTCATACTCTCTCACTCTCTCTTGTGCACCAAGCTTTGCTCGCGTGTGGCACTGTCATTTGTCGCTTGTTGTGGCAGCAATGTGCTAGCGATTTGCTAAAATTAATTGCGCTTTGTCTGCCAGCTGATGAATGTCAACAATACATTTTATTAGAATTCTACAAAGCTATATGTAGTTACTTGTATACACATATAGTTGCTTGCAACATATTGCTGCAACACCGCTTGAGTACGGCACTTTTCAATGGCATCATTACTCACTCAACTGGGTAGCAAATAAATTTGCAAGCACAACACTTGTAATAAATATTCAGTTGGACAAACATTTGGCTATTACATAACATATACATATATACATGCAACATTTGATTGTTGCAAGCAATAAATACTTGTAGCAATGCAACAAGTTAATTTCCTGCTGGCAAACGATTGTCTAATGCTATGCAAATCCTCTGTCAACACAAAGTGCTTTAAATTTGAATGACAAATTAAAATCTTTAGAAGAACCCTGCTGGGAACCCCGAGCAACTTTGATGAATTTGGAGCTCAAAACTATAATTTTCCATTAGATTATGAATAGATCTTGATAGCCTAGACGATGGTCACAACGAGAGTCGCAGAACGGAATCTCTCTGGATACACTAAACCAGATTTCTTACATAACCACTGAAGAAGACGACGAAAGTCCAGAACGATCCTTACATAACTCCTGGATCTACATAACCAGAACGATCCTTTACATATTTCTTACATAGCCCCTAAAGAAGATGTCGGAAGTCCTCGACAGTAGGATCTACATAACCAGAACGATCCTTTACATATTTCTTACATAGCCCCTAAAGAAGATGTCGGAAGTCCTCGTCAGTTGGATCTGCATAACCAGAACGATCCTTACTTATTTCTTAGATAACCCCTGAAGACGACATCGGAAGCTCTCGACAGTTGAGCCAGAACGATCCTTACATAACTCCTGGATCTACGTAACCAGATCGATCCTTTACATATTTCTTACATAGACTCTAAAGAAGATATCGGACGTCCTCGACAGTAGAATCTACATAACCAGAACGATCCTTACTTATTTATTAGATAACTCCTGAAAAATACGTCGGAAGCTCTTAACATGCGTATCTACATAACCAAAACGCTCCTTACTTATATCTTAGATAAACCCTTAAAAATCCGTCGGAAGTCCCGACAGTTGGAACAACATAACCAGAACCATCTTTACTTATTTCTTAGATAATCCCTGAAGAAGACGTTGGAAGTCCTCGACAGTTGGATCTACATAACTAGAACGATCCTTACATATTTCTTACAGGACCACTGAAGTAGACGTCGGAAGCCCTCGACAGTTGGATCTACATAAGTAGAACAACCCTTACTTATTTTTTAGATAACCACTGACGAAGACGACGGAGCTCTCGACATTCGGATCTATGTACATAATCAGGACGATCCCAATAGTAGAACCCAAGGTCTTTGGTTCTCAATCTCTAATCACCTCACTTTTGATTTCCGAATCAACAAAAACCTTCCACTTGTCTCGAAATCAGGTTCAGGGCAGGTTTTGGAACTCTCAACCAACTTATGCTGTTCGCTTCTCCCTGCACGTGCTCAAAAATATTGCCTAAAATATAGCAACTGTAAATATGTAAATGTTGGCAGTAAATCTTTTGTTTAACTATTGTCTCAATATGTAAATATCAACTCAGCATAATCACTGTTGAGCTACTGTGTAGCAACGAAAACCTGTCGTGCTATTCTTGTACCAAACTCCCCGTTTTCCTTTGGTGTTGTGTTGACATTCGTCACCAGCCCATTGATTGACAATCGTACTTGTCAGTTGGGAATTAAGTGTGCGAAAAAAATGTGGCATGCAAAGAAGCAAACAATGGTTGCTGCGGTGCATCTTCGAATAGTTATGGCGCAAGACGAGACACGGAGACTGGATAATACAGTGGATCAGTATTGAGTAAATTGACAAAAAAGTAAAGAATCGCGCTGGATTAGCTAAAAAATTATGGAAAGCCTCTTTGGCAATAACCAAACCCATGATTTCGAAACATCTGATCGTACTCACAAAGAAAGCAAGAAACCTCTTTCGTATCAGGAAGACTGTGTGAAGGGAAATTCGGCTTTCAAATCGGCTTCAACTTGATGTATAAATTACTGAACTCGACCAAGTTATATAGGCTGAACACCCACAAAAAGAACAGGAATTTCACTTCGACAGATGAAAAATCGATTATTTGGGGCTTAGAGATCTCTTAAATATGGATCTAAAAGCTTTCATTAACAAAAAAAACTTCAAGCTTATCAATAATTAGTTCAGGGGGCTAAATTCATGGACAGTCCAGAAGACGACTTCGATATGAAGATATGAAGTAAGAACCACTCAAATATGGCCGATTGTACATTGCTTGAATGGATCTCATTTCTTGTGATCTACTCTGAACCAAAGAGATTGTAACCGCGAATTTGCTGCAAGTAACCCAGAGCTCTGTTTCGAAACCGGTCTGATGATATCGGGTCGAGAGTGCGCTTCCTCATCAACTTTACAGTTTCGAGCGTATTTTTGTATTTATCTTGAATTCCTACAAATATGCCAAAGACATCTTCCAGAATTGTAACCGCGAAGTTGCTCCGTCCCGAGCCCGGTTTGATGACATTGGGTCGCGAGATCACTCCTTCATCAGTTTTACAGTTTGCAACGATTATTTATTATTTGAATCGAGTTGGGGATTGATTTCTTCACTGTTCCTGTACTTTTCAAATAAATAAGTGTTTCTCCTCGGTCATTCCAAAACAAATATGTATAGACATTATGTAAGTACACAATCGTAATGTTGTCAGCCACCTGTTTGGCGTTGACATCTTCCCAACCGAATGTGATTGACACATTATACGCCAGCAGCGCCACCACACTGTCCTACACTGGCCGCAAGTTGTCAATAACCCACTGCGGGCAGATCTTCGCCAGCTTGAGCGTATGTTTCCGCTGTCTTCGTTCTCAAGTGTCTTCAGGCTGCCTATAAGCACACATGTTGCATGAATCTAAGTGGCACTAGCGAAGCAACAGGCTTAGGAGCTGCAGAACTACAGCTCATCGCAAGCAACGACATGTGTAAGTACAAACGTTTTGTCTGAACGCCAGCCGGGTACTTGCCAGTAAACACCTTTTCTCTAGTCACACTACTAATTGACGTTTGTCTCTTAATTTCTCGCGGCAAGCTTGCATGACGTCCGTTGTGTCAATATGTTTGCTAGTTGGCGCAATTGAAAAAAAGTACATTATGAATGCTTTATGGATTACTTCCCACCTGCGTTTGTTGATGTGACACGCCCACACAAACGTCATGACACTTACAGTAGATTTTGCATTACGAGAATTCTTTTCTGTACTGTTTGTGCGCAACAATCGCAAATTTCTGCTGTTGCTGTTGTACAAACAATTAATTAACACTTACATTAATGCCATCAACAGCATCAACACCATCACGCTTGCCGAGTTTCTCTCAATGCCACAGCAAACATTACAATGGAAATTAATGAGCCGCATGACAATGACAACCGGCAGTAAGTAGGAGACTTGCAACAGTTTAGTGGCAAAAGAACGCTGAATGCAACTGGGAGTAGTCGGCGGTGGCGTTGTCGTGGTAATGACTGGTGTTGGTTGGAAGGCCATATATCTAGCCGAGTTTATGCTGCCAACTCCAGCCTCGCGTGACAATACAATAACGGCGTTTTTGTAGCAAGACATCACAATATGGAGAAAGAAAGCAATGCTAAGAGTAGAAGATGTTGACTAGCTGAGTGCATAGTACAGTGCTGAGCACAGATAAAATTTGAGTTGAGGACTCAAGATCTGAGTTCCTTTGTTTTTGAAAAACAAACATTGAGAATTTGTGGAAGAGATACACCTAGTATTTACAATATTTGAGGTTATGTTGAAAATAGAAGAATCCGCCGAACACTCTAAGGTTCGAAAACTGTTTAAATTTGCTCTTATTAAAAATTATTGATCTAATCGACAGAAGACAGAAGTAGTTCGAAAACTCTTTAACTCTTTTGCTCTTATCAAAAATTATTGATATAATAGACAGAAGACAGAGTCATTATTGAAATAGCAGAATTCCATGTATCTCTCGGATTAACTGATTCCAGATCCAAAGGTTATACTAAAAAAAAATTTAAAACGTATTTTTGTGCCTTTAAACAGTAGACATAGAAAGGTACCATCAAAATACAGAAGACTAAAAAAAAGTATCTAGAATTAAGAGAATTTAGCTTCAGCAATCATCTTCAACTAAACTTCGTATCCATTAAATATATCATGGTCTTAAACGTAAACGAGAGACACAGTGGTACGAAATTTGATTGAATGGAGATACTACAGCTTCAAGACAACAATTCTTAATAATCATATGTAAAGCTATTGAATATATATTCAGTCGCTGAACTGCTCTTGTAGGTTAGAAGGTTCCTGAGGGGTTTAACATTTTAATACCTTTCCCCTTCTAAAATTTTTCCATTAATTTAGAACTGTCTTTTCTGAGGATTTCACTTTCCTGTCAACAAAATTATGAAATAATTAGTAGGCTCAGCACTGAACGAAAGGACAATAACAGACCTCCGAGAAAGGTTTCGCGATGAATCACACTTGGACAGCTAAAGGTGCCAGTAAGTTTATTACAAGAAGCCTCCCAAGTATGGATCGAAAGGAAGACCTTACGTTTTACCGAAGCGCGTTGAGCCTTTGACAAATTTTATGAGGCGATTAATGTATAGTCCGGCAAGTTCGCATGGTTCGACTAAAGTATGTACCGAGATGTTCCAACCTCAGTCTTGCCAACGCTTAAGAGTGGAGGAGGTGTTTTCAACTCGCTTTTCTCCATATAGTTATGGTAGTTTGTGTCCGGCTGGATTCCGGAGTGTCAGGTGAGTACTCCCACTATTGCGGCGTGAGAGTAAGTAGTTTCGCCGACTTCTTGCGCTCCACACCGGGCCAAAAGATTCTCGCAAACGAGCAGGTTCTAGTTGTTAACCAGAGCTTATCAAGCTCAAGAGAGTGATCCAGTGATCCAGTGTTAGAGAACAAGAGGACAACGGAGCCTCGATTCGTTTTCAGTGTAGTGAAATAGAACGATGATCTGAGTAATAAAATATAATGGATGGAGTTAACAAATGAATAACCCCTAGAATGAGCTTAGGATGACAGATCTCGGAAGGTATCAATTGATTGATTAATCTTAGAAAACAGTTCCATATTGTATTAGAAAAAGCAAATTGAGGATAAAAGTATAACTCTGCGAAATTTTTGAGTTAAATTAACAGACAGATAAAACTGAAAGAATATACTCCTTGTGAGCTCAATTTTAACCATTATAGATCGACTTATTCTTTGATTTAAAACAGGACAATTATAAAGAAATTCAGTGTCAGGCAGCTAATACATATTCGTATATAATATTAGGACTTCAGGAAGAAAAATTAAACGGCGTTTGAACCAAAGATTTATTGCTACCATAGAAGTTCTGCAAAAAGTTGTAGAGATGAATAGAGAAATAAATTAATTAAGAAAAGCTCAAACTAATAACTCTCCAATTAAGATGAATCTATAGAATTATGAAGAGAAGGAAGGGATAAGGTAAAAGAATAAACTCCTTGTGAGCTCGATTTTAACCATTAGAGAGAAATAAATTAATTGAGAAAAGCACGAAGGAGTTATGGAGAAAAGTGCTGGTTAGAAATGTGATCCAACAATTTTTTTGAAAAAGACTAACCGAAATCATATTAAATAATGATAACTGAACCAATTCCAGAATTTCCGGATCCCAACAGATAAATTTCACGTGATAACTTTTATATTATGACTTTCATCCCTAATTCTTTCTCCGCTGCTGTTTACTCGTATTCATTTATTTATTTTTTCGCCCCTCATTCTACGTCCACCACTGTATGCATGTACAACATATGTAACGCGTGTTGCACCGTCAGCAGGTTTGTAGTTTCGCACATTAATGAATAGCTGTTTGTGCAACACGTGTTGCTGCTGTCCAACGAATGTGGGAACTTTCAGCAAGTGCACTAGTGAAACAGTGGTGCGCACGCTGGCGGAAACGCGCACTAAACACTGATGAAGTTGCAATTTTAAACAGACACTTTACACAATTCACACTCTTCGTGGCAATTTACAGGCGTGCTGCCACCAGCGCACATTTGCGCCCTAGGTCCTTCGCTGTAGTTGATGTGGCAAGTGTTTTTGTGTGCAACAACATTAAATGCAACATTCGTGTTGTTAGAATGCAGAATATTTAATCGTAGTCACTAATGTAAAGCGAAACTAAATAAAATGCATAAATCATGCATCAATATGTGTTGAGTGTGGCATGCCACACATTGGCGACCGGAAGCATGCTTTGGCGGTGAATATACCATACTTTATATAAAATAGAGCTTGGTGGGTGTACCCCGACCTGTTCCGCCTGCAATCGATAGCTTTTCATTGTTCGAGCAGACACACGTCAGGCGCGTAGCATCGCTTGCGGTCAAACCAAAATTCTTACGGCTGCTAATTTGTGGTTGTAAGCATTACAAGCGGTAATTGCGCTCAACAATTCACTCGCTTGTGCGCTCTCTCACATACCAGTCATTTTTCTATGCCAAAAGTAGTCTACTTCGTCTTGTGACTCCTTGCATTTTCTCTTCTTCTTCTGTTGTTGTGCATCGGAAAACGCTTTCAACTGCTTGGCATCAAATTGATTATTGTGGCCATCGTGTGGTCCAACCCACCCGCTTACGCGTGCACACACACCGCCTGCATGCCGGAATTATGCACGAATAAAACATCAATTCATCCACTCAATGTGGCCAAACCGTATGCGAAGAAAATCGCATGAAAAAAAAACTTTCGTTGGCCAAAGGAAGACAGCACGCAGCAAGTTGGTATAATCACAAGCGCAAAAATTACAAGAACATGCTTTGAGAATTATTCTCATGCCATTGCGAATTGTGATGAAGCGCGATTGCGTCTCAACACCTCACCCTCGGCTAGTCTGCTTAGTTCGGAAGAAGCATGCACAGTGGTTGATGTTTGGAAATCGAGCGCATAAAATTTGGTGCTGGACGCTGTAGCAGCAATTGGAACCTATCAGTTGACCGACTGGGGTCTACTAACTAGAGGTCCAGGGATCTTTCAT
The DNA here is from genome assembly GCA_031772095.1 of Zeugodacus tau. Classification (NCBI taxonomy): domain Eukaryota; kingdom Metazoa; phylum Arthropoda; class Insecta; order Diptera; family Tephritidae; genus Zeugodacus; species Zeugodacus tau. The sequence continues at coordinate 13,121,780 of CM062651.1, read as the reverse complement.
TCGCTTCCAGTGAAGTAACGCTCACATAAACTTTCACCCTTTCTTAGTTGGGGATTGTGCTAGAAAAATACCAGATTCTTTCTTGAGTATTCCACCTCTGTATTCCACCTTTGTTTATCAAAGTCGATTAACAGAATAAAAACAAAAGGTGATCCAAGAGGAGGTACTTTTTTAATAGTTTGGCATTTCATCATGGAAAGACTAATGCCTGAACAACGTTTACAAATTGTTCAACTTTATTACGAAATTTCACGCTTTATGGGCTCTTGAAAAGTCGAGACAGGGTCGATTCGGCGGCGTTTGCAACAACGCAGACTGGCTTATGGAACGACTTGGCGGATTTTCCGTCGAGATCATAAATTGACAGCGTGCAAAATATAACTTGTGCAAGAACTGAAGTCGCTCGGTCTTCTCAAGCGACTTTGCTGCATTTGGGGCGAAGAGCAACCTAAAGAGATTCAAGAGGTGTCATTTCATCCAGAAAAAAAAACGGTCTGGTGTGGTTTGTGAGCCGGTGGAATCAGCGGTCTCTATTTCCTCAAAAATGTTGAGAACGTAACCGTTAATGGCGACCGTTAACCGACCTGGCGCTATGATATATTTGATGACTGAAATTCAATCAATGGATTTATTGAGCGAACACTTCGGTGAGCAGATAATTTCAAATTTTGGTCCGGTCGATTGGCCACCAAGAGAGTGTGATATCACACCGTTAGACTTTTTTCTGTGTCGATTCAGTCCTTGAAGCACTATATCATGCGTATCATTCGCCATTTGCCAGCCAAAATGCTCGGACGAGTCATCGAATATTGGACAACGTATGGATCATCTGAGACGTATCCGCGGCCGATTTTTGAAAGAGATAATCTTCAAAAAATGAATGTCAAAGAATGTTCTTTCGAATGATAATAAAAATTTAAATTTTCTGTATATTTTTCTGAAAAAAGTAGAGAGTATATAGATCACCCTTTACAATCTCATTAACTTTCCCATCTGTTAAATAGAACCTTATTTTTTAGGAAAGTTTAGCCAGTAACCTCACAAGATTAAAAGTGCTTGCCGAACGTCTTTTTAAGACTTAGTTCCATAGTAAAAAAAACTACGAATACTTTGCAGAAGTTATAATTTTTTGGAAATATCAGAACAGAACTATAAATTAGTTTGTAACGAGATATGGCGGCTGAGTTCAGTTTCTGTAAAAAAGGTGGATGGATTGGCTAACCAAATTGAATTCAGGAATTACCAAAGTGAAGTAGGAAATCTAATTCAAAAAATCTAAAGATATATAATTCTAGGAAATATATAGAATTGGAATATGTGTCGAAGTACATGGTCTAATCTATCAGTACGGAACACAGCTATAATTAGATTAGATGATTTTGGGAGTTTGTAAAGTTAGCTCTGTAGAACATACCTAATCTCCATGCAGAAGCCAGATCTTGGAAAACAAAAAAGTCAACCTATTTTTGCTCTACGGAAAAATTCGAAAACCTTTGAGTGTCATTCGAAAGGGTCCCAGCATAAAAATTGCTGAATTGTAACCACTGTCCTTCCAGAGCTATACCCAACAACTACACTATGATCGATATGCGCTATTCGAGCGCTGCTTTCGTGCTTCGTGTGCTATGCAACAATGTGTTCAACGACGTTGTTTTACTTTACTCATTTATTTAAGCCTTTAATGTTGCCGTTGTTGTTATTGTTGTTGTTGGGGCTGTTGTTTCGTAACATTATAGAAATTACATGATGATCCATTGATTTCGAACATCCTTAGGCAAAAGATGTTAAATTGCAGAGTTGCACTCGTGTACTCGCAACAGTCAGTCAGTCAGCTGGATGGACGCCAAAACGTATTCACGCTTACAAAACTCAAACTCAACTTCAAAGCTGGCACGCCCTCGTACGTCACAACCCGCGCCAAGTGGTCACAACGCAGACTTTTGCATTCTTTATCCGCTCAAACAGTGTTGTTATTGTTGTTGTTGCAATTGCACGCTTGCGCACTGAATCGTCGTGTTGTCAGTTCTGATGTGTATCTGACAAACGCGCAGCGACAACAACAACAAACACGCAAAAGCCCGAAAGGCTACCACACAAGCGCATTTCACGTGAGTGGCATGCAACATCACGTACCCTTTTATATGTATGCGTCCACTTTTAAGCCGCATAAGCGCAACTTATTGGATTTATGCTCCTCCTCACAGGATATGTGCGCGCTGATTTTGCTCTCATTCACAATTAGATATGTAGAAATCATGCGCCGCTGCCCACACAAGCACGCACACTCACCCACATACATACAAATGGCCACATGTGTGTACCCTGGGCAATACGAAGGGTCTAATAAATCTGCGTGCGTTTTCTCTCATGCTTTTGTTTTAAGCTCATCTCGCTTTATTTGTTACATTTCAATTGTTGTTGTTGTTATTTATAGTGTTTTTGTTGTTGCCATAATAGTTGCTATGATCCTCGGTTAAGATGACAGCCATGACTGACCTCATAGCGAATTAGTTTCCTAAATTGCTTGATGCCCAGCCATAGCATTCGCTACAGTTTGACTAGTTGGAAGGGGTCAAGAGGATCCTGATGGCGGGTTGGACGGTGATCAAGCGCACTCATTGTGGTGTGGTAGGCAGGTAGGTGGAATGCTTTGAATCGCACAAGGTCTGGGTGAAGTATGGTTTTACTTATCGGTATTTGTTATGTTGGCGTACACTTGAAGAAAAAATATATAATAATTTGGGTGGACCAAATATGATGGGAGAACAATTGAGTATCTAAAGTTAATTTTTTATTGTATCGAGAATTTGAGTGAATCGAATATTTCATCGAAGATATATTCTTTCTATAAATCTAATCATTGAGATCATTCGGCTCTCTTTGGAGTTGCAGATAACAAGTATAACTACCGCGAAAAGAGTGTGCTTAGTGATCAATAGGTTATACAGTTAAAGAACGTATTCGTCGCAGTCGAAAGTGAGTGAGTAAGAGCGTACGGGAACTCGAATATAATAAAGAGTTCTGGAAAACAAGCTTGGAAATCCAATGCAGAATCACTCTTGCTAATAGGTGCTACTATGGACTGAGTAGGCAATTGAAAAGTTGAGTTCCCTCTCCACGAACCAAAACTAAACTCTACAAGTCGCTCATTATTCCCGTCCTGCTTTATGGTGCAGAAGCGTGGACGATTTTGACATCCGATGATACAACTATAGGAGTTTTCGAAAGAAAGATCATGCGAAAAATTTATAGACCTTTGAACATTGGCAACAGCGAATACCGCAGACGATGGAATGATGAGCTCTATGTGTTATTCGAAGACATTGACATAGTTCAGTGAATAAAAAGACAGCAGCTGCGCTGGCTAGATCACGTTGTTCGAATGGACGGAAGCGCTCCAGCTCTGAAAGTGTTCGATGCAGTACCCACTGGTGAAAGCCGAGGAAGAGGGAGGCCTCCACTCCGTTGGAAGGACCAGGTGGAGAAACTGCCAAACTGCTAAAAGGTAGAATGAATGGAGCGCAGTTGTGGACTCGGCTATAACTGCGTAAGCGGTGTCTACTCCAGTCAAGAGAAGATAACACTACCCTCTGTTGATAATTATACTACGTAATGCATAGATATCGTAGTTTCCACTATTGGTTGCAGAAAACCACGAAGACTGGTGCAAATGAAGTTAAGAGAGGAAAGGTGAGAGATGAATGATGCTTCCATAATCTTCAAAATTTGAGGTCATATAACAATAGAAACTGGTTCAATAAATCGACTTTGAACAGAAAGGTTACAAAGGTCTATTTTGAGAAATGTAGACTGTCTGAAATGAGTTTTAGCAGACTTTAGAAAGAAGATTGAAGCGTAATGAAACTGAACTAAATGTTCGAAGCACCTATTGGATCTTAAAACAACTTCCATCTCTCAAGTTTCTTCTAAAAAGTTATAAACCAACCAACCGTTATCTGAATAAATATATATGGATAGAGACCGACCGATTAATCGGCCTTGGTATCGGCATCGGCCAGTATCGGCCACAAAATTAAGCATCGGCATCGGTATCGGCATCGGCCATATTTGGCCGATTCTTAGCCGATTCTTTCTACTTCTTTCGGATTATACTAAAATACATTTTTTTTTCTCTTTTTTGATTTCTTTAGAGGATAAAATTGGAATTCTTCTGTTTACCATATAAAATACAGTGAATCACATTTTACTAAACTAACAATTCATCATGGTGATAATTTAAGTCTAGTATAAAGAAATTCAACAATTTTGCATTAATGAAAGGTTTTATTTAGCACTGCTAGAAATATTCGATTTATGTCAAATATGTACAGTTTTGTTTAAAGTTGTTGAGATTTTGAAGATAATGTCATAAAGTCACTATTATAGAAGCATTCGTTACTAGGTTAATTTATTTTTAAAAGTTTGCCATAGACAGGGTCACGTAATAATCACTTGGTGCTGGCCTGGACTTTAATAAGGTCAAGCTTCCGAAGTTTCTATTGAGTCACTATCACTATTTGCCGCCTTTCACAATGTGAGATATAAATGACAAAAGTCATCTCTTTGAAAATAACGGATTCTTTTTACTAGACCTACTATTTTCGAATATTGGCATTAATGCTCACATTTGTCCTTAAGGGATAACCCAGTGTAACCCATGAAAAATTTGCGAATTTAGGGAATTTTTTCAAAGAAAGTACTCGGTCGAATGTTTCGAAGTTTTTTGGACATAATAAGGTGTACTTTCAACTATATTTTAAGATTTCTATTTTACAAAAATTTTTAAAAATAAAGGAATTATGGGTTGTCTTGGGAGGTGCCAAAAACAAAAGTTCCCCAACTGCTGACATGATTCCGGCCGAATGGGTAACTGAAACACAAAAATTTAAAAAGGTTATTAAAGTTGAATATATTCCCTATACAATGACCTACGATTATTGAAAGATATCAAACATTAACAAAATGGCGTAATTCTGAAAAAAATTTCGATTTTTTAGGTAAAAAATGGTCGTTTTTTAAATGCCAAATTGACAATTTTCAACAAATCAAAAAGTTCGTAGGTCATTGTATAGTAAATATATTCAAGAACATTCAGTTTAAATTTGAAGTTGATCGGTCAATATCTCGTTGAGTTATGATGTCAGTAATTTTGTGCAAAGTCGTTTCGAGAAAAACGCGTTTAAAGTTTCGACTATAGCAGCTAATACATGTGAGCGATTGATAGTTTTGAATATTAATTAAATGAATAAACAACTACATATTTACATATGAATTGAGTTGTTTACCTATTTTGTGATGTTATTTGTCTTTGTTTTTATTTTGTTACTATACTAATTTACTAAATAATGTTGTTGATGAAAGAATCGGCATCGGCATCGGCATCGGCCGATTCTTTGCCAACTGGCCGATTAATCGGCAAGGCATCGGCATCGGCCAAAATTTTGGTATCGGTCGGACACTATATATGGACTTACATGTAAAAATTATAGCATCGAAAGAAATATTTTAAGCAGATTTATCATATTTATATATATCTAAATATACATATAGGTATGTCAATTAATCAGCATCAAGTTGTTGAGAGGAAATGCATAAATCACTTTAGCACACATATTTTCTGTTGAAGCAGGCACATTCTTTCGCACAGTCAACACTCTGCGGGTGATCACTAACTACTCACTACTGACCGATTTACATAAAGCTCGATGTGCCACTTTTTTGCATTTCCAATATCTACGTGCATTTGCGGATTAAGTTGTTATTGACCGTTAATGTGTTTGGGTTTTATAGGCACTTTCATGTACATAAACACATTTTTATCACAGTTTGCTCATTTTTGTGAAAGAAACACTTTAAAACATTTTTTTTTTAATTTTTGGGCTTAAAATTTTGCACATGTTGTTAAATTTATATTTTTTGCGAATTTTAATTTATACTTTGTTATGTTTTGCACTTTTGTTGATGCTTTTTTATACTCTCGCAACAAAAGTTGCTAAAGAGAGTATTATAGTTTTGTTCACCTAACGGTTGTTTGTAAGTCATAAAACTAAACGAGTTAGATATAGGGTTATATATATCAAAATGATCAGGGTGACGAGACGAGTCAAAATCCGAATGTCTGTCTGTCCGTCCGTCCGTGCAACGGATAACTTGAGTAAAAATTGAGATGTCTTGATGAAACTTGGAACACACGTTCCTTGAGACCGTGAGAGGGTTGCTTTCGAAAATGGACAAAATCGGACCACTGCCACGCCCACAAAATGGCGAAAACCGAAAACACATAAAGTGTCATAACTAAGCCATAAATAAAGTTATAAAAGTAAAATTTGGAATAGAGGATCGCACTAGGAAGGGGCATATTTGGATGTAATTTTTTTGGGAAAGTGGGCGTGGCCCCGCCCCCAAATCGGTTATTTGTATATAACTCGCAAACCAATAAAGCTGTATAAACCAAACTTTCTGCAGTCAGTTCTCTTACGTACCCCACCACACACCATAAAAATAGTTGAAATCGGATAATGACCACGCCCACCTCCCATACAAAGTTTAGGTTGAAACTTACTAAAAGTGAGTTAACTCAGTAACGAAAAACGCCAGAAACACTAAATTTCACATAAGAAATGGCAGATAGAAGCTGCACTCAGATTTTTTTACAAAATGGAAAATGGGCGTGGCATCGCCCACTTATGGGTCAAAAACCATATCTCAGGAACTACTCGACCGATTTCAATGAAACTTGGTTTGTAATAGTTTCCTTACATCCCAATGATATGTTGTGTTATAGGCCAAATCGCTTCACAACCACGCCCACTTCCTATATACCAGAACTTTGAAGACGATCTGAATCGTTAACTTTACAATATATAAAGTAAGCACTAGTGAAGATATCGATGCAGAACTTTGCACAAATATCATCTTTATAGTGTGGAAGCCCCATTAAAAAAATCGCCGAAATCGGACCATAGGTTTTCAAGGCCCCATGTATCGAACATGAGGACCTCGGTGCTTCTAACCTAATATTAGGGTTTCCAACTTTCAATGAACTTTATACAAAATATATGATGAATTTGTGGGTCAAATTGTGTATTATATAATATTAATAAAGTTAAATAAATAAATTGCGAGAGTATAAAATGTTCGGTTACACCCGAACTTAGCCTTTCCTTACTTGTTTTAGGTTAGGTTCTTAATCCCACACTTCTCTTTCATGACATTTTCATAAATCAGATGAACTACACATAGTATGAGTCAAGATCAGCTTTGTAGACAAGCATCATGCAAATTTTTAAGTATCTCATAAGTCTATTGTGAACTTAAAGTAAGGTTAGTTTGAATAAAATCACGTAACCACTAAACTGTCACCCTGAAATCTTAAGGAAACTCTTTAATTTGAGAGATTAATGACCCATTTTTGGTGTTGTTTTATTAATGGAGGTTAAGATTTGAACCACCGAGTCATTGAGTAGTAGAATACGTCCAATGAGTTCCCTTCATTACAACCATCACCAATTAATAAGTCCTCACCTCTAAGAAAAATTATAAATCAAAGGTCATAGGTCATAGTCTGACTAGTGTTAGATTCTCAGGTATTTTTGTTCGTTCCCAAAGACAGTGCCCAACAAATGGTTGCTCGAAACGAAATTATACTAACATTTAGCATATATACTTCTCTCGATGATTAAATATAATTCCTGAAGTCACTATTAAGTGGAATGAATTTCTTCAAACTTTCGATATAGAACATAGAATACTAATAAAACAAATTGTAGAGTTCTTACTAATTCGCATAAGCTCTCAAGAAGTTATATCGTGTTATTTAGATGAAGATTTTGGGGTCGTCTGTAGTACGTACGACAACTAGTGGTGTTTTGTCTTGGAAGAAGCGAATACTCAGAACATTTGCATTTTTATTAAATTCAGCACATCCTCTGACAATAGGTTGATAAATAAATTGAAATGAAAAGTCAGGAACTTGGGGTAGTAGCGCCATCAAGCTGCTTAAACGCTTAAAAATAATACGATTGAGATCTGAACACATTGATGGATCCTAAGGCTATCAGAATAATGGTTATTAAGACACTGTGTGCTAAGAAAATGTAAATAAAGCTAGAAAAGAAATTTCTGTTTTTAACAAAAAAGTCCAAAAACGCATTAAAAATGTTATTGTGATTCACGAATGGATTCTGAGATATTTAGACCAATATATAATACCATTCTCATAACATCTTGATTCGAGGAAAAAAATTTCTTAAAACTAGAGACCCATAAGAAAGCTTTAATATACCTTTAAGTTATAAATTCTTAATAGGGAAAAGGTTCTATGAAATAATAGAGATTGCTTTGGATCGTATTCCATATCGGATCATAAATGTAACCACTATTATTTAATATAATTTAAGTTTCTGAAACTGGTTGAGAATTGAGACGATACGTATAATAATGTTTCTGAAGTCACTATAAAGTGTATAAAGTATAGTGATACTTTAGACTGAATTCCTTCAAACTCTCGAATATAGAATTCTTTCCAGTGTACCTGCAACTTTACTACTTTGAGTCCGATCGGTACTTTGATTAATCGCCTCTAAATCGCTAATAGCCTCAAGGTAATCCCTGCTAAAATACGAGTATATACCTCTTTACACACAAAGCATTTGACCATGAAGCATTTGCAACCTTCACACAAAGGCACAGCGCAATTTTCGGACAGACGGGCGGGATGACTTAAGCGCATGTATAATGTGGGTGCGGTTAGGTATCAGATGCACAAGCAAATTGTTTAGAATCCTAGTATTTGAATACAAAGAAACATAAAAAATAATAATCAACAGCAATTTCGAAGCAAAAAAGGCACAACAACAATTTTTGTTTGAATAAGCGGTCAGTTCCCACAACTAAATTCCGATTTGAATTTTTTGCCCCACTTTCCATGTCAACGCGCTGTGCGTGCATTGACAGCGAGCAAATTGACTTTTTACGCGATTCACACTTGGAGCGCCCCCTCTAACACACTCCACCTCCACTGCTACACACCGCCGTAGCAAATTAAAAATAGCACTCTCAGTGACGGCGCACGAACTACACCGCAGTGTTGCATGCAACACTTTACTGCATCACTGTTTATCAATAATCATGAAATGCTGTAGCAATGCCACGAAAAATTACAACAACACGCAAATAACAGTAACAAAATGCATGACAATATCGCCGCAACATGAGCGTTGACAGTTAGGAAGGTGGCGGCGCGAGCGCGGTAGCAACAATGTCAGCGCCGACGAAACACGCAAGCCACAGTAGCGTCGATTTTGATTTGTGGCACGGCAACATGCGGTGCGCCGCCAGACGCTGCTTAATAATGTTTGTTCAACAACATTGTACAACATAGTGTAAGGAAGCGCGCATGCAGTCTCGTGCAAGGCGCTATCCTTTAGTATAAAAATAAATTAAAATATTTCCAAAAATCTCCAGCACGCAGGCGCGGTAGGACGCAGCGCGCACGCCGCCTTTGCCCAAAGCTTATGAACGCAGTTTGTGGCATCCCTCACGCCTGCTTTCACATCAATAAATTATTCATTTCTGCTTTTATGCCAGCAATTTTTCATTAGTTATTCCTTCATTTCGCAGCGCCTGTTGCATATTTCACCCGGTCGTGTATGAGCGCTGACTTGCGCGCGCGTCCAATGTGGCAAGCGTTCCGTTACTCACAAGTGCTGACGGACTACGACGACAATGTGGCATTCTTCGGTGATTCTTTTTCTCTTGCACTCCCTCTACTACTTCCTCAACTTCAGTTCAAATGCTCTACACCCGCTATACGCGCCGCGCGTCACCGCCTCAGCGCCTCAGCGCCGTGTCGCTATACGTGTATATAGCGTGCGTGATTTAATGCCGCTACAGACAAACGACGCCAGGACAAATTCAGCGACAACGTCGAGCAAACGAGTCACACCGTTTATCTTTTCGACCGCCTCTCATTGCCATGGCCAAAGTCATTATTTAACTTAAGCGGTCAGCGCTTGAGTGGGAGCGCAAGGCATTGGAAAAAGAGTAAGTGCTGCAATATTTATGTCTTCTTTTTCTACTTGTTGCGCGTTTGTACTTTGCATATCCGAGGACCGCGTTCACTCATGCAACAAAGTACTCTAAGTATTACGGAGCACAAGGTTAAGTGCAACGCGCACAGCAATTCTCGCACATTTCGCGCATTGTGCTTTCCTTTGCATTTGTTGCTTGTCATCACAATAAATTGGATCATTTCAGCAAATTGTTAAGCACTCATCACTCAGTTCACTTAAGACCAGGCTCCACTAGAAAGCGTATTGGACGTAGTTCAATATGTGGCGGGAGATGCAAATATTGCAGAAGCTTTTAGAATAAGTTATAGTAAGTGGTACTCGAGGAAGGAAAATAATTTTTTGTTTAGAAATAAAAATATATTTTTTGTTGTCTGCATAGAGTTTCGGATTCGACCCTGTAAGGTTTTCGCACAATTTGTCGTTAGAGTACATACACCTTGTATGTTGTCCAAAGAATCCCAAGCGAATATATATGAGCATTTAAAACAAAAAACATATGTCAACCATAGGATAGGTTAAGTTGGGAGTCTAATCGCTGCGTTTTATGAAGCAGCGGATCCCACTTGGACAGCTTAAAATGCTGGTACTTTGTGATGCCAACTAAAACAAATTCTATCTATGAATTAAGCCGGTGACAATGCTACCCAGTTCGCGGGGTTCGCTGAAGGTGGGCCTACCGTATTGCCTCGACCTCCGTCTGGCGAAAGCTGGACATTGGAGGGGAAAATGGCTAGATGATTACAACTAGGCTTCCTCCATACAGCTTTGGCGGTTTGCACTTGACACAATCTTTAGTCTTAAGTAGTAATACAAAGTCCACTCAGCGCTCCTATGAATGCGGTATGATGAACCATGTAAGACAGAGCTACTCGAAAGTTCTCTTACATTTCCACTCGGGCCAAAAGAATCTTGAAAATGCAAAAGAGCATGTTATTGTCCAGTGTTCACTGAGGTTTGGCGGATGCTGGATATACAACGCTCTAACGAATGTGGACCAGTGTAGATCTTTTACTAACTTATCGGCTTTGTAGTTTCAGGCGTTGCTCTGCGACTAGGAGCCCAAATAAGTCGAATATCGAAGTAACTTCAAGCTAATACTGAAGAGGTCCATATACAGAATGCATTTTTTTGATTTTGATCATTTGATGCATGGTATTATTAGCAGAGAATGGACAAAATGAACTAGAATGTTCGAGTCTGCTAAAAGCGGATCTTAAATCGTTTGGGACCAAATTGTCAAACCGCAGAACTACCTTGGGACTGCGCTATGTACATATGTAAGAGGTGTAGAGGCACAATACCTCTCCATAGTATCTGATTAGATACTCTCTAGATGACACTCGATACAAAAAATGTCACCAATTAAATTCATACAGCTTTTAGAATACATAATAAACTCAGGCCTGATCCGAAGAATTTTTTTTTTCAAAAATTTCGATTTTTTAAGACCAATTTCCTGAGGCCGCCATTTTCTTAATTAAAAAAAACCTTCGGATCAGGCCCAGGATTATCTATTTATAAAACTAATTTTTTTATCCGATTGATTTTAGATGAATCTCCAAGGACTTATGATTGTCACCGCAAGGACCTTTTTTCGAAACTGGGTCAACACAGACAGCTATAACTTTGGAAATTATAATTTTTTTTTTCAAATTTTCGTGACTTTAAGTCAAAACATTGTGTAATAATGCCATATTACTACTTTTGTAAAATAACATGATTTAATAGCAAACAAATTTACTGAAAATTCTCATTTTTTCGCGTCTCTGACCAACTCTAACCCCTTAAAGTTGACATAGAGATTAATGATAAAAACTTCACTTTTTATCAAAGTTAGAACAATTCAATGGTCATCATTATAAATCCATCAGCTCTTCGGAACAGGTTAGCAGTGTTTTGCGTAGAAAAACAATTCTGAGATTACGAGAAATGGTTATAGAGTTATAGAACTAAGCACATTTCACAATCACAATCATTATTGGTTTTAATCGGCGCGACAGTCCATTAATTTTTTTTCGGATTAATTTTTTTTGCAGAACCATACCTTAGTTCGTGGAAAGGGGAAAACTTTTGTTGATAATTACTATAACAATTTGACAGTTCAATTCATTTATGTCGTAACAGATCGCAATATTATCTCCAAAATTTTAGGTTATTCATCATAATCCGATTTCGGTTTCTGGAATCTGAACTTTTTTTTAACAATTATACAATATAAAATCACTGTTAGGTGTATCCATCGACTGCGTACATAAAAAACAGTTCACCGGAGAACAATATAATCAGAGGCCACATAAAAAGTTAACGTAAAATGATTGTTGTAATCCATTGGAACAGAACTTCTTGAAACCGTTGAACTTTTCGCAACTACAGCTATATTTACACAAATTAAAACACTTGCACTTCACTTTATTGTCATTTTCTGAGCTGCATTTTTCGCATGCTGGATTCATAATATTTATCTACATATTTTCAAATAAATCCAATTTGCTGCTTTCTCAAAACTTTTCATCTTTACCAATTAATTGCACAATTTAATTACAACCACTGTCACATTATGAAAAAAAATAGTAAATCGACCACTTATAAGAATTAATCGAACACATAAATATGTTTACACGCTCTCAAACATACTTAAATTTGTTGTCATTAAACAAGTGTCACAGCAAAGCACGCGAACGCCACCAAACAGAACAGCAAAATAAATAACGCAACAGTAAACAGAATATAAACAATTACGTATCACAAGCACATTAGTAAATAAACGCGAGAATCAAGCAAAAGTCAGCGCATGCGCATGCGTGCGAACGATTGCGCCGATCCGGATTGAGTGTGCGACTTGTTAGCCAAAAGTTTACGTGCAACCTGCGAAAGAGCAGTCAGTGGATTGGTGTGTGTAGTAGTAGTCGGTGAGTATGTATGTATGACTAAAATGCAGTTGGGGATAACAAATAAAAATCAAAGTTGCACTTTGCACAGATGTGTTGTGGTTGAATTTTCAACGGAGGGGTTAAGTGTTGAGGAGTTGGGCTTAAGTAATAGTTGGTTCTTTAGGCACTTCTGTGAGGCGTGAGGAAACGTTTTTTAAAAATAAAGGTGCTTTCTCATTGAAATCCATCGACTCTTATCCAAAACCCTAAACGGAAACTACAGAAACAGCTTTTTATATGTAAATTCAGAGAATTAATCCACTATTTATAGTATTTCATATATTTTGTTGTTGTTCAGCTCCATCCGGTGCTAAAATTAATCTTTTTTTTAATCTTAGTTACAAAATCAAAGTTATCGAATGCAACTTAACCTCACTTTTTTTCACATACAAATAAAGAATATAAAATATTTTAAATCACTCACCAAGTAATTCCACATTTCACTCATTCCACTTATCCGTTACTTTTCTCTTTATGCAGCGCACATTTCATCTCCCACATTCTTGTTAGTTACTTTCTCACGCCTCCTGGATAAAGCCATCACTAATAATGCGAGTTGAGTGCCAATGAAAGTTCAATATTAATTACATGAAACATGCACTATGCCACATAGCACACAAACACACACGTAAACTATCAGTCATGAGCGCTAACTCGAAAACTAGATGAGTTGCACAGCCACAACGTGTCATGACAATTGTCTACAGCTTGACAGCAAGTGACAGCAATAAAGCATAATTCTATACACATAAATACACACAAATAAAATTGCACATAACACTAATACATAACACGCACTCGCGTTGCACCATCCATGTACTCGCACATTGCGTTGCGTAGCTGCAGGATGCCACAGCTGATGCTTTGATTTCTTGTTGTAGTGCCTGTCAGCTACCTGTTTGCTCCATAAACATGATCATGTGTGAAGCATTTTAATCGAATTATAATTGAATAACCTTAAATGGTTGTGCGGCATACAACGTGCACGGCATTTAATTGCAACACTTGCGTGCACTTGCACGGCAGTGGAGCACTTGTTGCAGCAACTGGCATTGTTTTGCTTTGGCCCTGAACATGCACTGATATGATGGTTAGATAACTGTGCTTTGACGCGCCCACTCCGGTGTGCTGTATCGATTGCGGGCGCAGGCAGCTCCAAATACAAGTACAAATATACAGGCACATCATTTCACGTTGTAGTTGCTTGAACGCAATTAACTTATTCACCGTTGCAGCATTCCTAAGTGGAAGCAAAATGATATGAATGGGCGTGCAAAACTGTTTTATGCGGTATTGATGTGATACATATATGTACGTTGCAAGTACGTGCTTACCTGCGTGGTATTCGACAGCTACTTGCCACAATATAAGGGAGTGCATCACCTCATTGGATGCGTGCGGCAGTTATGTTTGCGGACCACACACAATTCCATGGAATTGGTTGCAAGAGCTTTAAGGAATTTAAGTTGCACTTCAGTGAATTTCCGGCTGCTAACGGGAAACGCTTTGGACAAATAACTGTTGCGCCAAAAATTGTTTTACTTCACTTATAAATGACATTTCGTAGCGACACCTGGTGTCAAATTTTATATATGTGACGGTTCAAGAGTTGCCACATAATTTTTTTAGAGCAGTTTTGTGAAATATTAACAAGATGTTGTAATTTTGTGTAAGATTTTTTTATTAAAAATAAATATGTTATTTTATTATATAAAATTTAATAAAATCAAGATGTTGCCACTTAGAATTTTTTGATAAACTTTCATAGGTTTTTGCGTTTGTTATTAAGAACATATTTATAAGTTATTCGTTAATTAAAAAAAAACTATATAAATACAATATGAGATTAAAAATGTAATATTTTTTACAAATACAAATTATTTTTTATTTTTATAATAGATTACATATGCATTACCCACATTCCTAATAGCTAAAAGCTTCTTTAATGATAAAAAACTATTTTTATAGCCTCATGGTGTTATAGCAACTTAAAATTTTTTCATTAAATTTTTCATAATTTAATTTAAACATATATTAAATATTTTTTATATAAAAAAACCTTAAAAAAGACAAATTTTTATATATAAAAATCATTTATAAAAAAATTAATTCTGAAGCAATAAAATATACCAGCGTGTAAGCGCACTATAATGTTTGGCGCACATTATATGCAACACTGCGTTTTTAAGAACCCAATTGTATTGTTTTTCGCGTAATATTTGCCGTATTGGAGTGCCGCGTTAAATTCATTTATTTATTGCTGATTAGTTTGCTGCGCCAAAAACATCATATTAGCTGATGATATTAAAACGAAACGTAGTAGCCTATCGTTTACGTGTAAAATTAAGTGTGAGGAATATAATTATTTGCAGCGATGGTCGATCTCGAAATGGTGGCTGCGCCAGCAGAGACTGCTGCAATGGACAGCAGCACTGGACTCTGCCGCCTATGTTTGCGTCACGATAAAACAATTGTGAATATATTTGAGGAAGCACCAAAACCAAACGAAGAAAAGACAACTGAGCCTGAAACAGCTACGAAAAAACCAAATATGGTTGAGCGCCTATTTGATTTGTTGGGCGTCAAGGTTTGCTATATAAAATGTTATATATATTTTGTTTGTGCGGCAGTTTAATGAGCTTTTTATTATGTAGTTTCAACAGACGACGGCCTTGCCGAGCAACATCTGTCAGCGTTGTTTTGCAATGATAGAGGCGTTCACCGATTTTCGTGAAAATGTGCAGAGATGTGAGACTGAGTTGCAGCGTTGGCTGGAACAAAACTACAAAAAGACAACAAATGAGTTTGAACAGCGTCCGGGCCTCAATGGTAATCCTGGCAATTTTGAACCCGAAGACGATTGCGTAATCACCGAAATTGATCCCAATCAGGATTATGAAAGTTCCGAAGATGAATTTTCTATGGAATCTGATTCGGAAACTGAAGAGCACTCACCTGCAACAACACATTTGGCGCAAACTACACTTAATACAGCGTCTAATGATTTTAATAATGCAACAGTCAAGTCAATGGGCGCCGATATACATAATGCTGAAAATTCACAGAATGCGACAGATGCATCCTCATCATTTGCTGCGCTACCAGGTGGCGATTCATTTATTGGTGGAGAAGTAGTGATCAAAAATACATATCTTTGTCAGTATTGCGACATGGCATTTACAACACAGCCAGAATGCCAAGAACACGAATCACAACATGACAGCGCAGCGCCATATGTCTGCAGTTTCTGCTCACAACGCACATCCAGTCGTCAAAATTTGATCTATCACATCAAAGAACTGCACGATCCGGAACGACCGTATGTGTGTGCATTCTGCAAGAAGGGTTTCTGTCGACGCTCCGATCTGAAGAAGCATACAATTGTGCACACCGGTGTGCGACCATTCTCATGTCCAGTATGTGCTAAGAGTTTCTCGCGCAACACCAATTTGACGAAGCACATACGCATACACAGCAGTGTAAAGCCACATGTATGCACGCGCTGTCCACGTTCATTCTCCAGCGCACCGGAATTGATGCGTCACATACGTTCGCACACCAATTCGAAACCATTCCAATGCAGTCGCTGTCCAAGCGCTTTTGCGCGTAAAGATAAATTACATCTGCATGAGCAGACGCATTACCGGCGAGATGCCGAATTTTTAAACAATCAAAATAACGGTAGTGGTCTGAAGGCTGAAGATGGTAACAGTATGGGACAGACAGAAAACTTAGTAGTGTCACTCAATCCTTACGGGGAAGCCGATTCAGCGCAATCACACGCGAATATGTCATCGCCACAGGATCAGTATCGACAGCATAGCATATTAGCAGCGCAGTTGCAGCAAAGACCGCCGTTATCGAAGCCACCGCCACACAAGTCTTCACATTCACGCTCCTTCAACTGCACAATTTGCCAAAAGACATTTACACGCGAACGCGATTTGCAACGTCACCAGGCGCTACATCTGGACACGCTATTCACATGCCAACAATGTGGCACCGCTTTCAATAGACGCGAAAAACTCGCACGCCACGAGCTGGAATTCCATGCGCCACAATATCACTGTGACGTTTGTCGCATGCAATTCAACAAACACGATGAATATGAGAGACACATGAAAATGCATGAATTACAACAAACGGCTGCTATAGCCACACAGGCGGCCATAAGCGCAGCAGCGGGTGCGCCCAGTGCGCCGTCAAGCAACATTTTGGGTTTGGCTGGCGGTCCCAACACAGCCGGCGCCATTAATTTAGTGACAACTGCAGCTAGTAGCCCCGCCGCTGCTGGCACGCATACCAGCGTTACTGCAGCGAAAGACATGTCAGCCACGCAGCAACGTCCAACCGCTGCCGATATGTCGTTCTACAGTCAACTGGTGCCTACCATGAATCTGGGTTTCTACAGCGAAACACGTCCGGAAGATCGCAATGGCATATAGGCATGTGACACACAACGCATTTACTAGCATACTATACTTATTTAACTTCGTCGTCAGCACGTTAAGCTGTTAAAACGTAATCACTAGAATTAATTGCGCGGATATTATCATAAAATCTACATTTAATTTATACATACATATGTTTATGTCTACCGACATATGTATATTGTACATATTGTACACATACGTACAACAACATGAAATAAACTATTTCGAAAATACTTAAAAATATATATAAATTAGTGCAAAATCAAAACATCACAAATACTAACATCACTCACAATCAAGTCACATCCGAAATGCATTAACCAGTAAACCATTTAACAGCAACATTATAAAATCTTAACACAAAATTCAAGAATAATTTAATATTCGGGTGAGTACAATTTAATTGAGTTTTATTTTGATTATTTTTATACTCTCGCAACAAAAGTTGCTAAAGAGAGTATTATAGTTTTGTCCACATAACGGTTGTTTGTAAGTCCTAAAACTAAACGAGTTAGATATAGGGTTATATATACCAAAGTGATCAGGGTGACGAGTAAAGTTCAAATCCGGATGTCTGTCTGTCCGTCCGTGCAAGCTGTAACTTGAGTCAAACTTGAGATATCTGAATGAAACTTGGAACACGTATTCCTTGGCACCATAAGAAGGTTAAGTTCGAAAATGGGCGGAATCGGACCACTGCCACGCCCACAAAATGGCGATAACCAAAAACACATATAGAGCTATAACTAAGCCATAAATCAAGTTATGAAAATAAAATTTGGAACATAGGATCGCATTAGAGAGGGGCACATTTGAATGTATTTTTTTTGGAAAAGTGGGCGTGACCCCGCCCCAAATAGGTTTTTTGTATATATCTTGCAAACCAATAAAGCTATATAAACCAAACTTTCTGCAGTCGTTTCTTTTAGCCGTTTCCTTATACAGTCCAAAAATAAAAGAATTTGGATAACAACTACGCCCACCTCCCATACAAAGGTTAGGTTGAAAATGACTAAAAGTGCGTTAACTCACTAACAAGACACGTCAGAAACACCAAATTTTACATAAGAAATAGAAGAAGGAAGCTGCACTGAGATTTTTTTACAAAATGGAAAATGGGCGTGGCGTCGCCCACTTATGGGTCAAAAACCATATCTCAGGAACTACTCGACAGATTCGAATGAAATTCGGTATATAATATTTTCTTGGCACCCTGATGACACGTGTGGAAAATGGATGAAATCGGTTCACAACTACGCCTACTTCCCATATAACTCAATTTTGAATCCTTCTGATTCTTTCACTTTATAATGTATACATAAGGAACAGATAAAGATAGCGAAATAAAACTAAATACTGTATTTGACATCACTTGAGGAAAAATTGTCAAAATCGGACCATGACTTTTCAAGGCCCCTGATATCAAACGTGAAGAACTCAGTGCCTAAGGGTAATTTTTCACTGAAAATATAGGTAAATCTCTAAATAAATTGCGAGAGTATAAAATGTTCGGTTGCACCCGAACTTAGCCTTTCCTTACTTGTTCTTATTATGTCGCTATGTTATGTGTATATTAGGCGTCGACGAAATTCATTGTTGCAAATTGTTTGTTCTGAAAATCATATTTTTGAAATTATTTATAGCACATTATTTGTATTGAAAATCATTCCCTCAACATTTAACAAAATAACGTTAACATTTGATATTTATAAAACTTTAAAGTCTTCGCATCTCTACTATATTTGTTCTTTATAAAACCTTTGTTTATTATTTTATAGTAATTTATGTTGATATATCTTTATAAATATTCATATATTTTATACAACTTTGTTACTGTATATTATTAAATATTTTACATTTTTTTTTATTATATTCTTCATTAAAATTACATGTCAACGGTATAATTTGCTGACCTTCATAAGGTTAATCAAATTTGAGACCTGGCTAAATCACAGAGTGCACGCAATGTGTTTTTGCTAAAATCATTACCGGGTGTCTATGCTAAATAGCTGCCACAGGGTGTCATTGTTTACATATTTATTTTTTATAATTTTATATATGGCATCCTTGTTTAATAATTTAATTCTTCGTTTTGTTTGCATGATTTTTAGAAAATTTGGTTTTAATTGAGATATTGTGAAAATTAAAAAAAACTTAATTTTTCGTTAGCATGAGTAGATAAATAATTGAAGTTTAAATGTACAATATGTGAATAAGCTCGGTTGCATCTTATAGGGTTTGTTGGCGTCAAGTATAAAAGGTTATGCTACCATAGTGCCACAGCAGGCTCAGTCAGCATTTCTGCATTAGTCGGGTCTAGGCAAATGGTAGGTAGGTAGGTAGGAGTGCAGCCATATAATTATATGGCCCAATTAGCACTAGATGTGCCATTTTGATGCACTATTCGTAGACCTTATAATTTACTGTTATCCCGTTTCATCTTTCCGTTCAAACCACTTTGTGTTTTCGATGAAGCTACTTATGTCCGATATGCTTTTAGTGGACATCCATTCAAGGCTTGATGGCTGATATGGCTTCCAAGTGTCCTGTGTCGGATCTGCGATAGGGCTGGACATTCACAGAGAAAGTGGAATATTGTTTCCTTTTTCCACTCTAGTTAAGAGCCTCGACAAATGTTATTATAGGGTATGCCCATTTTCATTGCATGTTCTCCAAATGGCCAATGACCCGTTACAGTAGCTGTAAGTCTGAAAATACTTTTCCTGGACCTATTTAATAATACCCCAGATCTAGTCTTTTCATATTTTGGCCATATCTGTTTAGCTATTTTATATTTTGTTGTATTCTTCCATCTGTTCTCTGCTAATTGTTCAAATCGTATGTTGAGCTCTCTTTTGATCGTTCCTAGCGGGCATGGTATTGGCACAGCTTCGGATTCGTCTAGAACGGCTCCTGCTTTTGCCAACTCGTCTGCCTTTTCGTTACCGAAGATGTTCCTATGGCCGGGAACCCAGACCAAGTCTAATTGTACTTTGTCTTTCAGAGTGCTCAATGCCGTCTTGTAGTTATGGACTACGCTGGAGTTAGTCAGTGGCGTCGACAAGGCTAGGAGCGCCGCCTGACTATCTGTATAAATTATTGCTTTTTGTATCCTCTTGTAGTTAGCCAATAGAGCTTCACAGGCCTTCTCTATGCCCAGTACTTCCGCTTGGAAGATGCTAGCCAAGTTCGGTAGACGGAAGGAGCGAGAAAAGTAAAGATCATCGGAGTATACACCTGTGCCTACTCCGCAGTCCATTTTGGACCTGTCGGTATAGACTGATATAGTATTTTCCTCCCTTATTAGGCCTCTCTCTCGTCTAGAGGGTATCCTCACCTGGAAACCACTATTGAAGTCTAACTCTGGGATAATGTAATCTGATTTATTGGCATTTACTTTAACTCTGTTCAGAATGTCGCTATGTCCATAGTTTTTCTGTTTCCATCCACCTAACTCCTTAATTCTTATAGCAGATCATGCAGCTATTTTATGGATGTCTATGGGTAGGCGAATGGAACGGAACTGGAAAATTATTTGAATGAATGTTTACTTCTGCTAGAACAAGCGCGATTAACAAGCTTCGTTCTCTCAGCCTTAAAACGAGGATAGTGCTTTGGTAGAATATAGTTAAAAGCTTGAAAAATATATCCCCTTATCTCGTGAAGGGTAGTTTGGTTCAAAGCTCGTTAGAATGTATATATGCGTGCGTCTAGATAACTGTAGCTGATTCAGCTAAGATATTTTTTCTATCTGCAGCTTTCACAATTTTTAGTACATGATATCTGGTAGATAAATCTTATAGATACATGGCAAAAGCTTTTGTTTTACATGTTGGGGTAGTCAGCAGGGGAAATATATCCCTTCAGTTTCGAAATGGAAGACTTTTTTTAAGTAGAGAATGTACTGTACTGTAAACGTTAACGGTGGTTTAAGTAAATATTTTGGTATTAACGACCTTTAGTAAGTAGACCCCATAATTTTGATTACCAAAAATCTTATTAAAAAATCTTTAAATTTAAAATTTAATCTCCAGGTTTATTAAGTACTTCAGTTTTCAAAATTTTCACTCAAGAAGAATTTCTCTGGAGCTTCAGTTATTTCAAATATGAATCGGAGTTCAAATCTAAGGTCTGAATATACTGGGTATCTGAGTAATATCGTTGTCTTACTTTGAACTGGAACAGCTTGAGACGACTGTGCTATAAAGTGGTAAATATTCAGTTGATTTCCCAAAAAACCCTAACCTTCATCTATGCAAAAATTTAATTCTTCCTTCTTTCGCGCTCTTAACCAGCTTTATACATTACAAAATAACTCCTCACCTCTTTAAGCCGTTTCTCATAAGTACAAATAAGCATTTTGGGTATCTTTGGGTAGCACCCTACTGTAACGGTATCTTAAGCAACATGTTTTCTCCTCTTCATTGGCTTACCTTTTTAATCCTTATGACTTCCCAAAGCAATTTTTGGCTTTTGTGTGTTGTAAATTAAGTGGAAAATTGTAATTGTGGGCAGACACTCGCACACGCACACATACAACTAGATGAAGTCTCAAATGCCGGCTCTGTGTGAAAATAAAGCTCTGCTCGCTTTGTGGTTACTTGTCGCTCATGTATATGCTTGTAATTGTTGCACATTTAAGCAACTGTTGATCCACCAAGAGGTGCTTTTATGTATGGTTAATGTGTTTGGTTACAACTTTTTTGGGTGTATATCGGAACTAAGGGGTGAGTGAGCAGTTAGGATACTAGAAATCAAAAAATATTGGAACTAACATATTCTTGACTGTTCTAAAACTTACTAACCCTTCTATAGAGTTCGTAATAAACTGTTGAGGGAACCACCATAAACGAGATATATTTTCGGGATCCCGAAACTTTTCGGAAATAAACGGATTTTTGTATATACAGAGGAACTCCTATAACCCGAACTCTTGAATTGGCAATATAAGTCAAATTTCACACAAATTATCTTCCATAACTCGAAGTCTCTCAAACCCTAAGTTTTTTTTGTGGATTATGGTGATTCGAGTTAGGGAAGTTCGACTGTTCCAAAACATTTCACAGGTTTCTACATAAATAATGCAAGGAACTCTCGGAATTTTATAAATTCTCAGTTTTTGCGATTTCATATTGGATACGAGAGAATAACGAAAGCACTCGGGATTTTCTAATTGTAGTTGATGATAATTTCACTAATTTTCATATATCTAAATATTCGGGATCTCGGTATAATTTCGGGATCGGTACCGCGACAGACAAGATTTTCCCACCGATATTTATATAATTGAATAATATTCTCTAAACAATATATCAATAAATCGATTGTGACATTCGCTGTCTGGCTTGTGGCGCCGTCCTCTTGGAACCATAAATTTTCCAAGTCCATATCATGCAATTCGGGTCAAAAATATTTGGTTATCATTGAGCAGTACCGGCAGTAATGTGTCGATTTTGATCATCAGGGAAGAAGTACGGCCCAATAACAACGGCCCATGTATGTATGTGATTGGCGTTGCAACCGTTTAGCCGGTTATAGCCGAATCGACGATAGTGCGCCATAAGCCCATACCCGCACCAAACGGTAATTTTTTCAGGATGCAATGGTGACTCATAAGTCAGCGCATTCGCGTCTTGGCTCCCACGTCACTGTTGACAGTCATAACCTTGAAGTTGTAGATAATTTCGTATACCTAGGAACCAGCATCAACACCGATAATGTCAGCCTTGATATCCAACGCAGAATCTCTCTTGCCAACAGGTGCTACTATGGACTGAATAGGCAATTGAAAAGTAAAGTCCTCTCTCGACGAACAAAAACTAAACTCTACAAGTCCCTCATCATTCCCGTCCTACTTTATGGTGCAGAAGCGTGGACGATGTCAACATCCGATGAGGCAACGGCGAATACTGCAGAAGATGGAATGATGAGCTGTATGTGTTGTTCGACGACATAGACATAGTCCAGCGAATAAAGAGACAGCGGCTACGCTGGCTAGGTCATGTTGTTCGAATGGATGAAAGTGCTCCAGCTCTGAAAGTATTCGATACAGTACCCGCTGGTGGAAGCCGAGGAAGAGGACGACCTTAACTCCGGTTGGCGCCAAAAAGCAAAAAGGAGGAATGAGTGGCGCGCTCTGGTGGATTCGGCTATAATCGCTTAAAGCGGTTCCTACGCCAAATATATATATATATAGCATTATATAGAATTTTGAAAAATGAAATTTTCGGGATTCCTGTTTCGGGACCCCGAAATTTTTTTTGAAAATTTATTAATTTTTTTTGATTTTCATAGGCTTTTGTATATAATTTTGTCTATATCTTTATTTTTATTAGCAAAGTTTCGGGATCCCGAACATTTTTGTTTTTTAAATCCTGAAAAATAATAAAAATAATTTCTAATATATCATTTAATTTTGAAAAATGTAATTTTCGGGATTCGAGTTTCGGGATCCCGAATTTTTTTTTTTTTAATTTATTAAATATTTTGATTTTTACAGGCTTTTGTATATAATTTTGTGTATATTTTTATTTTTATTAGCAAAGTTTGCCGAAGCACCACATCGGGATCCCGAACAATTTTGTTTAATCCCGAAAAATAATCAAAATAAATTAATAATGTATCATTTAATTTTCTTTAACACATCTCTCAGCGCCTATATTGCTGTTTCTGTGTTCAATTATTTCCGTTAGATTGCACTTTACAAATAAACAAATTCATACATACTCGTACATATCCATATCCTTTCATTTCACTTTCAAAAATTGACTTCAAATTTTGTGTGTGTTTCTGACTTGCAATTTAAGTATGTACAACTATCTGTATATATTGGTCCTCATTGCAGCCACTCTTATTGCATTTCATTGATCGTGTCAGCTGCATTTGGCATTAAAGTTCGATAATAAAGACTGCCTAAAATTGCGTAATTTGCATTTGCTATGCCTCAAGTGCTGCCTATAGAAGCTGTGGCTGGGCCTTTCAAGGCTATACAAGGTACAACTGTGTTTGCTGGCTCACTGCCTCACTCCTCACACTTAGTTTAGTTTCACACTGCACATAACCCGCGCTTGAGTGTAAAAGTGAATTTTTTCTACACGTAGCGCTGCCCTTGCATATACTAGTACACAGTAGTAGTGCTCAAAACTTTTCCACTCGAACTTCGTGCGCATTCGTTTGTTCGTTTGCGTTTTCAATTACATTGGGGCTCAGGCTGGGCAATTGAACTAAACTTTACTTGACTGGCGACTGGAATAAGTTTGTAGCTTTGTGTTTATGGAATTTTTTTTTTTATAAAAAATATTTTTTATTTTATTTTTATTTGAAAGCGCATCCTTTCGTTTGCTGAGTCGCGCTTTATCCGCTCCTCCTCCACAGACAACTTCTTTCTGCCGCCTGCAATGGACGCCTTTCCAATTTTTGAACTTTCCATGCAAATGCTTGTGTTCGAAAGAAAAAAGAAACGGCAAAAAATGAAAGCCAGCGAAAAAAATTTAAAATTTTAATAACAACAACAACACTCAAGCATTGCGCGCACGTACCGCTTGTAAATTGTAAAAAAAATGCTACCGTTGCTGGTAATTTCAGGCTTCCTGCAAATCTTTATGCCTGTAATCCCACGTACTAACCGCTACAGAGGTCGCCACCACCGCAAATGCGACGCTGACAAGCGCCACAGCGCCACACAAGCTTTGAAAGCCTTGCTGCCGCCTTCTTGTACAGTTACTTTCGCGCGCGCACCAAAAAAAAAACACGGAGTTTGAAGTTCTTTTTTCACACAACTTCAGGCTGACGTTGCAAACAAGCAAAGCGTAAATAGAAAAGCGCCAACAACAACAACAAGAAGAAGACCAAATGAAGCTGCGAGCGCGGAACGGAAGGCAAGTCAACCGAGCGGCGCGGCGTGTTTGCTTGTCGCCTCGTTGTCTTTGCGAGTATTTGGCAGGTGTGGAGAATGGAGAAAAAAATTACAAAAACAAAAAAATACAAAAACAACAACAATAACAACCCTGTACGCCATGCGCTCGCACTGTGGTCAGCGCCGGCTACCTTGTTGTCCTGTCAACACCCGCCAGACAGTCAAGCACCGGCAACTGTAACTGTATATCTGCGCGTTTGACTGCTGTTTGTTCGCGTTTTGTTTTAATTTAATTTCCAGCTTTTTTTTAATTTTTTTTTTATTTTTTATTTTGTTTTTAAATTTTATTTTACTTCTTCAATTCTATTTTTGTTTGCATTATTTCTTTGCCTTGCAACTGTTGTGTCTAAGTTGCCGTTATTCCTCTATTATAGCAATCTCTCATTTTTAAATACAAAAGTATTTGTTATTTATTTTATTTTGCGGTCGAATGTGCACGTAAAATGTAGATGCTGTGGTCTAACCACCTCACAAACACATTCCATTCAGCACCTTCACGTGCATGACTACTTGTGGCAAGGCACTTGAGCGCAGTTTTTGTTGCAACAAATGGTGGACGCCTTTAAAATTCTATTTATTAGACGTCTATTTTGGACGAGTTTTGGGGTGAAAAGGTGTTCTGGACTTTCTTTTCAAGGCCGCAAATGCGAATTTAAAGTGTGTGGTTAAGAGGTGTGGGAGCAGGTTTTTATTAAGGATCATTTGAGCGTGCCATAATTTGCTTAGATTTAAGTGCTGTAACTGTTGTTTTCAAAAATAAATAATGAGTAAGTACTACTCTATTAAGATTTCAAGATTTTCTTTAAGCATAGCTATCTCGTTCTAAGTTCTAGGTTTGGTCAAATCGTTCCTTAATATTCGGTTATATATACAACCTTATATGAATGAGGTTAGCTGAACTTCTACCCTGATTTTCCGTATTCGTCTTTATAACCTATCTAGTCTATCCGAAAAATTAAGGTATTCTTTTAAGCTTACTTCGAATTTTGAAAAGTTTTTTCATGTACAATGTAATATATTCACTTATTTTTCATCCCAAGTCCCCTACGCAATTTTGGAAACCATTCCGCAAACTTTAATCTTCAAAAATAATAGAAATTCAAATTCGTTCTACTTGAAATAACGTAGACACGATCGTCGTAATAATGGAGCCGTTGTATTTCGATTAGTAGATATCGGTTCAATCAATAATTTCCTCTACTCGTTGTCACTATGGTGAGAAGATCTATTTTGAGTTAAATCTGAGGCAGTTCTTCTTTCATTCATTACTTAAACTAATACATATCCGTTCGGGCTTGGACTTTCCGACATCATAAATACCAGTCTACGAATATCAGAAGTACAGTTCCTTAGCAGCGGAGTCTTTGGATCAAACTGCTTTGAAGTACATCGATTCCGTCACGACTATATACGTATGTATGCATGTAAATCTGTCCAAAAATCATTCAGTAAGCTCTCAGTCTCATCTCAGCAGGGCTGAAAACCATCCTAATCTCTTATTTGCCGGATGATGGAAAGCAAGAAAAACCTTCAGGAAATTCCAGCAGTTATACGTATTCAATGAAGCTGAGGTTAATCAACTGTACTTTAAGTCGAATTAGAGATATGACATCGAGTTCTATAGGACCTTGTAAGTACTATTTAAAACTGTGTGTTATTGAAAAATATAACTTCTAGTTGATTCAAAGCATTCAGTATGTATCCATTCCAATCAGCGGAATGCAGAATTTTTCTTATTTTATTCTCTGGAGGTCAGTTACAGGACCGGAAAAAATCGCAACAAATTTGGGTCGATTCCGATAGCTTAGAACTGTCGCTTGTGAGATTTTGTGTCGATTTCCCAACCTTGTAAAAGCAAATATTTGGAAAGCCTTCCAGTATTTTTTGATACAGACCTTTGCAATGCTATGAGAGACCTTAGTTTTCTAATCTACTAATGCCAGACTTCAACAGTGGAGTAAGGCGGCTTATAGTACTTCAATGTTGGTTCAAAATAAAATAGCGTTGTCTCGAGTTCCTGAAAAATAGAATAATATTAATTATAGTACTTCAGTTTCTTGTTTCAAATTATGCTCCAGTATCGATGATTACCTTTTCAACGTCGATAAATTTAACGCCAGCTAGCCTTGTCTTGAGGTCTGAGGCCAGGAAAGAGTCTGCGGAGGCCAAATCCATAGAAACCGGTGGTTGTAGAAGCAACACGAAGTTCATTTCCTACAATGCCTTCTTTTTAGTATTTCTTTTGAGTCTTTACGGCGTCTTTAATTTGTAGTGTAGTCAATTTGATATGCGTTGGTGGTTCCATAAATAGTAGGTACGTCTCTTCTTAGTATTTCTTTTGAGTCTTTACCGCGTCTTTAATTTGTAGTGTAGTCAATTTGGTATGAGTTGAAAGTGGTTCCATAAATAGTAGATACGTCTAGCCACAAGGTTTAGCATAGATGTCATCATAATGAAGACATAATACCGGTTCGAAATTTCGAAAGCTTCTCTGAGTGGAAATGTTGATGTTCGTGGTCATAGGGTGATTCCATATATGGTAGATATGTCTAGCCTTAAGATAAAGCCTAGCTGCTATCATTTCAGTGTCGGAACTCACCATTATCCACTGAAGTAGTTAATTCCATTATTTTTAACTTGTTCGAAACTCTTCAGATCACCGTGAAGATTGTCGTATTCATGCTCATTAAGAAAAAGTATTTGGCGTTAATTAGAAATACCAAGAGAAATTAGGTCGCTTTCCATTTGCGCTTTCCAACGGAGTGGAAGTCTTCCGCTTCCTCTGCTTCCACCAGTTGGTATTGCATCGAACACTTTCAAAGGTGCAGTGTTTTCGTCCATTCGGACAACAGCATCTAGCAAGCCTAGCTGCAGTCTTTTTATAAGCTGAACTATGTCTAGTCGTTGTATAACTCGTACAGCATATCGTTCCATCGTCTATATTATTGCCAATGTTGAAAGGACCATAAATCTTTCGCAAAATTTTTATTTAGAAAACTGCTAGCGTAGTCCAATCGGATGTCGACATCGTCTATGCTTCTGCACCATAAAGTAGGACGGGAATAATGAGGAACTTGTAGAGTTCGATTGTGGCCGGTCGAGAGAGGACTTTACTTTTCAATTTCCCACTCAGTCCAAAGTAGCACCTGTTGGCAAGCGTGATTCTGCGTTGGATTTCGAAGCTGACATTGTTGGTTTTGTTCCCAGATAGACGAAATTATCTACAACTGTAAAGTAATGACGGTCGAACGTGACGTTGGAGCCGTTGGAGGATATTTCGTCTTGTCCTCATTCACCACCAGACCCATTCGCTTTGCTCTCTTATCCAGTCTGGAAAAATCAGAACTAATGGCGTGGTTATAGTGAATTAGAACCTGTAGTTATAAACAGTACAAGGAAGACATCGATTCTCTTCCTCATTTTTTGGACGGGTTTTTAAGTTTAACGTTCTCCAAATCAAATGTGTAATGACTCCATTAACGTACCCTTCCTTCAATCTCATTTTACCGTTAAATTAGCGTGCATGAAACTCAAGAAGTCACTGACTTATATAATGTGTATTAGGAAGTTGCATGCAACAAATTTCATTATAATGTGCTACTCATAAACGCTTTTACTCATATCCAACACGGCAAACTTGGCACTTTCTAAGGATAACAAGCTCATACATGCATACATACAAACATACAGACTTCTGCGCGTATTTTGCATACTATTGCTACACTAATATATTCAAAAGCATTTATGGCCTTAACAGATATGAAATTCACATTTAATAATATGCCCGAAAAAATGAAATGAAATCAAAACTAACTAAGCGCGGCGCGTACTGCCACACAGCACACAGACTGAAGCACATATGGATGCCTGTGTGTCTGTGCATATGAGTAGTGCTGTGCTTTATTATCCTTATGACTGTGGGCAGACATATTTGTACACTCACTTAGTTGAATTTGTAGACTGTTTGTGTTGTGGAATATATATATATGTATATGTATTTTGGGCATTGCCGCAAGCAGCCATAAACCGCAGCAGTTTGCTTTTGACTGATGCGAGCGAGTTAAGCATGCGGAGGCGAGGCATATCAGACAAGTGCTTGTGTGTGTATGTTTGTCAGAGGCTGCAGACAGCTTTTCACACCAAATCACATTATTATTACGATGACGATGGCGATATATAATGTACATATGTGAAGTATGCCCACAATTTGTGGCAGCGCCGGCGGATATGCCATTTTGGGGGCCACAGCGCGGCTTGAGCGCAACACCAAGACAGCGTTATACGTTTGGTTAGTTTGCCGGGCGGTCGGTCGAACGTTTCATTCGGTCGCATTGCAGCCCCTGTCACACGTGCAAATAAATTCGACATCAATTGCGAACATTTCATGACATCAACAAACGGCGGCACTTGGGACTGGCAACGTTCGACGCCCAATAGAAGATGCAGCACAGAAAAAAAAATAAAATAAGAAATATATATGTATGTTTAAAAGAAAAGCAAAAATAATGTGAAAACACACACATGGGAGCAAAGCGAGCGGCCATAATACATAATACCGACAAGCGGTGCGGCGTGGCTGTGAGCGTGAACAACGTAAAATGCTGCCGAAGCACGATTTTTGCTGTCGATATGTCTGATTGCGCCATGCCTGTCTGTCTGACTGTTTTCGCAATTTCGCCTCAATAAAATGAATAAAAGATTCGCATATCTACGCTCTTTGTGACTGTGCAGCAGGCAGGAGCGCGCCGTTAGCGCCAAAGCACAGAAGGCAAGCGGCAGATGCGCGCGTTAGTTGCATGTGTTTGTTGGTGCGCTGGCGCTTGCCTCTCTAATGGCGGCTGTCGAGTGCTTGAGCGCTGTGTCAGACAAAAATGTGGCAATAGAAAGCTAGCGAGACGCAAGCGGCGCATGGAGACGTAGCGTAGCACAGCAATTGAGGAATTTTTTATATTGGCTTTTTATTTTGACATTATTACTGTAAAATATATATGAAAATTGCACTCAACGATGAGCAAAATAAATTCAACAAATAATGAAAACAAAAAACCAAAAAACATAGAGTAGTCTTCGACTCGAGAGGCGGTAGTGTAAGCGCGTAGCGGTAGCAGTGAGGTGGTACTAACAGCTTAAGGCAAGCATGACGTACTGCTAATGTCGATACTGATGCCGCATATTAGGCGCGCACAACCATACATAGACAGTTATACATATTTGTGGAACGCTGCAATATGCGCCGTGCTGCGGCAACTTGCTGACTGTATGGTATGCGCGTACATACAAACAGTCGTTCTTGGTATGTGGTAAACGTCAAATGCCATCATCAATGGCAGTCATTGCCATTTGACCAGCAAAGGTAGTACATATGCTCATCCAAATGTTGCATGTGCCTGATGCGTGTGTGTTCTATGTTAAGTTGCAACATAAAATTGCGACATGCGGCATGCCGACGGGTGCAATGGTGCACGCAGCAGTTAAGCAGTGTCAGTGAGTTGCAATTGAGGGCACCTCAAGTGTGTGGAACTGCATAAGAGTTCATGGAAATGACTAACTCGTTTGACTTCGATCAAACATTTTCTTTCGAAAAAGTTCTGAGGTGCTTTGAGTGTCATAACCAAAATACTAGATGTAATGAAAGTATTTTTTATACCCTGTACAGGGTATATTAAGTTTGTCAGGAAGTTTGTAACACCCAGAAGGCCCTATAAAGTATATATATAAATGATCAGTATGTTGAACTGAATCGATTTAGCCATGTCCGTCTGTCTGTCTGTCCGCCCGTCTGTCTGTCTGTATATATACGAACTAGTCCTTCAGTTTTTAATTGAAATTTTGCAGATGTTATTTTCTCTTCAAGAAGCTGCTCATTTGTCGGAACTGACGATATCGGACCACTATATCATATAGCTGCCATACAAACGATCGGAATCAAGGGCTTGTATGGAAACTTCCGCATTTTACTACATATCGTCACGAAATTTGGTGTGAGTTATTGCTCATAGAAATAATTTAATCTCCGAAGAAATTGTTCAGATCGGTTCACTATAGCATATAGCTGCCATACAAACTGAACGATCGGAATCAAAGGCTTGTATGGAAAACTTCCGCATTTTACTACATATCTTCACGAAATTTGGTGTGAGTTATTGCTCATAGAAATAATTTAATCTCCGAAAAAATTGTTCAGATCGGTTCACTATAGCATATAGCTGCCATACAATCCGAACGATCGGAATCAAAGGCTTATATGGAAAATTTTCGCATTTGACGTGGTATCTTCACGAAATTTGACATGGATTACTGCTTAAGGTAATAAAATAATCTCCGAAGAAATTGTTCAGATTGGTGAACTATATAACCTTAATGTTTCTAGCAAACAACCCGGCTAAAAAGAATTAGTAAATTGTTTTCTTTTTTTTCTTACGTCTTTAGATTTGAGAAATGCACCTTCGCTTTTTACTCCATTACTGCCTTCATTCAGTTCTTTGAGGATACGTCTTGAACTTCTGTTATCTACTCTCAATCATTTTCCTGATTCTTACAGTAATTTTCTTTGACAAACAGCTTTCTTCTAATACACTTCCATAACTTATACCTAAAGAATCTCAAGCTTTTCAAACTCACATCTTTTCAACCCTGTTTTTACTGTTGATTTTGATAATTTTCTTCGTTTCTGAACTCTCCCGGAATTTCTTCCAAATACTCTTTCGAACTGACAAAAAACTTCTAAAATCTTCATGTATACAGCTTACTCTTATCGAGACAGTGAGCATCTCACTCAGAAAACAGAGTTACGAATCAATCAGCGACACTGTTCGCTGTCTCTTGCCTACTGCCAGCTAACTGAAAATTCTTCATAAATTGTTGATACAAGAATTTGGGTAATGATACATTTTGAGCCTTGGATTAGTTCGAACGACCAACAATCTTTCTATTTTCAGTAACCCGTATACTTCTGCCAGTCCATTGTCATGCCAGAAAACTCCTAGACATAGATCGCAATTAAGACCTTCACGTATCGTCGAAGCGCTTTGAGCCTAACACGGATTTTATGATTCGTTTAATGTAGACTCCGGCAAGATCGCATGCTTTTCCTAATGTATAGCTGCCGAGATGTCTTGCGGACGCTGGCACAGCGCAGCCGGAAATTACTTGGTGTTTCCCCCTCGCCTTCCTCCATACAGCATGGCAGTTCCCGTCCGAAAGAATTCCCAGCCTCAGCTCGTGTATGCCTATACCGCAGTGTCCAATGAGTACTCCTACCAATGCGACAAGTTGAACTTTTTTAAGTGCACGCAGTTCCGCCGCCCTCCTCCACTCCATTTTGAGCCAAAAGGATCTCTCAGCCGAGCAGGTTTTAGTTGCGAACCAGCGTTTACCAAGCGCGCGAAAGGTCCATTGATCCAGTGCTAGAGCACAAGTGGACAGCGGAGAACCGACTTATTCCCTTCCCTTTTATTTTTTACCCATAGGACACGTTTATAAGTTTGGAAAATATTGAAAAATGCTATTCTCATACGGGATGTTGTGAGTTTTCTTTTGTTTTCTTACTTTGCATGATCCAGTTCTTTAGTAACTAAGGTGACACGCTATGTCCTCCCAAGAAAATAAAGCACATTGAGAGCCCAAAGCTTCCAGTTTCAAATCCAAATGGGATTCGTCTAAAACTTCTGTTGCAGTAGATATAAAAGCAAGTGGAGATCTCTAAACAGACTTCACCCTAGCTCAGAACTCCAAACTGTTCAAGACTCATTTGTACATTGAGTGTTTTTTTAATATAGCCCAGGGCAAATTCTCGCACCTCTAATCGGAAAGTTATTACAAACTTTACACCGCAGTGCGTTCTTAAAATTTTAGATAGATTTTGGACCCTGATCTTCATTCCGCAGTGACCGAGAGGTCCACAGCGATATGCTTATTGGATCACGCATAGAGGTTGGTCGGGTTGCCTCGAGATCAGGGATTGATTACTAGTTGGTTGGTATCTTCAAGCAAAAGTAAGGTTTCCAACAGTCTTTTGGCTTTTGGTATTGCTTTTCAAGTATTGCCTTTTAGGGGCAACAAAAAACTCATCTCAATTCAACTGATTTGCTCTTTTATCTTCTCTAATATCAAGCATCACCTCAAATATTGCCGACAACCTGTTTCTTCAACTCAACACTGTATTTACTTATCTATAAAAGAAAATTTCGACAACTTTGTCGATTGAAGCCAATCTCCTTTTTTGTCATACACTTCCAATTGAATCGAGCACATGTTTGCGCATTCTTGACCAACCACACATGGTCATTTCTGTCAACACAGCTTGAAATAACTTTAGGATCTCCATACATTCAATTGATTCACATTTGTACTGAAACAGCCACACGAACTGCATGGAATGAAGACAGACAGACAGACATACGGTATTCTGCCGCTGCGGTCAACGTATCAATTTGGTGTCCACTCAGCGTAGAGTAGATTTCCTTTGCCGAAAACGCTAACTAAACTAAACGGACACTCGTCCTTCCGCTCTCCACTCACTCTCTCCGTCCAACGACGCGCACTTTGTGGGCATATTGTGTCGAGGTGTGCCGTTTGTAGGTATGTGCATTCAAAAAGGCGTTCGCCAAAAATTCCGGTCACATACGCAATGCTCACTAACGAGCAGCAGCACCAGCCAATAACTATCCACCACAGCTGCTGTCTATACGGCGCAAAAACAATAACACGCGGTTTGTTGTTGCATGCGAGTCGCTCTCCGCTGCTGGTAGTGGACACAAACCGCATCAGCAATCACGACATGTCCCAGTTCGGGTTTCTATTAGCAATTCTCAGTGTGCCACAACCGCAATTTTCGCCACAGGCGCGCAGGCCTTTCAATCGAACAGCTGTATTGCTTACAGGGCTCCTTGTATTTATTGGCTGTACGTCGACTTCAGTTTGTTACTTTTTTATTTTTTTTTTGGTATTTTGTTGTTATTGTTTTTGTATTGGACACACGCTCTGCTGGTAATTTTCTTTATTTATGTCTACAAAAATTGCTGCCAAAAATTATTTGCACGAAAATTAATAAATTGGCTTTTAAGAGGCAAGATAGGGCATATATTTATATGAGGGCGGTTCGAGAAATCCGATAAGGATGTTAAAACAAAGACCCCTGATGGATAACATAAAAAAATTCTCGATTTCATATTGGCAACCCAGTGATTAAAGATAAGCGAGTTAGTTGAGGCTGAGGCATCTCAAAAGACCATGAGGGTGATATCCTGCACCAAATAGTGGATACGAGAAAGCTTCCAAGGCGTTGAGTGCCGCGATGACTTATGGATCCACTGGAACACAGCAGACGCCAAGGAATCACTGAAACAATGGACGTCGCGGCGTTTCTGTCGGGACGAAGGCGAAGACTATCATTTCATTTCTAATGTTGATCCACTGGAACACACCAGAAACCAAGAGACAGTCAAAACAGTGGACTCCATCCGGCGTAGTTCTAAAGGTGATCAGTTCTAAAGGTGATGACCTCCTTTGTTTTGGACAAGTAGAACCTTCTGGCTATCAGTCGAAACTGTGGCATTCATCTGGCCTTTTTTTAAATGCAATCCGAAGGAGTTTTCTCTTCGTTTCGCGAACAGCAATGAAATATGGATCCACTGAAATCCATCAGATAACAAGGAACAGTCGAAACAGTGGACTCAATACGGCGTATCTGTCCGATAGCAAGCACAGTGTTGTCATCTCAAAGCAGAACTGGACATCGACCAGGTGAACCAGCGCTGAAGAAGGCAAAGATTGTTTTATCAACCGTAAAGGTAATGGCCCTGAGATACAATCTACATCGACTACCTGGAGAAGAGTATAACGGTTACAAGGCTCTACTATGTCGAATTATTGGACGGATTGCATGAAAATACGATTTATTTGAGAAAAGAAAGAGAGGGGCTCTTCCGCTATGAAAATGCACCGGATCACATTCCTATGCACCGTTTTATTCAGATTTGGCCTCGTATCGAATGAGGAGATTATCTCTTCCACGGATATATATATATATATATATATATATTTTTAGACGGGTGAAAGAAGTCAGAAGAAGTCGACAATTTCTCAAAATTTTGGTTTTGCTTTTGTAGGTTAAGTACCTATCCGACCGAGCTCATATGTATTAGTGTCTGTGTGTTTGTGTTGTTGTTGTAAAATATAAAATAAAATTCCTCATTGAATTGCATTGCGCATCAGCCACAAAGTTTTGCCAATTTTTAATTTATTATTCATTTCAAGTTTTTTTTTCTTTTTTGTTCTCTTCTGTCCCTCTTTTGCGCTCTCGTCTTCCACCGCTCTAACTTGCCATACAAACAATAAATCGCTTGATTTTGTGCTCTTATGATTACCGAAATTGAATGAATACTTTAAAATTACTTGACTACATTCGGTACTCGGTAAAATTGCACTCTGCTCGATT
The DNA here is from genome assembly GCA_031772095.1 of Zeugodacus tau. Classification (NCBI taxonomy): domain Eukaryota; kingdom Metazoa; phylum Arthropoda; class Insecta; order Diptera; family Tephritidae; genus Zeugodacus; species Zeugodacus tau. The sequence continues at coordinate 13,085,991 of CM062651.1, read as the reverse complement.
AGACTAAAGACAGCCAATAACCTCTGTAATTTGATTAAAAGTTTATGACGAAATTTTTCGTACTCGAAACTTTGCATTTACTTTAGTTTATTGCGAAAAGTTGTAGTCATTGCAGTTGCTGCAGACGACCGACGCGTGCGGATGCTACGTGGTGTACAAAGTGCACGAAGTTGACAACTTCAAGTACCGACTTTCAAGTTGTAATACCAAATACACAAATACACCAACAGCAAATGTTGTGAATAAACAAATGTAGCAAAAGCTTGTCTACAACAAAATAAATAAATGCAATAAAGTATGTAAACAAGTGGCCACAAAGGAGCACTAACTAAACAAGTGCAAGAAAGCGGGTGTCTATTCAGGAGTAGTGAGAGAGAGAGAGAGTGCGGTGGCTTATAAGAGATAAAGGCTACTGTAAAAGGAAAGGCTCTGTAAAGAAAAATTAAGAACATTTTGATTTAGGTTAGGTACGAAGGCTGTTTCCCTATAAAGGGTGAAACCCACTTAGAATATCGAGAGCACCCCTTGCTAATGCCGTAAAAATTCAACCCCCTCACTTATTTATGAATCGACAAAGCGCTTGGAACCTACCACAAATCTGCAGAGGTTTTAACTTCTGTGTCCGCTAATTCGCGGGGGTGCCCAAAAAATTGAGTTCCAAGAGTTTTTTTGTCTAGATCTCGCAAAGGCGGGACATTCCAAAAGGAAATGCTGAGAGGATTCTACCTCACCTTCTTCTAGGCAGCTTTTGCAGCTAGCAACCAATAAAATTCTTAATTTGACCGCGTGAGTCCCAATGGGACAATGGCCAGTTAGAACACCTATAACTTGGGAAAGATTGATCTTGTTTAGGGCAAAGAGTTCCCTTGACCTCTTGCGATTTACTTTGGGCCAGAATGATCTTGCGACAGAACAGATGCTAGTGACTGTTCAACGCCTGCTCAGTTCGACTGAGACCCATTCATCCAGAAGCAAGTTGCAAGAGAACAGCGGCGCTCCTGTTTGTTCCCATTCCACTGTAAGTGCAACAGAAGTACCTATCCTAGCAAGCTCATCAGCCTTGCAGTTTCCTGCGATTCCGCTGTGGCCAGGCACCCAAACTAGTATGGTAGCAAAGTGGTCCGATGCAACTGATAACGAGGACTGGCAATTCTTAACCAGCCTGGAGCGCACAGTCATTAAGCTTAAAGCTAATATTGCCGCCCTACTATCAGAGTGGATCGTTACCTTTTTGAAAGCTGATGCACTCCGCAGCAGTGAATCCGCTGCAACCTTTATGGCCGCCACTTCCGCTTGAAACACGCTACAATGGTCCGGAAGCCTGAAGCTGAAGTTAATGAGATGTTCCGGACAAAAACTCCTCCCCCAACTTTCCATGCTAACTTCGACCCATCCATAAAGAAGCTTACCGCGTCTCTCCTCCAGCGACTTCTACCCACCCAATCCTCTCTTGAAGGTATGAGAGCAGAGAATAGACCGCCAGGGTAGGGCTCGTCGACATGATGGTAGTCCAGTAGCCTCGGAATGAAGTCGAAGCGCCTGAATGGCATCTCGTGACTTCGCCCAGGAGATTGGAGTTAGTCACCAAACCATTTTAAACCATCTGCATAAGGCTGGATACACAAAAAAGCTTGATGTTTGGGTGCCACATGATTTGACGCAAAAAAAACCTTCTGGACCAAATCAACGCCTGCGATATGCTGCTGAAACAGAACGACAATATCAAGCGAAAACGGTCGTGGTCGAAGGCCGGTGAATCGTCCAAACAGTGGCCAAGCCGGGATTAACGGCCATGAAGGTTTTGTTGTATGTTTGGTGGGATTGGAAGAGAATCAACCACTAGGAGCTGCTCCCATATGGCCAGACGCTTTATTCTACCATCTACTGCGAACAACTGGACCGCTTGAAGCAGGCGATCGACCAGAAGCGTCCAGTATTAACCAACATGAAGGCTGTAGTGTTCTACCAGGACAACGCCAGACCACACACTTCGTTGATGACTCGTCAGAAGCAACGGGATCTCGGATGGGAGGTTTTATCGCATTCACCATATAGCCCGGACATAGTGCCAAGTGATTACCACCTGTTCCTGCCCAGGGCGAACGACCTTGGTTGTGTAAAGTTGAACTCAAAAGAGGTTTGTGAAAAGTGGCTGTTCGAGTTTTTCGCTTCTACGAGGGGGGTATTATGAAGTTGCCGTCTAGATGTAAAAAAAAACCATCGAACGAAACGGCGCATATTTGCACTAAATCCGATCACTGTAACACTTTTTATACTCTCGCAACCTGTTGCACAGAGTATAATAGTTTTGTTCACCTAACGGTTGTTTGTGTCACCAAGAAATATAAGAGTTAGATATGGGGTTATATATACATAAATGATCAGGATGACGAGTAGATTTGAAATCCGGATGTCTGTCCGTCCGTCCGTCTGAGTAAAAATTAAGATATCTTAATGAAACTTGGAACACATGTTCCTTGGCACCCTGAGGAGGTTGCTTTCGAAAATGGGCAAAATCGGTCTACTGCCACGCCCACAAAATGGTGGAAACCAAAAACCTATACAGTGTCATAACTAAGCCATAAATATAGTTATGAAAATGAAATTTGGAACATAGGATCTCATTAGGGAGGGGCACATTTGGATGTAATTTTTTTGGAAAAGTGGGCGTGACCCCGCCCCCAAATAGGTTTTTTGTATATAACTCGCAAACCAATAAAGTTATATAAGCCAAACTTTCTGCAGTCATTTCTTTTAGCCATTTCCTTATACAGTCCAAAAATGAAAGAAATCGGATAATAACCACGCCCACCTCCCATACAAAGGTTAGGTTGAAAATTACTAAAAGTGAGTTAACTCAGTAACGAAAAACGCCAGAAACACTAAATTTCACATAAGAAATGGCAGATAGAAGCTGCTCTCAGATTTTTTTACAAAATGGAAAATGGGCGTGGCATCGCCCACTTATGGGTCAAAAACCATATCTCAGGAAATACTCGACCGATTTCAATGAAACTTGGTTTGTAATAGTTTTCTTACATCCCTATGATATGCTGTGAAAATAGGCCAAATCGCTTCACAACCACGCCAACTTCCTATATACCAGAACTTTGAAGACGATATGAATCGTTAACTTTACAATATATAAAGGAAGCACTAGTGAAGATATCGATGCAGAACTTTGCACAAATACTACCTTTATAGTGTGGAAGCCCCATTCGAAAAATCGCCGAAATCGGACCCTAGGTTTTCAAGGCCCCATGTATCGAACATGAGGACCTCGGTGCTTCTAACCTAATATTAGGGTTTCCAACTTTCAATGGACTTTATACAATATATATGATGAATATGTGGGTCAAATTGTGTATTATTAATATAAATAAAGTTAAATAAATAAATTGCGAGAGTATAAAAAGTTCGGTTACACCCGAACTTAGCCTTTCCTTACTTGTTATTGAATAAAGAGCAAAAAAGCGGAAGGGAGATATTCAGTTATCTTGCAAGTCGTGTAGAACCACTATATTAGTCATTTCTCTGATCAAAAAGTTTTGATCGTTTTAGATGCTTCTGGAATCGGGTTTTAATCCCAAATAGTTCACAGTTTTTTCTAGGGTCAACTCATAAATTCCGATTTTGGTGAAAATCTCCTAACTTAAGACAACAAATGCACATATGGGGTTCGTGAGATCTTTATCTTCTTCAATACTCTCCATGATACTCCAATTTTGCACTGTTATTAGTAGTTTCTCACTAAATTTGCATATGTTTAACTTAAATTTCCTGCAAATGTTTATTCTTTTTCATTTTCCACACCTCAGTTCTTTAAATAATTGATTTCATTCCAGCCTCTCCCCAACTCCATGTATAAACTATAGACGAACTGTCGCGTTTTGCAATGACACGCATAATACGAGTACCCACCCACAAATATAATTGCATACATATGTACTCCTCACACCAAACAGTTATTGCATGTTGCATCACATTTTTCACTTGCAACATGCTCGATGCTCGTTCCAGGCGCCAAGTTAGCCTAGTCAGTCAATTCTGTCAACTTGTGAAAAGTTTCTTATCCTGTTTGTGCCAACACGCCAACGCACTTTGACTTTTCTACAAACACTTTTTGAGTTTGCCGAAGTTTTATTTGATTTTCCTATTAGTTTTCATTTATGTTTTCTCTTTCGAAGAAGCAACGTGCCTTCATGACACAGAATTTAAATTATTTATTTACTTTATATACTTTATTTATTTTAAATTATTTATTTAGTTTTCTTGGTAAATCAACGGATTGATGTCAGTCGGCGATTTCTAATGATGAGCTTTATGATTCATTATGTTGGGGTCCAAGGGATGTTTGAAATTCGATTTCGTCTATTTTTGATTTGCATCATACTGACTTTGTATCAAGTGGAATTTTTCTGATTAACTGTATTCAAATACATATATTGTATATCGGTTATATACGAGAATTTCAGTCTCCAGATTAACCAGACATGGCTCCCTATGCCTCAGATGTATATTCATATACAAATGTTATCTTGAAAACGACTAAAAATGCTTTAATTCGGTAAGAAAAACTTAGAACTATTTCTTTGACATCTCAATGCTATAGTTTGAAAACGAGGGAAATCGGTTAACAACCACGCCTACTTTCTTATACCACAATTTTGAAGCAATCTATAAATTAAGCACCAGTGAAGATATCGAAACAACACTTTGCACAAATACTTTATTTCCACTGAGACATAGCCTGCATAATCATAAAATCACTGAAAACGGACCATAACTTTTCAAGGCCCCACATATCGAAAAAAGGACCTCGGAGTTTACGGCTAACTTTTTATTGAAAATATCTGTAAATCTCTCAGATATAAGTGTTCCATCCAAAAATGTGGGTCTGTGCCAAAGTTGGGCAAAATCGGGCCTGTAGTGGCCATATACGTAATATACGGATTTTCAAACTAACGGTGTTTATATCGTATATATCAGTTAATATGGGAGATTTCTTAACAAAATTGAATGAACGTAAAATTTTGGATATGATGTAGCTTGGTGGCAAAAAAGGTACAGGAATTTTCCCTGCCTCCATATACTATATATGTATATTGGTTCTGGCTATTATAATGGTCTTTATGCCGAACATATTGGTCGAATTGTGTGTTATTTTTATAATAATAAAAAAATAAATTGGTTGGTTGGTTGAAAAGGGAGGCGCAGAGAGCCTGATCGCAAGTGGCTCTTAGACCATCATTAGGGCCATTGTGCTCTCCGAAGGTACCCTGCCAGGAATCACATGAAAAATCGGTCGATTTAACGAAGCATCTGAGTTTTTTCCATCTCAGCTGCCCAATATCTCTTAGATTAAAGTATTGGGAGCCATGGATAGTATCTCTTCTTAACCGACAGAAGGCTGGGCATTCGCAAAGATAATGCTACTACTATACCAAGTCTCTACAGGTAGCCATTACATTGCTTTAGGCAGCGCTTGAGAGAACTGAAAGGTCTGGGCAGTTTAAGGGAACTGCGTTCCCAACTACTCCTGAGCGGGCCAACTTATCCGCCTTTTCATTTCCTTCTATACCTATATGACCAGGTACCCAGATAATTTTAATTGAGTTTTCTTCCGCTAGCCTCTTTATTGCCTTTTTGTAGAATCTGACGCAGTGAGATTTCGTGTTACCGTAGTGGATAGCCTTATTTGCAAGTGGCTATGCACAAAAAACTTGATGGACCTGTTTGTTTGGGTGCAAGGCCCACTTAGCGCCTTCCCTTAGTCCGACAATCTCAGCTTGAAATACCGAGTTGTAGTCGTTTAGTTTTAAGCTGCTGTTTGTATGTGGGTTTTTACAGAACTGCCGTACCTCTTTCACGTTTTTATCTGTCGGGGAATAATAGATTTTACTATTGGTACTGTCTATGATTATATCGTTGGTCATTCTTCTCTGCCGTTTTCATAGCACCGGTTATCGCTATCAAATAGCTTTTCTGAACATGTTTCCGGCACTTTTTCGTGAGCGCTTTCTACCAAACTAGTGCACCATATGTTAGTACCGGTCGAATAACACTTGTATAAAGCCACCGAAGGCCCCACTTCGATACAATGGTTCTTCTGCAGGAGTTCCATATACGAAGAGCTTTGGGAGCGCTACACTAAGCTCCAGCTTAGTTTTAACTTACTAGAGTATAAAAATTCCGTTACGCCCTAAATTAGCCCTTCATTGCTTGTTTCATGTTGAATTTTTACATAAGTGTTCGCTTTTAATAACTTGTTCGTTTCTTCATTCTGATCATACTGATCATTTTGACATACTCTTTATATATAAATTTTTATACTCTCGCAACAAAGTTGCTAAAGAGAGTATTATAGTTTTGTTCACATAACGGTTGTTTGTAACACCCAAAATTAAACGAGGTAGATATAGGGTTATATATACCAAAGTGATCAGGGTGAAGAATGGAGTTCAAATCTGAATGTCTGTCTGTCCGTCCGTCTGTCCGTGCAAGCTGTAACTTGAGTAAAAATTGAGATATCTTAATGAAACTTGGAACACGTATTCCTTGACACCATAAGAAAGTTAAGTTCGAAAATGGGCGAAAACGGACCATTGCCACGCCCACAAAATGGCCGAAAACACACAAAGAGCTATAACTAAGCCAAAAATAAAGCTATGGAAATAAAATTTGGTACTACGGATTGTTCTAGGAAGGGGCATATTTAGATGTAATTTTTTTGGGAAAGTGGGCATGGCAACGCCCCCTACTAAGTTTTTTGTACATATCTCGTAAACTATTAAAGCTATATCAACGAAATTGTCAGACATTTCCTTATATAGTCCAAAAATGGAGGATATCGGATTATAACCACGCCCACCTCCCATACAAAGGTTATGTTGAAAACGACTAAAACTGCTTTAACAGTAAGGGAAAACACCAGAAATCTTAAATTTCATTATAAAGAAGGTACAGAAGGGTTCCACCCAAATTGGTATACAAAATTTTAAATGGGTGTGGCTCCGCCCACTTATGGGTCAAAAACCATATCTCCGAAACTACTCGACCAATTTCAGTGGAATTCGGTTTGTAATATTTTCCATGCATCCAAATGATATTTAGTGAAACTAGGTTAAATCGGTTCACAACCACGCCTACTTCCAATATACCAGAACTTTGGAGTCCATCTGAATCGTTTACTTTACAATATATAAAGTAAGCACTAGTGAAGATATCGGTGCAGAACTTTGCACAATTACTATGTTAATAATTAATTCTAAAAATCGCCGAAATTGGACCATAGGTTTTTAAGGCCCCATATATCGAACACGAGGACCTCGGTGCTTCTAACCTAATATTATGGTTTCCAACTTTCAATGGACTTATACAATATAAATGACGAATATGTGGGTCAAATTGTGTAGTATATAATATAAATAAAGTTAAATATATAAATTGCGATAGTATAAAATGTTCGTTCACGACCGAACTTAGCTCGTCCACACTTTTTATCTAACTCGATTGGTTTGAGCTAATACCGTTATTAGACTCTCTGCAACATGTTGCGAAAAAATAAAAATTGCATAATACAATTTAGCTTGTCACTGACGCTCATTAGCTCGCTTTTATGCCACCTTCCTTGCCAAATTTCTTTTTTCACTTCCTTAGCTACTACAATAATTCCACACCTGATAGCCTTTGTTATAAAATTATATAAAAAAATTTCTTCCGTGAATCTTCAATTCTTCGAGAATATTTCAATGCAACTGCAGTAATTTTGACTTCTGACAAGATTTGATTTCACTTTTGCATCCCTGATTTTTACGCGCGTAATTTAATTTGTTGCACAACGTTGACTGAATGTAGGTAGGACTTCTTACTTTTTTCCGATTTTCATTGGCAGCAAAGCTAATGCCTGCATTTGTATGTACATACTGTATAACTCAACTTTGTATTAATGCTTTCCTGGCATTGCATTACTTGCACCGCCCGCTAGTCTGGCAACCCTTTGCCATTTGTGTGCGTGTGTGTGCCACATGCGCGCTTTGCTGCAAGATCCTTGGCACTTGTCAGCGCACTCATTCAATTTGGTTGATTTCCTTGACTGTTTGCTGCTATCATCACTATTATTGTTATTGTTGTTGTTGTTGTTGTTATTCTTATGCATTTTGCATTTGCAATTGCAGCAGCTCACATTTGGCAACTCTTGCTGTGTGTCTTTTGAAGATTGCATGCAAAGTTATTGCTGCAAGCAATGATGCATGCAACTGCTTGTATTCATGTTTTTGTTGTTGTTGTTATTTTTGTTTGTTGTTGTTATTGTTGTTGTTTTTGTGTTTGTTGCTAAACTTTAATAAGAACGTTACCGAAATTAGTTGCACTTGAGAGATTAAAGTTTGCCATTCGCATTCGTATTGGAAAGATTCCAAGTACATTCCACGGTAGCGTAACGAAAGTGATACCGTTACAAACGAGTACATTCGCTTATTATTATTAGCTTAGCTGTGCTTTTATTGACTTGAAATCATACAAAGTTGCAGTGCTTGTAAATCGCATTTAAGACATCAACAATGATTTTGTACTCGTATTGACGTCAATAAAGCAAATATTGCTGCTGCCGACGGCCTAGTCTACAGCATACAAGCTTTCAAATTCGATTTGCATATTTCAAGTGCAACTACTGATTTTTGTTTTGCCCTTGAATTTGTTCAAGCTCCAGGCGCATACACTATTTATTTACTCAGCACTCGGCTTGGTTAGCCTCCATATACTCCCGTTATATATAACTACACTCACATCCAATATATATATATTCTAATATACATATGTTCGCATGTCTGTCAGTGTGCATTGCCTAGCAAATAGGTACCTATATAGTCTTGAGTTGGATAAAAACTAATTTCCGTGTTGCTAGTGTAATTTCCATAACACTTTCTCGCAGAACACAATGGCTCAACACTGTGTGTATGGATGCATTGGTTATGCCTCTGGCATTGACAGTGTTGCTACTGTGCAGACACTGAGCGAAATAAATATATGATTTCAGAAAATAGTTGAGAAAAGTCCTAGGCAATGAATGGAACTTTACCTTCTTCAAGTGACGACCGTCGCAGGGAATGCCGAGAGCTTTAGCGGTACATTCGTTACGAAGACTTTATCCTTGAGATTTATTGGGGTCCGAACATGCACTCAAATCCTAGTACCCGAAACGTTGGTCTCCGACAACGATCACAGCTGCAGCTTGGATGGTTTCGTCATTGGATTTCTTTTATGATTCGAATTCAAAGAATCTGTGTAAAACTTCGCTTCTAAGAACTCTATTTTACACGAAGTGAGAGGTTACTTGTGAGCAGTTTACAGAAATCATAGTACCCAAATATGGCTGAGAGTTTTCAGAAAAGTCGCTTTGCCTTAGATTAATAGTTTTCGAATCCTATATCCTATATTAGACGTCGTTGGACTTGTCTTGTCTTGCTTGTAAGCTTGACGGTTATCTTAAGAAATGTTCATATTAGTTGTCAGATTTCAGGTTGTATTTCATTCAATTTTTTAATGAAAAGTATTGTTTTAGAAGTTTTGGTTAATTCAGAAAGGCTCCGAGTCTAACTAGGTCGTTAGTTCCTCTTGTTCGTAGGATTCCGCAATTCTAGGCATGAAATCTGTACATTCCTTTGATCTTAGTATTAGATTGCGTTTTCATATAGTTTTAGAAGTTGGGACTTAAGGGGTTACATGGGTTTTGTCGCGAAAAAAGTGGCTATTTTCAAAATTTTTTTTTCCAAGTAAATAATTATTTAATTAATTCAAACTTTTTTCTGTCTTATAGATACATATTTAAAGAATAATTACTGAAATTTTCAAAAAAAAAATTAAAACTCCTCCATTACGACGTCATTTCCGGTGACCCCTCGGAGAAAAGGCACAACTTCCAAAGGCTGTATCTCCGGAACTATTATTCGGATCGAATTGAAAATTTAGGTCAATATTCTTGATTATATCGGTATATGGATGTACTGGTATCTCGATTAATAAAGATTTGAATCGGGTCTTTCATTTTCCGGTCCTCTAATAAAGCAAATTCTATTATCTGCTGGACGTTCGTTAAGGATTGCGAAAGTTCATATTTTTAAAAGAGAGAATATCAATTAGTATGCGGTACTTATCCTTTTTTGGTCAAGGTACAGTTCTAGAATTATTCCGGCCGTCACTGAAAAAATGTATCAGGTTTCTAGAGACCTAGATATTTACAAAAAAAAAATTTCTTAATCGGGATTTACGGAACTACGAAAGTACTGCTCCGGGATAACGGCTAAAGAAGCATCTAGATCTCTCTAACAGATCTCTCATGTAATTTCCTATACCAATACGCTACGTTTCCGTTTTAGTTGTTGTTGTAAAATCAAATGTAAGCTTAAGGCTGATCGTTAAGTATTTTCTAGGTGTTATTTAACATTTTCCGTTAATTAGATTTTTATTTTTTTTGATTTTCTAAATTTTATCGAGTGGTGTAAAGTTGCCAACTTTCTTGAACATAAACTTAATAACCGTTGGAAATTGTTTGTTTTATGTTTTCTTGGCTCAATTTAAGTTTGATTGCATGATAAATCAGTGCAATAAATAAATATTATCCAGGGTTGCCAACTATCTTGTATAAAAATGGTTCTCAAAATTTAAAGAAATATGTGGAATATTAAAACGTAGTATTTATATTAAGAGTTTATCTTATGAAATGCGATAATAATTTTAGAAATCTTAAAAATAAAATGGCAACACCATTTTCAATTTTATAGCAAAAATTGAAAATTATTATTATTTTTTTTTTTTTTTGTAAAAATATTTGCTTAAAGTGTAAGAGCTCTAGAAATAGTGTTATTTTTTTCTTGGCTCAAATTAAACTTGTTTGTATGATAAATAAGTGTGATGATATAAATATTATCTAGAGTTGTCAACCATCTTGAATAAAAATAATTTTCAAAATTAAAAATATAATAATAATAAATGCTAAAAAACTATTTTATAAAACCAAATATTTTTAGATTTTTTGTCCAGCGTTGCCATATATCAAAAATAAAAAATAATAATAAATATTTACATGTGATATTATAGAATTATAGATATTTATTTTTCTAAACAAACTAATTTCATAATTTTTTTTAAAAAGGTGGCAACACCATTTCCAATATTACTGAAAAATTAATAATAATTTGTTTATGTATTAATATTTTTGTCAAGTGTACACCATCCACTGACTTTGGCAACGTTGACACACACTCCCCTGTTGCCAGCGTTGGCGGCAGGATATGGCAAACACTAGAAAAATATTGTTTTCCTTTCAGCTGCACCGAAGCGGAAGCGAAACGAAGCGCAACGCAACGCACGACAGCAAAACTTTCACATTTTCCTAACAATAACAGAAGCAATTGTATGGAATTATTGTTGTTATTGGCGTATGTGGCACACATGCGCTCGCTGCCGAGCAAGTACTCTAAGCTTGTGGCAAATGCGTGTTTGTAAGCGCACACCACACACAATTGAGTGTTGGTATTTGTATGGCTGCGTGTGTGCGTGTGTCTATGGGTAATGCAATGATAACAATGTGGCAAGTGTTGTCGCTTGTTGTAAAGCCGTGAAGTGTGTTGCAAAAGAATAAGAAGAAGCCAACACATAAGTTGCACGTATGCACCTATCTACTTACTGACTTACTGGTTGTGTTGTTGTTGTTGTGGCACATGCACTTACGCACAGGCAGGCACCTTGGCATGCAAAACATGTTGTATGTACGAGCGCTTGCAATACAAGCATGCCACAAATGCATACTAAATAGATACTTGTGCTACCATATATCTAAAATGTATGTGTGCATGCTTGCTTGTAGTAATTCCCTCACATGGCTGCTTGCATATGCGCCGTAAGCAGCCCCCGGATCCTTGAACTCATCAATCAAAATGAAAAATTTTGTTGACAAATATGCAATGTTGCATGTGCGTGTGTGTAAGCCGCTGTGCAGCTCTTGTGTGCATAATGACGGCTACTAAGTCAATGCAGCGTGTGTCGGCGCGCCACTTCCATCACTACTCGGCGTGCGTTGTTGTTACGCTTGTGGCTTTCAATGTTCAATGAGTGAAGTTTGAAAACTTGAAAATTACAAGTAGTAGAGCTAGTAGTGTTGGCAAAAAACTCACCAATAAATCGTTGCACAAACCAAAATGGCGTTGAAATATTGCTTGTGAAATGATTGGAAAATGTGTTAAAGTCACATGGAATTTAACGCTTTCAAATCAGTTTGTTTGAGTGAGGCTGTGGTTGAGGTTGCGTATACGCCGTGTGGGACGAATATTTTTTATATCTTCTAAATATAGTAAATTAGCTGTTTTAAGTTATTTTTAGCGGTTTCTAGTTAAAAATCATTAATAAAGCATTAGCTTAAATTAATTTATTCACATATAGTGTTATTAATAATACCATCGCTCTGAAGCTCAAGTAGTATTTTTTTATGAAAATTCCATTATTATATCTTTTCGAATAATATTTATACACTCAATAATATCTATTAAGATTTCTTCAAAATAATATTTTACCTTTCTGCGGTTCATAAAAAAATTATTGTTTTCTATGAAAAAAAAAAATTATTTCTTCGGTTGATTACTTCCGAATTTTTTATCAAAATCCAAAACACCCCTATGAATAAATGTTTTCGTCTCTGAAAACTTATTTAGAAACATTCATTAAGGGGTTATATATGTTGAAGCCGGTAAAATAACCGAATTTTTAGCATCTTGCTCCGCTACACTAGACAAAAGTGTACTTGAAACTTTAAACGAGATTAGCGAAAGCAAGTTCCGAAGACTTCGTTGCGGTGACTTGGATTGCCGAAAGAGTTTTCAACCCATTTAATTTTTTTTTAATTGTTCATAATCTCTTTGCTGTGTCATCAAACGATTTAATTTTTTCGTTTAAATTTTCATATCAATGTTATGAATTTTTTCAATACATTTCATAAGATAAAAAAGTAACCTGTTTGAGAATATCTTCACGGTAGAAAAAAAATTTTCTCACTTCAGCGAATCGTTCAAGGGCACCACAAGTCCCCATACTAACGAAATTTGTGTGATTTCAGTTGAGCTGATGGACTGGAATCGTAGTCATGGCACGTAGTCTCTCTTTCTCTGTTTCTCTCTTTCTATACATCTCTCTCTCTCTCTCTCTCTCTCTGAAGCTGAGAGGGTAACTTTTCGCGACTATGAGCAATATTATTCAGGGCTGAAATCTTTCTATCCATTAAATTTTGAACTGACCATCTTAAATATCGAATTAACTTCATAACTTTCGCAGAGGTTATCAACTCTGAACCCATTCCTCTTATCCAAAACAAATTGTTTCACTCCAATGAATCGTTCAAGGGCACCACAAGTCCCCATACTAACGAAATTTGAGTGGTTTCAGTTGAGCTGATGGACTGGAATCGTAGTCACGGCAAGGCAAGCCTCATTGAAAAAAACTCGTTTTGCGTAAAATGTCATAACTTGGACAATTATTGGTATTTTTTATGCTCTTGATCTGATTTTACAGATTAGTCATTGTATATTGTATTAAATAAAATTATGGCTAAAGACCTCTACAGAAAATCAAAATTTCCCCCATTTTTCCACATCTCTACATATATAACCACGCAAAATGTGTTTATATTTTATAAGCCGTTTGAGAATTATATAGTTTGCTGAACGAAAGAAATTACTCTTTTGGTTCTCTTCCCAATAGTTAGCCGCTTAACCTCTCTCTTTCTCTGTTTCTCTCTTTCTATATCTCTCTCTCTCTCTCTCTCTCTCTCAGAAGCTGAGAGGGTAACATTTCCGCGACTATGAGCAATATTATTCAGGACTGAAATCTTTCTATCCATTAAATTTAGAACTGACCATCTTAAATATCGAATTAACTTCATAACTTTCGCAGAGACTTTTAACTCTGATCCCACTCCTCTTATGATACTATTTTGAGAGGGGCTTTTAGATAGTGAGTATGAAAATAGAGCTGCTCTAATGTATGTTTTATACAACTACAGAACTATAGGCTAATTGCTATTTCAAATCATTAACCCGGATTTTTATTTGACCAACGGCACATAACTCGATCGTGTTCTTCAAAAGAATTTACAAAACGTTTAAGCTCTTATTAGTTGACTTTTGGTTATTTCGCCTTTTCATACGTGAGAAACAGTAGTCTTATCCGCGTCAGTCTCGACATGGATTTGGTTCTTTAACCTTTTACCATCTGTTGCATTGCTTCAGCGGAGATGATGCTATGAAGATCTCGTCCATATGCTACACACACGTCCGGACATGCCTCCAAGTCCTTGTTATAACTAGTTGGGACAGAAACAGGTGGTCTCATTTGAAGAATCCGTGAGCAATTTTGCTTCCAGGAGCTCAATTTTCGGCTGAATATAAGGTTACTCTTGAACAGATTACATATTTCAGAGGATCAAATATGTCTGAGAGTGATCTATGTATATATATAGAGTTCTTGTATCTCGATGCGGGCTTAGGTTTCCAGAATACTGAGAACTAAAACTAGATATTTAGAAACAAGTAATGAGATTAGAGCTCTACATAGAATGACAAAAAATATATTTCTGGTTTAGAAGCTTCTCACAGAAAACTATCGGCAAAGTTCGGAATTGAATTCAGTTTTTTTAGAATCGATATCGAGATTTAAAGAGGTTTTTCGACGTTTTCAAGAAGTTCTTTTCAAGTTGTTAACGATCCGAGAAGTAAAAGTGGTAGATTTAAAAGAAGATCCATGCAATATGTAATGGTTTACTGATTTTATGGCAATCGACAAATATAATATATACAAAGGCTAGGGTTGCCATCAATAAATTACTTTCTCTCTCTAACTGCCCGTGAGATGTTAAGAGTTCTCCTCTGACTTTTACTTCCCCTCTTAAATTGTTTAAAAGATATTTCATCGATATGTTTTACTATTAAAAAAATATATTTACAAAACTAGAGATATAATTTATGTTCGTCGATTCACTTCCTTTCTCGCTTGTTTTCGCCCGTTTTGAGTTGTTTGAAAAAGTGCGACGACTGACAGCAGCGCCATACAAATGCAGTTCAATGGTGGAAATCGACGTTCAGGAAGGACGTTTGTAGAAGACAGCTTGAAAGCGTAACATATGCAAATCACCGATTGCAAGTCCAACCCACGCATACACACCCATCTAAATGTCAGCTTTGTGTGCACATGAAGCTGGCGGCAGTTTGACTTCAATGTACGCCACCCTCCGACTTGCACTCCCCCAGCTGTCAGATATTATTTTTCCACATTTTTTCCGCTTGCGGAAAAGTTCAATTTTTTTTCCAAAGTTTACACACACATTACCCCAAATGACAAATGGCAGAGCAATAGTGGCACACTCGCCTTTTACATCGCGCATCCAAACCGACGACACCTTTCGCAGCGCTTGCAATGCATGCTTTTCCATGGATTTATATATGTATTTTTTGTAATTTCTTTTTGCTATTTCTTTATTTATAATGACTTTCAACATTTCCTCGCTGTCTTTGTTGCTCTCGTTGTTGTTTCTGCCCTCTTTATTGTTGTTGCTGCTTTCGTTTATGTTGTTATCGCTGCAATGTTGTAATTTCTACGCTCGCACTTTACGAAAATATCTAACTGTAAAAGTTACGCTCAACGCTTACGAATTCCTTTAGTTTTCCACCTTCGGGCGAGCAGTGTGTGTTTGTGGGTATGATGCAAAATAGATAAGGATTTTGTGGCAACTTTTTGTTTTCTTAGTGTGTGGGGTGCACGGAGCCCGACAGACACTCGAAGAAAGTTATGAAATTATGTAACGGGAAATTTCAAAATATAAATGTAATTGCAATGGCTGGTGTGGGGTTGCGATAAAAATAACGGTGTATATTCTATTTTAAATGTTGTTGTTACGATGTAATATTCAAGACGCCCTCAACAATGCGCATCATCAGCTATAATCAATAACTAGTTGCCAATTGTGTAAGCAGTTAGGGGGAGAATCGTCGGTAATTTTATAATAATTAGAGATTAACATTAGGTTAATCCGAGTCCGAGAGCGCAGAGTGAAGGTTAAGTATAAAACAAAAACTTCAAAGTCAAATAATTCTAATTAGAAATATCCCATAAGACCCATCTGTTATCCAAAAAATATATACTTATACCCAGAGGAAAGAGATAGATGGATGAGAAGTCATAAAATTTTATAGATAAAGAGAGCGAGAGAGAGTTGTTTAAATCTTAAAAAAGAGAGATAGAAAGATAGTGTGTGTTAAAAATATATACTTATATAGAGTGGGAAAGAGAGAGAGAGAGAGAAATTGAAGAGATATCTCTACAGGTAGAGATAATTAAAGAGCGAGGCTGAGAAAACCAGATTTGTTAATATAAATAGTTATTTACATCAACTCTCATCATCATCATCTGTATTTAAGTTAAAATATGACTGATACAACACTGCGTGGTATGTTTCTTGAGTTCGCTATTTTATACCCCTACCCACTTGCTGCCGAATTTTTTCGGTTTTTTGCGGCATACGCCTAGTACTGCAGTAACCGGTTACTTTTTGGAAGCGGTTTTTTTTTGGAACACACTCGTGGCAGTGTGGGCGGTCGGTGGGTGGGGCTTTGGGGCATTTTGGGTCAAAACTTCGACGAGTGGGTAGTCGGTTTTCTGTGAAGAACCGGTTTTTTTGGGTCGGTCAGTGGTCGGTTTTGCTCGTGTCCTTCTGCCCGAACACTTCTCAAACGATTTATACCGCACATTGTATATATCTGGAAAATACGGACATATATCTGGAAAATCAAAAGCTTTTAGACTGCAAACAATTTTCATTTATTCGAATATTGACAGTATAACTATTCGAATAACCGCAGTAGAACGACTATTCGAATAGTCGGAACATTGCGACTAACCGAATAGGGCTAACCGGTTAATATTCGTACGAACGGTTACAAACCGGATATTCGAATAATCGGTTTTCAGGTTAATCGAATAATTTTAAGAGCCCTAATTTAAATGAATATAAATCATAAAAGAAATCAATCTGACTTCAAAAAAGAAACAACCAAAAAGAGAGGGACTGTTTTAAATATAAATTGAAATACAGAGAGTGGTCTAAAAGGGTAGATTTTAAATATAGATTAACATCTACCAAACATCATCATCATTAGCTGTTTCTGTGCTTTGGCCTGCTGACCAATACGTCTCAAAACTACTCTGTCTTTTGCGGCCTCTCTCCAGTTTTTCAGCATGACTTCTTCAGATCATCGTTTTATTCGTTCTGCCATCTTGATCTTGGCCTTCCTCTTGCTTTGCCAACGAATGTTTTCGCGTCCATTATCTTCTTTTGAGCTCTTGAATCATCCATCCTAGCTACTCCTGTTGAAAAATACTTACGAACGATGAGTTGATAATCATATATGTTTATTAACTATTCCGTGTGGATAAAAAAAATTATGTTTTTTTCTAAAATATTGAGTATTAAATGCTGAAAACATGCTCAGTTTATGAAATAAAGCTTTTTATCCAAGGTATTTTGTCTTTTGTTAAAAATAATCTCTAATGCCAAGAACTCAATATCGTTCTTAAGTATTTTTCAACGGCTGTATCTTATTAGTAGCGCATTAATAAATCGTACCACACTATCGTCTTGAATCTATACTAATATTATAAAGCTGAAAAGTTTGTTTGTTTATTTGTTTGAACGCGCTAATCTCCGAAACTACTGGTTCGAATTGAATCATTCTTTTTGTATTGGATAGTCCATTTACCGAGGAAGGCCATAGGCTATATAGCATCACGCTGCGACCAATATGAAACAGTGGTAAATGTGTAAAAAACGGGGGAAATTATTTATCCTTGAGGGCTTCCGTTCCTTGCGCTGCGAAAGCGGTTCAAGATACACAAAAGTTATGTATACAATGATGGACTAATCATAATAGAAGATAAAATTCATGAGATTTGCGACAAATCCCTAACTGATTTTGGGCTTCCTGGATCAAAAAGCAATTATTCGCTTTTGGACCCGTTGGAAGTAGCATTGCGAAAACCATATGATATAAATGAATTAAATGAGTATATTATTCAAAATGAACCAAGATTAGTTAATGACCCGGTAACAGCGTATAATGGTGTTCTGCAAAGTGTTCGTTTCAATGAAGGAAGATTTTTTTTTGGACGCTCCCGGTGGGACCGGCAAGACATTCATTACTATCTTATATTAGCAAAAGTAAGGTCTCAGGGACAGCTAGCCTTAGCAGTAGCGTAGAAGCTCTAGACAGAACTGTTAGAGATCTTAGAAGCTGTGATAAAATCATTGATGGGATTACTGTTATGTTTGCTGGGGACTTTCGACAAACTTTACCCGTAATAGTAAGGGGAACTAGAGCAGACATTGTAAAGTCTTACCTTAAAAGTTCTCCATTATGGAAGTTTGTAAATATTTGGGGGGAGGTAGTATAACTTTCCCTTCAAAATTACTTTTAGTAGACGGGAAAATATCTCATTTTCAAAATAAAATTGGAATTGACCTCGATTTAGGAGTAAGAGTAGGTAACATTGAGGATTTAATATTAAAAGTTTACCCTGACATCAGCGAAATAGAAAATAAAGATCACCAATGGATGTGTCAAAGGGCAGTATTGGCGGCGAGAAACAGTAGCGTGGACGAAATTAATGACATAATTTTAAATAAACTTGAAGGAGATATAGTCACATACACATCTATTGATAATGTAATGGATGAAGAAGATGTGGTCCATCACCCACAGGAGTTTCTAAATTCTTTGAACCCAAGTGGCCTTCCTCCACATTCCCTTAAGCTAAAAATAGGCGCCCCAATAATTTTACTTAGAAATCTGAAACCACCTAATTTATGCAACTGGACCCGACTTCAAGTCAAATTTCTTCGCAATAACGTGATCGTTGCAATAGTTTTGACTGGTCCAGCGGTTGGTCAAACAGTACTTATACCTCGCACCCCGATGATCCCAAATGATATACCTTTTAATTTTAAAAGAATTCAATTTCCCCTTAAGCTATCTTTCGCCGTTACTATTAATAAATCGCAGGGGCAAACATTTAAACACGTGGGGATCGATTTACGCAAAGATTGCTTTTCACATGGCCAATTATATGTCGCGTTGTCAAGATCAGGTTGCGGAGAAAATCAATATGTTATTCTGCCACCAGAAAATAAAACAAAAAATATAATTTACGCAGAAGTTCTTTGATAACAGAAATTGACGCGGACGAAGATAAAAACGAAGCCCAAAATCACTATTCCACGCGGACGAAATCGCGGCCACAGCTAGTTATATATATATTTCTTTCGAGGGTCATCAAATTTTTTTGTCATTTTATGTTATTGTCCATGTTTCAATGCCATAGCAACTCCTGGTCGTACTACGGTTCTTCAGGGCTAATTTGCAGGGTCTGTTGATTAGTTATGATTTGAGTTTGAGTTTTATAAGATATATCTATTCAACCATATCTATATCTCTCATACATATGATATTTCTTATTAAGAAATTTTGATAATAATATAAGTCAAGAATGTTTAAGAATGAACAGTTGACGTTTTCGATCTGCGATCTTTCGATCCAGATATCAGTTGATATGTTGCTCAGGGAACTCTAAATTCTGCATTCTTTTAAAAATAGTATCAAATCAAGTTGTTGAGTGAATTATAAGCAGCTGTTAAGCTAAGATTTATGTAGAGAAAATTATTTATATAAGACAAAATCAAAGATTCTAGAAGAATGATAAAGAAGTTACGGTTACTGACT
The DNA here is from genome assembly GCA_031772095.1 of Zeugodacus tau. Taxonomy (NCBI): domain Eukaryota; kingdom Metazoa; phylum Arthropoda; class Insecta; order Diptera; family Tephritidae; genus Zeugodacus; species Zeugodacus tau. The sequence continues at coordinate 13,066,177 of CM062651.1, read as the reverse complement.
TCTAGATCATACACTATTTATAGGTCTAACACTTCTACAAAGTTAATAGAAAAAAGTAGAATAGTTGAAGACTTGTTTGCGGTATTTACGTTCCGTTATAAGATTTTGAGAAATCACATAAAACGGTTAAGATGGAAAAGAAAGAAAGATTAGAATGAGAAAAAAAAGATTTTCAAGAGTTATTATGCACTGAAGCTATTAAAAATGCCGCAACTGATTCTAAAACATATGGATCTTTATTATTAAGATTAAGACTCTTTCTCAACAGAAAGTTTGGCATCTTTTATTTTGCAAGATTCTAAGTCAAAGTTGTTTAATAGCACTTCCAGCTTCAAATCGACGATTAAAAATATTTTACAAGAATAAGCTTTAAGTCTCTATCCACAGATATCTTTTCTAAAATCGACTTTAGTTACTCAGTCATGACTATATATTGGTCTTTGCTTCCGCCGTTTTCCAATAGATGTCTCTAGGGTCAAGCACTGGTCGATTAATTCGATTAAATCGTTTTATATCGATCTTGGACATTTGTGTCAACATTAACCCAACAAAATATTTTTAGAGATCTGTTTGCATCCCAACCTTATTCTCAACTGAAAATGTCACTTTTTGAGCCGAATTCTCGACATTTGCGGAAATTTTGCTTTTCTTTTTTAATTCCAAGAAAAGTGCGGCTGAGGCTCATCGAATGCTTTTCAAAGATGCTGAATTGGAAGCATTACTCGACTGAAACCATCACAGGAGATCGATACCGAACGCAATTGATGCGTTTGAGCCGAGCACTAAAAGATAAGCGGCCACAGTACGAGGAAAGAGACGATAAAGTCATTCTCCAGCATGACAATGCTCGGCCTCACGTCGCAAAGGTGGTCAAAAAATATTTGGAGACGCTGAAATGGAAGATCTTATCCCACCCGGCGTATTCTCCAGAAGTTGCTCCATCTGACTACCACTTGTTCCGAACGATGGCACACGGTCTAGCTAATGAGCACTTCAGTTCTTATGAAGAAGTCAAAAATTGGAATGATACTTGGATCGACTCGAAAGATGAGGAGTTCTTTCGTCACGGAATACGCATGCTGCAAGAAAGAATGGTCAAAAGTAGTAGCTAGCGACGGCTAATATTTTGAATAACATTTTTGTAACCGTTTTTATACAAAAAAAACCTTAAAATTTACAAAAAAAAAACGGCTAAAGCAAAGTTGTAGCCCAATATAATATAAAATATTTATTATAAACCGAAGGAGAATTGCACGACTTCACTCCAGAGCGAATCAAATACAATACAAAAATGCATTTTGCCTAAAATTATGCCAACTGAAAGTGCTACAAGCTTTGTATTTGTAATAATTTGCTATTGCATTCACAGTTAGACCACACACCGCCCACACCTGTGACTGTCCTAAATAATTGCGAAGTACCCAACATGCTTAAGCCATCAGCTGGGGACAACGATGACTGTGTCTCTGTGACTCGTCGCCTTGACTTCGTTACACTTTGCGAAAAGCGAAAACTTTTGCGTGATAAGAAAAATGAATGCGAACATTGTAAACAACAACAACAACGGCAAAAAAAACAACGTGAGAACTATTGTCAACGATGCACTCAATATTGCAATGGCATACGGAAGAAGTGAAACAACGAACCGAACCGGTGGGGGTTTGGAATGTTGTTGGTGAAAACGTAACAAATTGATGGAAAAGAAGTAGCATTGTTCGCTGCAGAGAAAAAGAGCGAAAAAAGCTCGCGGAGCATCTGACAAATTTCTATGCAACGGAGGCGAAAAAATTGCGAAAAAGTGCTACGTGCAACAAAAGTCCTTCACGCAACACACACACACACATACACATGCTTAGTCATGCATAAATCATGTTGTTTGTTTGTTGTCGTACTCATCGACGATGGTGGTGGCGTTGGTGGAGGCGGCGTCATCCGCATTCGCGTCCTCAACGCTTTATTTGCGCTGTTTTGTTTACGTGCAGCGCCAGCAAAACAGGCCAATGCAATATGCGCCGCATGCAAAAACAAAAAAAAAAAAAACAACAACGGCAATTTTTTAACAAAAAACGCACCTAGCGCTGGTGTCTCCAAGCTTCTTGCAGAGCTGTTTTGACTCTGTTCAGTGACTGACAAAACAGCAGCGCCAGCAAAGATCAGCTGTTGTGTTGCGACCTCTGCGCTTGAAGCTGCGCCCTCAGTGTGTTAGTGTGGGAGTACTCGTATGGACGTGTGGCATTGTGCAGCGGTGTGGCACTATAAAGAATTGTGAAAAATAGGGGGCGGGAAGATTCCATTTCTAGTTGTTGTTGTTGTTCTTCTTACTTTTGCTGTTGTTTTCGATTTTTTGTTTTTTTTTTATTGTTGTTGTTGTCCCTTCTTCTTTGTCTCATGTTGTTGTTACTGTTGGTTTTTACTTTTTAACATTTTGTTGTTGTTGTTGTTTCATCTACTTCACCATTGTTTCTTCCTGTCCAGCTCATGTGTTTGTTATTGTTATTTCTTCTTTTTCTTCTGATGTTGTTGCTACTGTTGCTTTATCTTTTACCTACCATTTTGCTGTTGTTGTTTCTTCTTGTTCTTGCTGTTGTTGTTTCTTCTTCTTCTCATGTTGTTACTGTTGTTTTTACTTTTTTCTATAATTATATTCTCGTAACATGTTGCACAGAGTATTATAGTTTTGTTCACATAACGGTTGTTTTTGTCACCAAGATATAAAAGAGTTAGATATGGGGTTATATATATATATAAATGATCAGGATGACGAGTAGATTTGAAATCCGGATGTCTGTCCGTCCGTGCAAACGATAACTTGAGTAAAAATTAAGATATCTTAAATATTAATGATAACGAAATTTAGAACACATATCCCTTGGCACCCTGAGGAGGTTGCTTTCGAAGATGGGCAAAATCGGAACACTGCCACGCCCACAACATGGCGAAAACCGAAAACCTATACAACTAAGCTATAAATAAAGTTATGAAAATAAAATTTAGAACATAGGATCGCATTAGGGAGGGGCACATTTGGATGTATTTTTTTTTTAAGTGGGCGTGACCCTGCCCCAAATAGGTTTTTTGTATATAACTCGCAAACCAATAAAGCTATATAGACCAAACTTTCTGCAGTCGATTATTTTAGCCACTTTCTAGTACAGTCCAAAAATGAAAGAAATCGGATAATAGCCACGCCCACCTCCCATACAAAGGTTATGTTGAAAATTACTAAAAGTGAGTTATAATTCACTAACGAAAATCGTCAGAAACACTAAATTTTACAGAAGAAATATCAGAAAGAAGCTACAGTGAGATGTTTTTACAAAATGGTAAATGGGTGTGGCGTCGCCCACTTATGGGTCAAAAACCATATCTCAAGAACTACTCGACCGATTTCAATGAAATTCGGTATTTAACACTTTCTTGAAACCTTGATTACACGGGTGGATTATGGGCGAAATTGGTTCACAACCACGCCTACTTCCCATATAACACTATTTTGAATTCTTCTGATTCGTTCACTTTATAATATAGCTGTGACATCACTTGTGGAAAAATTGTCCAAATCGGACCATGACGTTCATTGGCCCCTGATATCGAACATGAAGAACTCAGTGAATAAGGGTAATTTTTCACCGAAAGTATAGGTAAATCTCTCAGATATTTTAATGTAATTCATTTCCTCTGAATTTTTTTCTTATAACAGTTTGTCTTCTTCCACTTCTTGACCGGCGTAGACACGCTTCTCTCCTTTTGGCAGTTTGGCGCCAATTGGTAATACCAAGTGAAGACAGGTCCTTCTCCACCTGGTCCTTCCATCGGAGTGGAGGTCTCCCTCTTCCCCGGCTTCCACCAGCGGGTACTGCATCGAATACTTCCAGAGCTGGAGCACTTTCATCCATTCGAACAACATGACCTAGCCAGCGTAGCCGCTATCTTTTTATTTGCTGGACTATGTCTATGTCGTGTCCATCGTCTGCGGTATTCGCCGTTGCCAATATTTAAGGGACCATAAATCTTCCGCAAAACCTTTCTCTCGAAAACTCCTAGTGCCGTCTCATCGGATGTTGACATCGTCCACGCTTCTGCACCGTAAAGTAGGACGGGAATGATGAGAGGCTTGTAGAGTTTGGTTTTTGTTCGTCGAGAGAGGACTTTACTTTTCAATTGCCTACTTAGTCCATAGTAGCACCTGTTGGCAAGAGTTATTCTGCGCTGGATTTCGAGGCTGACATTGTTCGTGTTGTTGATACTGGTGCCCAGGTATACGAAATTATCTACAACTTCAAAGTTATGACTGTCAACAGTGACGTGGGAGCCAAGACGCGAATGCGCCGACTGTTTGCTTGATGATAGGAGATATTTCGTCTTGTCCTCGTTCCTTATCCAGGCGAGAAAAAGCAGAACTAACGGCGCGGGTGTTGTTTCCAATGATATCGATATCATCGGTGTACGCCAGTAGCTGCACATTCTTATAAAAAGTTGTACCTTCTCTGTTTAGCTCTGCGGCTCGAACTATTTTTTCCAGCATCAGGTTAAAGAAGTCACACAATAGCGAGTCACCTTGTCTGAAGTTTGGTATCGAACGGCTCGAGGAGGTCCCTCCACAAACACAGTATACTCTGGTCATCAACAACTAGATCACCTCTGGTGGTCCGACAGGAGTGTGCTCCGGTCTTGAAACCTTCAGTGAGTCGCCGGATCTTTTCGTAAAATTGTCGAGCATTACCCCTGTCGGCCAGCTTTGTCTCTGTACCAAAAATGGTTAAAATCGGGTCATAACTTCCCCCAGATCCCATATACCTAATTATTAAATGAGCGTATTCGATATATTGCGTCTTGGTGGTGAAAACGTGTGAAATCGGTTTAGGAATTACATCAGCCCTCATATACCATATTGATGATTTTCGTTATTATATTGAACTTTATGCCGAACATATGGGTCGAATTCTTTATAAAATTACATCAATAAATTGCGAGAGTATGAAATGTTCGGTTACACCCGAACTTAGCCTTTCCTTACTTCTTTTCTTGTTTTTTTTCATTATTTTAGTTGTTGTTTCTTTCTTCTTTTAGTTGTTGTTGGGTTTCCCTATCTTGCTGTTGTTGTTTTTTAGACTTCTTCTTCTAATGTTTTTGTTGTTGTTTTCATTGTAGTTGTTGGTGTTGCGTTTTTCCTCTTGTTGTTGTTTTCGTTGATGTTTTTTTCTCACCTTTATTTTGTTTTTCTTATCCTTTCATGTTGTTATTGTTGTTGCGCTTTGTCTCTTGCTTCTTCTTTTTCCTCTTGTTTTCATATTTGTTGTTGTTGTTTGATTTGTTCTTGCATATTTTGTTGTACTTGAATCTTTTGTTGTTGTTGTTATTTCTTTCATTATTCCTGCTTCAGCTGAGTAAGCCAGTGTGTCATTGCTTTGCCGTTTCTCATGAGTATACAACAGTATGTGTGACACGTCTGCGTTGCGGCGCCACAATTGGCGTCTTCACTGCTGCTATCTCTTAGGCAGCTACTTTACCACACGCCCCACTTATTCCGCCCCTTCTCGGCGCATCGCAGGTGAAGCGATAATCCGCGGAAAAGCCAAATGTGGCGGCAACTGATAAAAAAAACCGGTTGTGATGCATAACAAGAAGTGCCGAGAAAAATGTCAAATTGAGTGCATTACCGATGAGCATACGCAGTAGCGGCAGCACTGCACTGCAACTTGCCACCCAAAAGGCAAGAAAAATGCAACGCTGTTTGCATACATATGTGTTCTTGGTTGGGTTTCAATGTGGTTGTGTGTGTGTGTGCGTGTGCCTTGGTGTGTTGCAAGAAAATACAAAAGGGAAATTAACTCAAGTGGCTGCAATTGTTTGGAAGACTTCCATCTGTCGTGCCGTGCCGTGCTGTGCTATTGGCAAGCGAAGCTATATATCTGCATATATGTATGTGTGTATATGTTGGCGGCAAATATAAGTTAAGCAGCAGCTGACGCGCAAAAATATTGCTTTCCACGCTACGTTAACGAGATCGTCGTCGTAAAGTAGCGGCTGCTGCATCGCACGACTCCTTCGCCCGCTGATTACATGTGTGCTTTTGTCTGTCTGTTCTTGGCCTATTGATAGACTATCGAATTTCAAGGTAAAATACGTGATTGCCAATAGCGCCAGCTGCACACACACCCGCCTACTTTTGCTGCTTCGTATAAAGCATGCTATAAAATGTGATGCATTGCCAGCGTTATTGGCGAGGCAGGAAAAGTTTTCGTGAAAGCTTTAAGATTTATGGCTTTCAACCACAGAAAGTTTCTCAGTTGTTGACAATATTAATTTTCGATGTGGACTCTTTTATTGTTGTTGTAAATTGATATTTCTTTTTGAAAATAGAGAGATCTTTATATTGGGAAAGGTTTTAAAGTACGCGGTTTGGACGTATTCTTCAGTATTTGGGAGCTATTTGACTCTTTAGTAGTTAAAATATAAAGATTTGTAGAACTATATTTTATTGTATCTCGAAACAGCGTGGTCCAAAGGACTTTATCGGCAAGTAAAATTCTTGTGAAAATTTAGTAAAGATAGACTATATAGTTTTCGACTGAGCGATAGAAGTCTGTTTACAGATTAAACGAATAATGAAATTCGATTTTTGTTACTGTTTTTCGAGTACGAGGGTGGTACAGTATCTATCAATAGCATCAGTCCACTTTAGTATTAGACACGTGTGGGTGTCGGCATTCAGCGGAACCATCCGTGCTCAGCAAGCGGTGGTTAAGGGCCAGTACCTATGTGACTGCGAAGCCCAGAGTGGATTGTCCTCTAAATTACTTGCTCTCAGCAAAGTTCAAATCCCCGCAATGGTAGCGGTCCTTATTGGACAATGTCCAATGGGCTCCCATGGCGAATGGGTAAGCATACTTCAGGTTCCAAGTAGCCAATATTGCATGGAGGAAGACGAGATTGAAATACCTAAAAACTTTTTCCTTTACTACCAAGCACGAATTTCGACTTACCTTATGAGCTGGGTCATTTAAATATTAACTTAAGAAGGTTACGGGCACAAAACGCTTCCTCGACGCTCGAAGGTCTGTGGAATTCATGTCTCGGAATTCACGGTAACACAAAGGTCTGGCGATTTTAGCTGCCTTATTGAGATCTATTGGATCAGCTCATTAATCTAACCTAACCTACCAGTATCTCTAAAAAAGACAGCGACTCTTTTAAAGACAGACTTAAACCAAAGGCTGACAAAAGAATGTTTTTATCCAAAGAACAACGCAAAAATAATTGATGTATACGATCGGCAATATTACAAGTTCAGCTAGGCCTGGGTGTCTATCAACGTCCCCTGGGAAATGAACTTATTTACATTGCTGATAATCACTCCATTCAAAAGAGTTTTATTCCAATAATTACTCCACCTCAAATGAGCTTCGAAAATCTAGATTGCTCATATTATGGACCTACTCAGACTACCAGCCTTATTGTACGAGTACCTTATTCCAAGAGCTTAAGCAATTGACCGATTTAGTCGTCTAGGAAAGGAAGAAGTGTTTAATTGCGGTAGGATACTAGGACAATGCGAAATATCTTCTTCTCATCTTCTGCTCACATTCTGAACAGCAATAGAGACAATGATGATCTCCACTCCCGTGCCCACGATTCGAACTATTATCCATTTATATTCCATAAATTCCAATCCCGAGCTCTTCAACAGAATGAAGATGATATGTAACTGATCAAAGTCGACCTTGTCTTCTAACTGCGAGCTCTATGCAACGAGCTCCCACCAACTAATAGTAATGGTTCTAGGAATGATATTTAGTCAGGACAGCAGAGTTTTGAGTTTGTTAGATTTAATTTTGGTTTACTGAGTGCATAAACTTGCGAATTAACGGCAGAGCCTTCGAAGGATCCTTATGGAAATCTGAAATAATTCTAGGCAACAAATTCATTATATATTTATTTCCTTTTGTTAATATTATTTTGTTGTTGCTATAGTAGAAAGTGGGGGTCCCCACCAGTTATGATGATAACTATGGGATGGATTTAGGAATACTTTCGTCAAAGAATGTCATGAACGACGAGTTTCGGGTTAGTACTTCAGACTGTCTGAAAGTTTGTGATTCTCTCATTCGTCTAGATATTAGATGTCCTACGAAGACCCTGTAGAGGTAATTAAAAGAGCTTAAAGCTTTGCTTGATCCTTGACTAAATTAATTATCTTTTTCTTATGTTATCGATACCAGAAAAAAGATCATTGAAAGAGCTTAAAGCTTTGTTTGATCTTTGAACAGATTTATTCTTTTATTTTGTTGTCAAGGTCAAGTTATTATCTGATACCTCGTTGCTAATATCGCTTTTCTAAGCTGAAGCATAAAATTTTTTTCTCTGAGTTACTTTTGAGAGGGTTAAAATTTCGTGCTGTGCCACATGACGTCCGCCATTATCCAATTTAATGAGCCAACAAAACCTCGTTCAACTCATTTTAAATTAATTTAAAACCATATAAACCAATTTAATTTTTGTTTTCTGGGTCGGCGTCGCAAAATGTGTACGCGTCAGTTGCCTTTCGCTCCACAAAATGTACCCAATTGTCTGCGAATAGCGCAAATACTAGCAGCTGAATTCAGGTGAAAACTGTTTCCACTACAATTTGACACAAATTAAAGATAAACAAAAGAGGCGTGACGTCGACGTCATTAAAAACAGCGGCGGGCGAATATGTACCGTTGTATATATGTGTGTCTGCGGATGACATTATTTGCACAAAATAATGGGTGAATACTTATGCACATTGGAATTTTCCGAGTCGCGGCATTGCGGTTTTGCGGTCGAAAAAATCACACACACAGACATACACGATATATATATATATATAGATATATATATATATAGAGAGAGAGAGAGAAAGAAAAGTGACGAGGGGTGATGAAACCAACGTGAGCAGCTTGTTACGATACGGTGTATGTGTAACGCATATTAATCAATAAAAACGAGAATCACAGCAGAAAGATGGATGATGTGGCATTTGGACACGCAATGCCCTGGCCCTGCCATTTATGTAGTGCATTGAACGGAAAAATATAAATGCATATGTATCATGTATGTATGTATGTATGTGCATGCGATTTTAAAGCTCGTGGCACCTGAATGCATACACCATGGTAATAGCAACAAAAAATTGACTCATCCATGTGCATGCGCCTGAATGTATGCTACTTTGTGTACATATGCACACAGCTGAGCTCGATTGGTGTTGTTTTTGTTGCAATACCTTAAATGTTTTGTCCACCAAGCGTTCGGTTAGTGCGTTTCCTGTTACACATCACTGTCCTTTAGTGTTCTTAAACTCGTTTGCAGTAAATAAAATTGGTGAATGAGTGGTCTGAACTTAACCTGAAAGTGTTGAGATTAGTTTAATCTGAATATAGGTACTTTGAGTTGGTTAAACGTTTTAAAGATTCATACCCTTGCTAACAGACTTTATCTTAATCTATCTAAAGCGTTTTCTTCAGCCAACCCAACTAGCAGCTGATTTGGCGATCAGCGTTTGGAAAAGAAACTATTCATAAAAGAAGAAGTCTAAAAAATAAACGCATTCGTTCGCACTCTAATCCAGTCTTCATTGTTCCAGATTAGTTTTTCTTGTTCTTAAAGCTCCCGGCACAAGTAGTGCCGCGAATGTAGCACGAGGGACTATACGGGTTGGGACATATTTGTCTTGAAATCGTTTTGACCAGACCTATCGAAACTTAGCATGCTCTGAGAAGTGCACTATCTACTTTGTGGATTATTTTCTTCTTCTTCTTGACTGGCGTAGAAACCGCTTACGCGGTTATAGCCGAGTCCACCATAGCGCACCACGCATTTCTCCTTTTGACAGTTTGGCGCCAATTGGTAATACCAAGTGAAGACAGGTCCTTCTCCACCTGGTCCTTCCATCGGAATGGAGGTCTCCCTCTTCCTCGGCTTCCACCAGCGGGTACTGCATCGAAAACTTTCAGAGCTGGAGCACTTTCGTCCATTCGAACAACAAGACCCAGCCAGCGTAGCCGCTGTCTTTTTATTCGCTGGACTATGTCTATGTCGTGGAACAACACATACAGCTCATCGCCGTTGTCAATGTTTAAGGGACCATAAATCTTCCGCAAAACCTTTCTCTCGAAAACTCCTAGTGCCGTCTCATCGGATGTTGACACCGTCCACGCTTCTGCACCATAAAGTAGGACGGCAATGATGAGGGATTTGTAGAGTTTAGTTTTTGTTCTTCGAGAGAGGACCTTAATTTTCAATTGCCTACTCAGTCCACATGGATTATTTTACCATCAAGAAAAAGGTGAAAAGATTTATGAATCTTATTGAAAGGTCTTAGACGCCTTTCCAAATATTCAAGGACCGAATTTATTGTATTTAATATTGGTTTGAGGTTCTTCCTAAAATGAACTTGGTTTCAAGATTTCTTTCATAAAAACATTCAAATTCGAAGTAAAATCCCTGTATCGGTAGGCTGTGATGTCTCTGGATCTCAATAAAATGTAGAGACACATGTTCGTAGTGATCTTTTCGATTATCGAAACATACATAACAGCATTTAGAACTCAATTTTCAGTTCAAGGTTTCTTTAAGAATGTTCTTCAGCTTCTATCTAAGAGTACTAAGGAAGCATTATAATTAGAACCAGCTTCTTCAGCTTCTATCTACGATAAACATTGAATTATTGTAATTAGGATCACGATTCTGGGTCAAGGTTTCATTAAGAATGTTCTTTAGCTTCTATTTAAGTGTAACAAGGTAGCATTATGGTTAAGTCCAAGGTTTCTTTAAAAATGTTCTTCAGCTTCTATCTAAGAATAACAAGGAAGCTTTAAGGTTAGGACCATGATACTGCGTTATCGAAAAAATAATCGGTTTATGAAGGAACGACTCTTCGCTCGCCTAAGTGGATCTAAATGTTTTTGTGGAGTTAGTCCTTTTTGCCAATAAATATAGGTGACTATGAAACTCACTAACAAAGCCTATTTAAGGCCACAATATCTATTAGTCTTTCGGTCAGTCGATGGATTGGAATGACAGTCCTTTAGCTTTTGAAAGTCTTCGGCTGTGGAAGAAGAATAAGATTATAAGAGAATCTTATACCCCTACATCAGTTGAAGATTGGTGAGAAAAGGAGCTATCCGAAAGAAATTCGGTTCCAAATAGAGACTTCAATAACAGATTTCGATGAGCAAGCAACAGCTAAAAACAAATATTTGTTGAAAATCTTTTTTGCTGATATTGACTCATATCTCATTTGGGATCTGCACAGTCTGCACTAGATCCGGACATTTAAACAGTTTTAATAAGTTTCATTATACATTTCGTAGGACCATTCTCCATTTGCACACCCAATCTTCACAAAGAGACCAGTCCACTTATGCATATTTATGGAGCTATTTATATCTCTACGCGCCGAGCGCCGAGGTCGTTGGCAAACATCAAATTCACTACGCAGACTGCAAACCAACCTACTGCTGTTGTTGTTATTATTGTTGTTTTTGTTGTCTTTTTACGCCCCTTTGGGGTCAACGTGGCAAGTGAAATAACAACAATGCCGTTAAATGTTGCACATTGCAAACAAACTGAATGGAACTGACTCACTGACACCGGACAGACAACATCAAAGTGGGGGTTTTAATGGCAAAAGGTAAATACTGCGTATTATCGTGTACATTCGATGGGAAAATAATGGATTGACTCTGGCAGGCAGCGTTGACTTTGCCAATGTGTGTATACAGTCCGTCCGTCATGCAACAGACACATCATGCTTGCCACTGTAAACATGGCTCTTCAACAATATATGTATGCAGGTGTATTGAGTTGGATTTTTTATGTACATATGTATGTGTATAGGTGTATATGTATGTCTGTATGAGTGCATATTTTCGTATAATACATCTCTATATGAGTCTGACAGCTGCTGTTAACTTGTTTTCCATTTGGATATGGCTTTTGTTTTTACTGTCGCTGTCATGGCATTTGTATGTACTGCTCTGTGATCTATAAAATTGTTTTGTCTGCTTGCCGTTTTGTATTTGGTACAATTTTGAAAGAGTTTTCTGATTATTTTCAAATTTAAAATCCTAACCTCAATTTTCTGTATTGCTCCCAAAGATCAGTTGCTAAATTGTAAGATACTAGAATAATCTTGGAGGCTCCATCATTATATATAGTGATTGAATACTTCACCTGAATTTCCGAGTTCTGAAGCTTGTTATTACCAAATTTTTATGAATTAAGGTCGATGGATTTTCACATATTTTCCGAGTTTCATCTGCAGAATGATCTTTTGTAGATTCAACAAACTCAACTATAGTAAATTTTCATCTCTCATTGTAATGTTTTTAAATAGGTCCTGACTAGTATATATCCCAAAACCATGTATACTCACTGAAATTACTTTGCTAAGTAGCACTAATTAATTTTTTTTGCTTTAATATATCTTCTTCTTCGGTGTAGATCCTTGAGGATCTTGAGGTTCCTTCATATACAAAATTCCAAAAATTCTATATTTTATATTTTTAAGATTTTGATCAACGTGGGTGAGAGTATAATCCAGATCTATGTCGAGATATCTCTACAGTCTATAATAGCATTTTTAGACAGGAGCTAATTGATGAATTTACCGGCCTCTGCTCGATTAAAACGATTTACCATACAAAATGAAATCTTCATTTATTTAAAATTGAATTTTAATTGACTTGAAAATCAAATGCAACTCTGCGACAAAGGCGTGCGATATACGTGCTTTGTCTGCGATTGGCTGAACTTTTTTTTTATAAAAAAAAGCTACGGTAGATGTCGCTGAAAAAATATTAATCACCTGATGAAGCTTACCAACTTCTTATGAAAAGCAAAAACAAAAATACTGAACGGTTAACGAGTAGCCGGCAGTATAAAAGGCAAAAAATGGGTTCTCAATAAAAATTTAAATTGATCAATTTATTTGGCTGTCTAAAAACGCTAGAGACTTGTCGAAAAAACTAAAAATCCGTATTGTTCGAAAGTTCAGAACGCTTTTGATAAACAGATGTTTCGAAAATATTTCAAAATCCAAAAATTATTTAAATATTTTCGAAATATATATTATTAAAATAAAAAAAAAATAATACTAAATTTACAATTAAAATTTTAATTAAAAAAAATTAAGACTGACATTTTTAATTTTGAAGTTTTTTTTTCTATTTAAGAAAATTAGTTTTCGAAAAACAAAATTTTTTATAATTAAAATAATTAATATAATATATAATTTCCAATTAAAATTTAATTTAAAAAATTTGAAGACATTTCTTTCTTGCAAAATGTTTAAACAAATTTGTTTTTGAGAAAACAACAGCCACTTGAATAATTTATTAAAAATATATTAATAAATTAAAATGAAAATTTCAAAATTTATTTCCAAAATTTTTAGAAAAAAAAATTGTACAAAAATTAAAATTTAATTTATTTAAAAAATTTAAATTTTTTTAATTTGAAAAGCATTTCTTTTTGACAACTTAGAAGAAAATTAGTTTTAAAAAATTTTTGAAGACATCTTGATAAATTTTGAAAAAAAAACAGCCACTGGAGTAATTTCTAAAAAATATATTAATAAATTAAAATGAAAATTTCAAAATCAATTTTTTTGTAAGTTTCAAACAATTTTTTCCAAAATTTTCAAAAAAAAATTTTAAATTAGATTTAATTTAAAAATTTAAAAAATATTTATTTATTTGAAAAACATTTCTTTTTGAAAATTTTTAACAAAATTGGTTTTAAAAAATTAATTATTAATTTACAATTAAAATTTAATTTAAAAATTTTTAATAGATTTTGTTTCTCGAACAATTACAACAAAAAATTATTTTGAGAAAAAAACCAGCCGCTTGAATAATTTATAAAAACTATTTTAAAATGCATTTTATAATGTTTATATAAATTAACAAAAATTAAAAATAAAATTTTTTTGGAATTTTTTAATTTAAAAGTGGAAATATTAAATTTTTTGAGAAAAAAACAACCACTTGAATAATTTAATTTTCCAAAAATTTCAGTAAAAATTGTACAAAAATTTAAATTAAATTTCATTGAAAAATTTAAAAAATATTTATTTATTTGAAAAACACATCTTTTTGAAAATTTTGAAGAAAATTAGTTTTAAAAAATTAATTATTAATTTACAATTAAAATTTAATTTAAAAATTTTAAATACATTTTGTATCTCGATTTTGAAATTTTAAAATTAAAATATTACATTTTTTGGAAAATTTCAAATTTAAAAAATTAATAATTTTAAAATTTAAAAAAATTAAAATTTTGGAAATTTTTTCTAAAAAAAAAACAAAAATTTTTTGGAAATATTTGAAAAAAGCCTATTTTGAAATTTCGAATTTTCAAAAATCACCTTTTTGAGAAAATTATTAACTACAAAACTGTAAAAGTTTCAAAATTTTTTTCGTACCGAAGCCTCGGACGCAGACCAATCGTTTGAACCATAATGTCCATATAAATAATTTCCTGTACATATACATACATAAGCACCTACATATCTATACGTGTCTGCATTGGCATATGCTGTTGCTCCAAGCACACACACACACACACCTATACAATACCGTTATATTTTGCTGTATTTTCAGCACACTTTGTTGTTTTTAAGCCATGCTATTTGTTGTTGATTCGCTTGTTTTTGTTTTCCCTGCTATTTTGCCAACGTTTGTTGTTTTTCAACGTTTTGTTGCTGTTCTTGTTGTTTTATACGGTTCACCTCACTGATGTGTTGATGGATGAGCTTGTCAATTATTTGTCATGCACTTGTTGTTATTGTATATGTTATTGAGCTGAGTGCAGCGCCACAGCTCAGCAACAATAGCAGCAACAATGACTAATGCAAAAACAATAAGTGAGGCAGCAACAACAACAACAACAATAATAATAGCAATAGTAAAAGCAACAACGCCGATAGTGCCAACAAAATGGTTGCAAACATTATTCAGATGTTTTTGTTGTTCTTGCTGTTGTTGCTGCTGTTGTCTCACTCCACCTGTCCATTTCACTTTTTCCATATTTAGTTATGCATTTGTGTTTTATTTATTATTTTTACCCTTTCTTATTAACATTTGTATTTTGTTTTTGTATTGGTGTATATATGTACATACTATAATATATAGAGGTACATATGTACTTATGTAATTATTTATGCGCTGCATCAGTTTTTTCTAGAATAAAAGTGTATAACCATTAAGTAATTGCGAAAATGTTGCAAATATTTTTGTTGCACATTCAAGCGGCGAGTGTGTATGTATGTATTGCTTGTTATGTGTAAATTAGCATAACGGTAATTTCTCATTGCTTATATTCTGCTGACAAATTAGTGACACTAGAACGCTGCAGGTCTGTTTTAAAGGTGAAAGCTTAAATTTCTGTGGTGTGCTATCGCATTCCTTTACCAAAGTCATCAGGGTGACGAGTAGAGTGGAAATCTGGATGTCTGTCTGTCCGTCCGTCCGTCCGTGCAAGCTGTAAATTGAGGTATTGATAAAACTGGGTACACGTATTTCTTGGTACCATAAGATGGTTAAGTTCGAAGATGGGCGAAATCGGGCCACTGCCACGCCCACAAAATGGCAATAACCGAAAACCGATAAAGAGCTATAACTAAGCCACAAATAAAGTTATGAAAGTGAAATTTCGTTCTGGGAAGGGACGTATTTGCATGTAATTTCTTTGGGAAAGTGGGCGTGACCCCTCCCCCCACTTAGTTTTTTGTACATATCTCGTAAACTACTAAAGCTATATCAACGAAAATCAGGAGTCGTTTTTTCAGGCATTTCCTTATATAGTCCAAAAATGGAGGAAATCGGATTATAACCACGCCCACCTCCCATACAAAGGTTATGTTGAAAACTGCTAAAAGTGCTTTAATTCAGTAAGGAAAAACATCAAAAACCTTAAATTTCATTATAAAGATGGTTCAGAAGGGCTGCACTCAAATTGCCTACTTATGGGTCAAAAACCATTTCTCCGAAATTACTGGACCAATTTCAATGATATGTTATGAAAATAGGCTAAATCGGTTCACAACAACGTTTACTTCCCATATACCAGTTTGAAGTCAATCTGAATCGTTTACCTTTCTATATATAATGTAAGCACTAGTGAAGATATCGCAACAGAACTTGGCACAAATACTGCATTTATAGTGTGACATTGCCATTCTGAAATCGCCAAAATCGGACCATAAGTATTCAAGGCCCCATATATCGAACATGAGAACAGAGCTTCAAATAAATTTTTTAACGAAAATATAGGTAAGCCTCTCAGATATTTTTAAGAAATCCACAGGGAATATGTTTCTTCTAATAATATATCTCCGTGCCAACAATGAGTGAAACTCATTCACCTAACTCCCATATACCTAATATTAGGGTTTCCAACTATCAAGAAGTTCACGAAGATGTGGGTCAAATTGTGTGTTATGTTAATAAAATTAAATAAATAAATTGCTAGAGTATAAAATGTTCGGTAAAGTCCTCTCTCGGCGAACCAAAATCAAACTCTACAAGTCGCTTATCATTCCCGTCCTGCTTTATGGTGCAGAAGCGTGGACGGTGTCAACATCCGATGAGACGGCACTAGGAGTTTTCGAGAGAAAGGTTTTGCGGAAGATTTATGGTCCTTTAAACATTGGCAACGGCGAATTCCGCAGACGATGGAACGATGAGCTGTATGTGTTGTTCGACGACATAGACATAGTCCAGCGAATAAAAAGACAGCGGCAACGCATGTTGTTCGAATGGACGAAAACACTCCAGCTCTGAAAGTGTTCGATGCAGTACCCGCCGGAGGAAGCCGAGGAAGGGGAAGGCCTCCACTCCGTTGGATGGACCAGGTGGAGATCGACCTGGTTACACTTGGAATCTCCAACTGTCGCCGAACAGCGAAGGAAAGAGAGGAGTGGCGCGCTCTCATCGATTCGACTATAACCGGCTAAACGGTTCAACGCCAATCACATCACATACATAAAATGTTCTGTTACACCCGAACTTAGCCCTTCCTTACTTGATCGAGTAGAAGTTCAGTCATGCACTTTAGTACTTGTATTTTTCTATCTAGAATGTACCACTTTTTTGGAAATCCCTTTTGGAAATTTTACAATATGAAGAGTATGTATTTCTACAGCAAAGATTGCTTTATCAACATAGATTAATTTTAAATATATCGTCGTAAAATTCATATAGTATAACTAAAATTTCATCTACAAAGCTTTGCAAAACTTCGAAAAGATCTGATATTAAAGTTTTTAAATCGTTCCTTCTAAATTTCGACAATCGACAAGTGCGACCCACATTCCAATCAGGCCACGTTTGTCTGTTTTTTGAGCAAGTCAAGGATTGCTTCCACTGAGTTTCAGCCAACTCTATGACATATTACTCGTTTTAGGTGTTTACAAGTGGCCAAAGTTAAGTTAGTAGTGGCTAACTGTAACTGTTTCACAGTTACCTCGAATATCGCTATGTCCTGGAACCCATTGCAAATTTTTAGTATACTCTTTAAAAGCATACGGTTTTTTAAGGCTTAAGCTCTTCAACTGAGGTGACCTTTTATCATTATTGCTTATGCGGACCGTTTAAGTAAACATATTAATACAATAAATAACATTTCCTAGTAAATAGTATTAATATGTATGTATGTACATCCGAAACTTAATTCCGGATATAATCGTGTACATAAATCGTTGCGTTCAGCTTAATTTAGAACATCCGTCACATGTCCTCTCAACCGTTAGGCGTTAATTATAGTAATTGCGTGCACGTGATACCTCACCGATTGTCTTGGGGTTGCCGCTTATCCACATATCAAATACATGTTTAATCGTGCCCAATACAATAATAATTAAAATTAATTGATTTGTGCTTTGAATAGAAGTCAATCACCCACGTTGCACATACAAATTACCGATAAGTTAACGATGATAGTAGTGGTAACCTAATGGGGAGAAACGAGAATTTCGACAATAGCCAGGTGTGTAATAATGCTGATTATTAACCACCACAAGTGACGACAAGCGTCTTGTAAACAATAATAACTGATAAATGGCTTGAATCTGGGTGTAGTACATGGTATATTCCAAAATAATTTTCATGTTTCTGTTAGAGTAAATGAAGAGGTGTATTTGGGTGTAATTTTATTTTTGAAAAGTAGCCGTGACACCGATTAGGTTGGCAAATATCTCCCTTCCGCTTTGTTACAGTGTCGGATCTAGTTCAAATATGCGCAGTTTCATTCGATAATCTGGTTCCATCTAGACGGCAACTTCATAATACCCTCCTAGTAGAAGCCCCCCTTCTTATTTGCGAATAACTCAGACATCCACTTTTCACAAGCATCTTTTGACCACCCAGGGCATACGCCTTGGACAGGAACGAGTGGTAATCATTAGGCGCTATTTCCGGGATATATGGTGGATGCGATACAACCTCCCATCTGAGCTCCCGTAGCTTCTGACGAGTCATCAACGAAGTGTGTAAACTGGCGTTGTCCTGGTGGAACACTACACCCTTCCTGTTGGCCAATTCTGGACGCTTCTGGTCGAAGGCCGGTCAATCGCCTATTTCAAGCGGTCCAGTTGTTCGCAGTAGATGTTAGAATTAAGAGTCTGGCCATATGGGAGCAGCTCATAGTGGATGATTCCCTTCCAATCCCTCCAAACACACGGCAAAACATTGCTGGCCATCAATCCCGGCTTGACCACTGTCTGGGACGAATCACCGGCCACGAATCATTCGACCACGACCGTTTTCGCGTGTTATTGTCGTATGTGATCAATTTTTCGTCGCCAGTCACTATCCGCTTCAAAAATGGGTCGAGTTCGTTCCGTTTCAGCAGCATATCGAAGGCGTAGATTCGGTCCAAAAGGTTTTTTGCGTCAAATCATGTGTCATTTTGCGCCATCAAGCTTTTTTGTGTATCCAGTCTTCTGCAGATGGTTTACTTGGTGACTAACTCCGATCTCCTGGGCGATGTCATGATTTGATCGGTATTCGTCGTCACAGGTCTTCCGCCGGCCGGTTTATCGATGGTGTGGTTTTCACCCGCTCTGAATCGTCGAAACCATTCCTCCGCAATTCGAAGTGATGGAGTACCATCCCCCCAAACACCATTAATCTCACGGAACGTGCGGATTTGACTTGAACGAAGGAAAACTATAAAAAAGCGCAAATTTCGGCGTTAGTGAACTCCATGTTTAGTGAACTGTTGAACGCAATATCAAAACTAATCAAAACAAATAAGGAAGGGCTAAGTTCGGGTGTAACCGAACATTTTATACTCTCGCAATTTATTTATTTACCTTAATTAATATTATATAATACACAATTTTACCCACATATTCGTCATATATATTGTATAAAGGCCATTGAAAGTTGGAAACCATAATATTAGGTTGGAAGAACCGAGGTCCTCGTGTTCGATATATGGGGCCTTAAAAACCTATGGTCCGATTTCGGCGATTTTTAGAATGGGTCTGCCACACTATAAACATAGTATTTGTGCAAAGTTCTGCACTGATATCTTCACTAGTACTTACTTTATATATTGTAAAGTAAACGATTCAGATCGTCTTCAAAGTTCTGGTATATAGGAAGTAGGCGTGGTTGTGAAGCGATTTGGCCTATTTAGGATGTAAGGAAAGTATTACAAACCAAGTTTCATTGAAATCGGTCGAGTAGTTCCTGACGACGCCACGCCCATTTTCCATTTTGTAAAAAAAATCTGAGTGCAGCTCCCATCTGCCATTTCTTATGTGAAATTTAGTGTTTATGACGTTTTCCGTTAGTGAGTTAACCCACTTTTAGTAATTTTCAACCTAACCTTTGTATGGGAGGTGGGCGTGGTTATTATCCGATTTCTTTCATTTTTAGACTGTATAAGGAAATGGCTAAAAAAACTACTGCAGAAAGTTTGGTTTATATAGCTCTATTGGTTTCCGAGATATGTACAAAAAACCTATTTGGAGCCGGGGCCATGCCCCTCTCCCCAAAAAAATTACATCCGAATATGCCCCTTCATAGTGCGATCCTTCAAACCAAATTTTATTTCTATAGCTTATATATACGTATGTATATATACGAACTAGTCCTTCAGTTTTTAAGATATCGTTTTGAAATTTTGCAGATGTTATTTTCTCTTCAAGAAGTGCTCATTTGTCGGAACTCTATATCATATAGCTGCCATACAAACTGAACAATCGGAATCAAGGGCTTGTATAGAAAACTTCCGCATTTGACGTGGTATCTTCACGAAATTTGACATGGATTACTGCTTAAGGTAATAATATAATCTGCGAAGAAATTGTTCAGATCGGTTAACTATATAACCTTAATGTTTCTAGCAAACAACCCGGCTGAAAAGAATTAGTAAAATGTTGTCTTTTTTTTTTACTTACGTCTTTAGATTTGCTTAAATACATAGTTATTAAAAGAAATGCACCTGTGAAAATTTGTTTACAAACAAGACCAACCCTTTCACAGATGTGGTGGAAACCAACTGCATACTCACCACACCTGCTGAACCTTAACTGCCCCCACTTCTGCACTATTTCCGCTACTTACACCACTCCAACTGTCATTTGCTCACCACAAACTAACTGTTTTTACGCATTGCACTGATTCCAGTGAAATGCTGCCACACGAAAGTCAGCGTACATCAATGGTGGCAGTCAATGGCGCGCAGCAGCACTTTCAATTGACGTAAAATCGCATTTTCTGTCTGATTTAATTATGAGTATTTGTTGTGGTGGCTTTTTGCGAGCTATTTTCAGCGTTAATTGTGTTGCTGTTGTTGCTGTCACTATTGTGTTTGTTGCGCGTATTGTTGTTGTTGCTGTCATTGTCACATTGACTGTTGTGAGATATTTGCTAAAAACCCATTTAACCGTATTTAATTTGTGCCATTAGCAGTTGCAACAACAACAACAACAATTATACGAATAACAACAACAAAGTGAGTTAATTTAACAACAACAACAACTTGACAGTGAAGCAGCAGCTAATAGCACCCAACTGTTCATCCTTCGCTTTGCCTCCGCCAATTCGTACAAATAACTCCCTCCCCATCCCCGCCCCAAAACCCGTTCAAACGCAGTCGTTGTCCTCTGCACTCTTTTCACCAGAAAGTTTAATTAAATTTGCAAGCTTAAAAGTTTTGGCGCAAACGTGTGCGTGAGTGATGAGTTGCCATAGTGAGAGTAGTTCAAATATAAGTGTGTTGTTGTTAGTGTTGTAGGGCAGCGCCCTCTTTTGACCAGCTAATTTTATACGCTTCAGTAGTTCGTAACAAGTTGCATAAGTGTCAAAGTGAATGAAGCGCAGCGAACAAATCAAAGCCAATTTTTTCGTTAACTTTTCAACTGGCGGATGAGCGCAATGCACACACACACACTCACACGCGTGAATTCAAATACAAACACATTCAAACTCACGTAAGCAAAAACACGTTTCTACTTTCACAGATTTCCATTCAACGAAAACGCATTCATTCGTCCATTTGTGTGTGTGTGTATGTGTTCGGCCAACTTTTGCTTTTTCCAGTGTGTGTGTGTGTGTTGGCGTTTCTTTGACATTAGCTGACTTTATATTTGCCAGTTTGTAGTGTTGCAAGTTTTTTGTTGTAATCGCATGTGTGTGTTTTTGTTTCATTAAATATGCAACTTTGTTGCAATTTGATTGTGGCAATTGAACAACTAGGTTAATTAATTGTTTTTGTTTGCTTTAGAATTTTAGATTTTGTATTTTTGTTAGAACGCCTGTATGTGACATGCGTTACTGTTGAAATGTCCAGTGAATTCGTAGAGAGATTTTGTAGTTAAGAGGGACGGAAACAAGGATAAATACTGATCGGTAGGTAGGTAGGAGTGTAGCCCTTCTAGGCTCAATTAGCGCTAGATGCGCCATTTTGTTACACTATTGTAAGACCTTAGAAATTACTGCTATTGCGTTTCATTTCGGCGATCGAACCATTTTGTGCTCTCTATGAAACTACTTATTTCTGTTATTCTTTTTGAAGCCAGCCATCCAAGATTGGGTGCCTGATAACTTCCAAGAGCCCTATGTCTGAGCTAGTGCCGGACATTCGCAGAGATAGTGGAAAACCGTTTTCTTTTTGTCTTCTAGTTTGCAGGAGCGACATATGTGGTTATGGGGCAAACCTATTTTCAGCGATGTTCTCCAAATGGGCAGTGTCCTGTCATTGTTTTTCCTGCATTTATCTAATAAATCCTTCGTTTTTATCTTATTATAATCGGGCCATACCTGTTTTGTTATTTTACATTTGTTATTTGCTTTCCATCTGTTTATGGCTATTTGTTCGTAATATGTGTATATCTCTCTCCTGATGGTTCCTAATGGGCATGGAATTTGTTCCGCCTCGGATTCATCTAGAGAGGCTCCTGTTTTTGCCAATTCATCTGCTTTTTAATTTCCGTAAATATTACTGTGGCCGGGCACCCATATAATGGACAGGTTGAGTTTTTCTGCTAATGAGTACAAAACCTTCCTGCAATTGCTGACTACGTGAGAATTAATCTCCGGAGACGACAAAGCCAGCAATGCTGCTTGACTGTCTGTGTATATAATCGCTTTCTGTATCCCCCCATTGTTGTTCAACATGGCTTCACAGGCCTTCTGTAAGCCAAGCACTACCGCTTGTAAGATACTGGCTGCGTTTGGTAGACGGATAGAGAGAGATATGTCCAGATCATTGGAGAATACCCCTACCCACTCAGCAGTCAATTTTGGACCCGTCGGTATAGATTGAGATTGTATTCTCCTCTATTTCTAGACCTCTTCTCCATTCACGTCTAGAGGGTATCCTCACCTGAACATCAGTGTTGAAGTCTAACTTTGGGGGGATAAAGACTGACATTTATTAGTATTTGAATTATATAAATTGGTCGTTTCATTGCATCTTGTTTCGTATGGGGGGTTCCCAAGGCAGTGCACAACACTTTTGGGGTAGTAACGTTTGTTTTTCCACATCTTCAAGTCATGCATCCACTTGCGGCCACACCTACTGATGAAGAGACGCTGCTGTATTCGGTAAAGCCTTACACCGAGTTAGTCGGAATGGTCCCATCAAGGCTCTCTCTCTCCTTAGCCTTGAGCCTGAGCTCCACTCGTGTTGTTTATTGCATCTTGTTCAGGGTTGCTCACGTTGCCCAGGGTGCTCGACGTGGACGCAGGAGTACGAATTTAGCCTGATAGGTAAACTGTAATAGGATACGCAGAGTAGCTACCACAACCCCATTTACACACCACGTTCGATATAAAACGTGGTTTCAGGCAAGGCGACCCCCTATCGAGTCGGCCGCAACAGCAAGGCCGTGTGCAGTATTCCCAAGATTGATAAAAGAACCA
Organism: Zeugodacus tau; assembly: GCA_031772095.1. Taxonomy (NCBI): domain Eukaryota; kingdom Metazoa; phylum Arthropoda; class Insecta; order Diptera; family Tephritidae; genus Zeugodacus; species Zeugodacus tau. Next base: position 13,042,772 of record CM062651.1, on the reverse strand, counting down.
AAGCACATGGGTCTGATAGTAAATGAGATCAAGACGAAGTACCTCCTGTCATCTCAGCTATTGGGTACCAGGTCTCACAGGATACAGCATAAACATAAAAAATGAAGTCAGACACAACGAAATCAATGTGAGAATCACTCTCTCCAACAGGTGCTATCACGGACTCAAAAGGCAATTGAAAAGTAGAGCCCTCTTTTGCTAAATGAAAGTAACACTTTATAAGTCACTCATCACGAACAACGATAAACAATCCTTAGGAGCGTTCGAGAGAAAAGTTATCGGAAGTATTTTTGGACCCCTACGTGTGGACGAAGGAAAATACCGGATTCGTTGGAATGTCGATCTGTATAAGTTCTTCGGCGATATGGACATAGTGCGGCGCATAAAAATAGAGGGGGCGGCGTTTGGGGCATATTGGCCGAATGGAAGAAAACTCTCAAGCGTGTAAATTGTACGATTCGGTTCCTCTTGGCGGTGGACGAAAAAGGACGACCTAAACTCAGATGGGATGATCAAGTGGATATAGACCTGGCACAATCTGACCTGCAAAGACAACTGACGAAGCCTAATTGACGCGGCCAAAACCGACAACGGGTTGCAGTGCCAACTTGATGATGGTGATGATGAAATTATGTAAATATCAACTATTAACGTTAAGAATGGGAAAAAATACTCATGCGCGTAAAATATACGATTCGGTTTCGAAATGTACCCCTCCGGCGGGAACGAAGAAATCTCTGGTGGAAGGATCAACTCGATGTAAACTTGGCCGTCGTGCCCTCAATGCAGAGACAACTGGCGAATGCTTATTGACGCGTCCTGAATCGACACTCGGTTGTAATGCCAACTTGTTGATGATACCGATGAAATTATATAAATCTCAACTCTTAACATTAAGGGATCTACATTGAGACTTACCCAAACTTCACTACTGAGGTAAACATGTGTCATGTCTTCCTGATATCGAGAGATCCCTTCACTGAGTGAGAACCCTTTGAAATATTAAAAATATATTAATGTAGGTATCAGCTGCGTTAATGCTAATTTTCATAAGGGAATATTCATTGATTTTTTTAAGTCAATACTTGAAAAATTGGACTTGGCTCATTTATATTTATTTTGACAAGATGACCTTTCCTCTGTCAATTCTTTCCGTACCAAATTTGATTATGGTATTCTCATTTTTGTGGACTACCATGAGAGCTACCTAGCAAAGCATTCGTGAGTTATAATTCGAATTTGTTGAACTTCTATTATGGTTATGGGAAAAAACCGAGACTATCACAAATAATTGGCTGAGTGCTTGAATTTCTTAAATCAAAGTAATAAGGCAAGATGGAAATGTAATATGCAAAAGTGGGTGGAATATATTCTTCTAGATGGTAGTGATCTTCTAGATGGTACTGTGATAAAAGTTTTAACAAAGTTGAGAGTGCTGCTTAAGTCGTTCTTTTGGTCTCTTTAGTCCTCGCCAATAAAAGTGGCCTGAAGAAGTTATACGCCTTGTGAATCATATAATATTGTACTAATCAGCGAAGTATTCGATTCATATTACTAGACCAATCTCGAATATTATACACCAAATATTCCATGAAACGCCATAACAAACATTTATTGAGCTTTGGTTGATTGAAGCTACTAAAGTTTCTGGAGCTTTAAAAAAAAAAAAACCAAAAAAAAAATATTAATGGGATCGTGAAATATATACTTCAGCGTTATGGAATCTGTTACTTCGGCGTTCGTTATGTTTTCAATATCCGAATAGTGTCGATTGATATATGGTACACGGTAGTCTTGAACACATTTTAAATGAAGGTAAAAGGCACCATGAATTTTCTTTTTGTATTCGTTTCTAGGACTCTTCTGAACAAGTTTTATGCAAAAATTAAAATTATCCCCTTAGCAGTTTTTTAAAAAAATCGATTTTTGAGAAAAAAAATCAAAACTTCCAAAGTTCGTGTTCAGTACAAAACTTGATGAATAGTTACGGTCAAAAAACTATTATAACATAATTCTTTGCACTATATGTCACTCGTTTACATGTAAAGATGTGTATTCCTAAACAATTGACAAATCGATTTTTAAGGTTAGAGTAAAATTGTTGTGAACATCGTTTATATAGTAAGTAAGATTGATTGAGTAATAATTCTGTTATATTATTTCAAAAGTTATATTCTAAATATTTGTGTTACGTTCGTTTAGATTATAATCATGGTGAATAAATATTATAAGGATCACGCTAGAACTCATTCGGAAAATCAATAGGCAATATGCTTATTTTGTTTAAAAAAGAAAAAGGACATGAGAAAAGTTCAAGGGAAGCTGAAACAAAACATTGAATTAATAGTATTAAAAATCCTGGTATTCCAAACGTTATTTGCAGTGCTTGTAAAGTCGTAGTTTATCGTTCAATCAAAAACTCGAATAGCGAAAATTGTTTAAAGTTGCCTGATTATTCTGACTGGAAAATTCCAATATCATTAAGATCGGATCCTAAAAATATTTGCATCTGCAAATTGTGCAAATATGTTCGATGTCGAGATGATTATAATTTCATGAAACCGAAGGGACTCAAAAAAAAAAAACACTAAAAAGTCAAATGAAAAGAAGTGTTCCAAATGTTTATCTTTGTTGTCAAAAGGTACTAGCCATAAGTGTGATATTTCTAGTACTTATGAAAATATAAAAAATTACCTCAATGAAAACTTGCCCCCAAAGTATCAAGAGCACTTGCTAAGTGAATGTATAAAATCTATCGAACCGCGTGCAAATAATGCAGAAAAAGATATTATACTTTCACAGAAACGGGGAAAGCCATTAAAGATTCCAACCGACAACAAATATCAGTCGAAGAAATGTCTAAAATAGGATCGAAATATTCATTATCTTTGAATAAAATCCGTGGTCTTGTCTGCGATCTACGTTTTGCTACTAAAAATCGAAAATTAATTGAAACCCGTTTAACGGGAAAGTTGAATATTGACCTGTTCAGCGTTCTCGTTTATGTATTCAATAAATTTATATCTAAATACTTTATTAAACAATCGTATAACTTTACGAACACGAATTTTTGGAAGTTTCGATTTTTTTTTCTCAAAAATCGATTTTTTTTAAAAACTGCTAAGGGGATGATTTTAATTTTTGCATAAAACTTGTTCAGAAGAGTCCTAGAAATGAATACAAAAAGAAAATTCATGGTGCCTTTTACCTTCATTTAAAATGTGTTCAAGACTACCGTGGGTAAAAGTGGTGTTATTGTCTTCTATATTATGATAGACAAGGAAAGCATATTCGTTTTTCAGTTGGAGCGTGTAGATCATTGGATCATTGGAATGAAGTTATTACCGGTAACGGGGTGGCGATCGATTACGCGGCCTCTGGGAAGTTGGTTAAAATTAATGGGCATATTGGTTGAAGCCAGACCCCCAGCAACAAAAAAGAGGTACAAATTCTGAAATCAGCTCTCATTCTTGCTCTATCACAAAATCTCTTAACTTAAACGGAGATATGTAAACTTCAATATTCATAACCTAATAAACCAACCTTTTTATCAATCAGTGCTAATACAATTTAAAGCCCACTTAAATGACTAAATTAAATCACCAGAAAGTAGCCTAAAATGCAAAACTTTCAAAAAGTTGCTGCATAATTCACTCTCTCTGTCTCTCTGTACACGAATTTTGGCTATGTAAATTTTAATGTAGTTGTGATAGTTGGGTCACACACTCCTCTGACCGCACAACCTGCTCAATGGTAATTAATATTGTGCGGCCTCGTCTCGTGCGTGCGATGACTTCAAATTACCACTTTTGCTTCGCGGCGCAGCACTTTCGCGGACCACATGCGAGAGGAAACTGCTACATACCACGCGTTGGGTCGAATGTGTCCTTAAAAATGTCACGCTCCACACTTGCTGTTGGTCGGCAGCTGGAATGGTATCCCCGCTGTGGTTGCAGTAGTCGCGACTTGCACGTACACGTATTGCTCACAGCCGCGACCATGGATAAGTGATAGCCATTTTTTCCGCTCAAAGTACACACATACACATACAGCCAAATAAATAACGGCATATGTGTGTATTTTTGTAATTTGTATATTTTTATGACTTTTTGTTTTGCATTTAAGTTGCGAAATATTTTTTGTTAGTCAATTCCTCTTTTTTCTGTATATTTTCTCCATTTTATCTGGCACTTGCAAATTTTCCTAAGTGCCTGCTGCAATCTTGTTGCCCCTCATACCCGCGAGCGCCATTTTGTTTGACTGTTGCATGCATTTATGTATGCCATGGAAATGAAATGTTAATGTTTGTCTTTCGCCACACTCGCTGACTAGCTGGCTGGCTAGCTCGCTGTCTCTGTGTTAGCTTAGCTGTAGGTTTATAAATTTTAATTTGTTACTCAACAATTTTTATTCGCAATCGTTTTTTATTTCATTCGCTGAAAAAATGCATACTAATCATAACCTTTATATGCCGCATGCAACTTGGAGACAACAGCTTGGTGGATTCGGCGGATAGTGGCTGGCAGCTGCAAAAAAGAAAGCCTATTTGTCTTTGCTCCACTTCTTAGCTGCGAGCAAGTGGATCCTCAGAGTTGCCAGATGTATTTTTTGTGTCTAAATTCGATAAACGACATTGATACATTTATAATGCTTTAATTTTCAACAAATTTTTATATCGAAATATCGTAAAAAATTATCGATATTGTACTATTATCGATAACATATTTATAAAAATAGTAATTTCTGTCAAATCAAAGAAAATTTTCAAAATAGTAATTGTGTTCGTTACATTGTAATCGATTTTATAAAAAGTGTTATCAATAACTATGTATCACAATATTTATTGAAATAATTATTTCTGTCAAATCAAGTAAAATTTGCCAAATAATAATTTTTTTTCGATAAATTGTTATCGATTTCATTAACGATTTCAATAAAAAAATGGGTTGCTCAATTAATTGATGCTGTATCTTAGCCGAATAGCCAATATTTATATACGGTAATGTAATTCAGAATTTTAACTTTTATCGATAAATATGAGTTATGATATCGATAAATATTTGAAAAAAAATATTAAAAATTTTAATATTAATAACATCTGAATTAATACCTGAGATATTTTTTCGATACATTGTAATCGATTTTATAAAAAAGTATTATCGATAACTATTAATAATATATTTGTTAAAATAATAATACTTGTAAAAACAAATATTATTTCGAAATAATATTTTTTTCGATAAATCAATTCGATGATCAATTTAATTGACGATTTCAATAAAAATATGGTTGTTCAATTAATTTCTGCTTTGTATTAGCCAAATATCCAATATTTATATATACGGTATTGTAATTCAGAATTTGAACTTTCTATCGATAAATATGAGTTATTCATTTTATGATATCGATAAATAATTGAAAAAAAATCAATCAGAAATTTTAATTCTGTAATAATTCTGAATTAATATCACAGTTATTTTAAAACAAACATTTTTGGACGGAATATGAATTAAAATATATCGATAAATAAAAATAGTATCGATAAATATACATTGTTATCGATAAATGTATAACGCCGAAAAATTTATAATCAAATAATATTGAAACAATAACATTTTTATCGAATTATCGATATCGATATCGATACAAAATAATCGATAAATCTGTAAATACAATTGGAATCAGAGCGCAATAAGCGTTAAGACATATCATTAAATTGTGCATTATTATTGTTACTTGAGTATATTTATTTAATTTGAATGACTCAAGAGGTTAGAATCTGTCATTAACTTTGTGGCTTCAGTATCCAAAATTCAACCTTTTAATTTTGAAACCCACCTTATTCCTTTTACTATCTGTTAACACCTTCTTCTACCTCCTAAACCTTCACTATAAGATGAAAAATAATTATAAGGCTCTTATACTACCTATAGACCTTAACTGTGTTAATATGACAGCATAAATCTTGGCAATCTCCGCTGAGTAATTATTTTTCAACACTATCTACACGTCATTTATTTTCATTAATAACTACTAAAATTTAATTGCTTACACATAACATAAAAACCCCTTCGCAACGCTTTCTAGTGATTTTCATCCTCCAGTGGCAACCCTTCCAACTGCAATTGCTTGCCAACGTAACACATTTGCTTTTGTCTATAATTATTGCTGCATAATTTCGACGACAAGCTCCTTGTACTGTTGGTTTATGGCTTTTCGCTGCCTTAACGCTGCCAGTCATTGTCGGCTTATTATACTTACTCACTAACTAGTCCACAGGCGAAAGCATACACTGACGACTATGTAAGCGATTATGCAGTATGTGTGCATTAGGGTGGTACTTTAAGATAAAATGGGACATATTTTAAGTTTTAACACTATATGATGTTATATATTGATGTTGTTCTAGTCTAAGATTAAAAAAATTGGTACCGATTACACAAGGTTGAAGTGGTCTTCACAGAAGTCAAAGGTGGAGTTACTAAAGCCATACTCTAACCTTTGGAAAAAGTATGGATTTGGAGTATAAGATATGAATATAATTGAAATTTTCAATTGTCGATTGAGAAATCTTAACTTTTACCCTTCAGTGATACACTTTGAAATATTCAAATCAGTTTAGTTACTATAACCTTTGACTATAGTACGAATTTCGGCTGTAAGATAGATACAAAATTTAATTTGCCAACTTTATTGGATAAATCTGAACTTTAACCCTTGGGTGACACGTCTGGACATTCTAAAATGAGTTCGATTACTATCACCGACTTTCAATATTTGTTGAAAGTATGGATTTTGAGTATCAGATAAGAAAAATATACAAAATTTAAAGTTTTCTTCGAGAAATCTAAACTTTAACCGTTGTGTGACATGCCTGGACATACTGAAATGAGTTCGGTTACTCTAACCGACCTTCAACTTTTGTCTAAAGTATGGATTTTGAGTCTCAGATACGAAAAAATTTTAGTTTTCAAGCTTTCTTAGAAAAATTTTAACTATAACCCATGAGTGACACGCCTGAAATTACTGAAATGAGTTAGGTTACGATAACCAACCAATTTGTCTAAAGTATAGATTTTAAAAACCAGATTGGAAAAATATTAACAGTATCAATCTTTCTTCGACAAAACCGACCTTTAACCCTTAAGTGACACACTTTGATATATTCAAATCTGTTAGATTAATATAACTGTCCTTTAACCATTGATTATAGAATGTAGCTGGAATGTAAAGTACGATATATTTTAAAATTCTCGAGTTTTTATGGAGAAATCTGAACTTTAACCCTTGAGTGATACGCCCTGAAAATACTGAAATATGTCAAATTGTCATAACCGATCTTTAACGTTTGTCTAAAATATGGATTTTAAATATAAGATAAGAAAAAATATTAAATTTTCAAGCTTTCCTCGAGAAATCTGAACTTTAACCCTTGAGTGACACACTTCGATATATTCAAATTTATTAAGTTACTATAAATACTCTTTAACCATTGACTAAATACTAGTATTTCGAATGTAAAATTAGAAATATTTTCAAAATTTCGTGCTTACATGGAGAATTCTGAACCTTAACCCTTGAGTGCCACACTGTCATATATTCAAATCTATCAGATTAGTATAACTGTCTTTAACGATTGACTAAATAATGGATTTCCGATGTAAAAAATTAAATATTTTAGAATTTTCGAGCTTTTTCGAGAATACTGAGCTTTAACCCTTAAGCGATGCAGTTTAAAAAAAATATAAAAATTCATAAACACTATATTTTTATCAACTATGATATGTCTCGAATTGGGCCAAATTTTTAATCCCGTTAATTCAATATTTTTAAGCACCACCCTAATATATCTATGTGCTCCCCACAAGAGCAGCCCTCGTACAATGACTACAACCATGATTGCGGTTCTCCTTCAGGCTTTCGGCGACACTTGGCACTCAACATAAAGCCATAAAGAAATTATGCTTTGCATTTTTAATGATTTTGCAATTTCGCCAACACACAGACAGACACCCAAACACACATATGCGCACAATCTTGCCATGACTCGTAATTTGACATATGTATATCTATGTGTGTACAGTTATATTTGCTTTGCTCGTGGTAGGCGTTTGCTTTGCAACATTATCCTTTTGTTGCCGAAAATGGTTAAAAGATGATAATTAATTTTTTCTTCACTGCGTTGTTGTTGTTGTATGGCTTACATGTTGTTGCTTTTCCGGCGAATTTTGCTGCACGTGTGTGACGTGCTTAAAGCTGGTATTACAAATATACTTACTTGTATACATGTATTGGCTTACAGCCATTCAGATAAGAAAATGACAAAAAAATAACAACAACAACAAAAATAAGGTTACAATGTTGCTTTTTATAAAGAAATTTTTTTGTTTTGTTACAACTATGCCATATCATGTATTAGCCGTTTTTTAACTTATTACAAAAATTTTCTGAGATAATCTCGAGAATGTAAGCAAACATGTGCTGTTTGGAATTTCAATGATATATATATTTTTTTATATCAGATACATTTGTGTCTTTATGTGTGTGTGATTATTTCTAGGCATTCAAATATTTATAAGCGTGTTGCTTTGCCTACATATCACCCTATTCTGTCAAGCACTTCGCGAGCTCCTTTTGTATATAAGTATTTCTTCTCCTTCTTCTCCCTCTTCTTCCTCTACTTCTCCTTCTTCATCTTCTTCCTCTACTTTTCTTCAAATCTGCCTCTACATAATTTGTATGCATTCCACGCACTTTGTAGTCATTTACGCAAGTCACTCTGGCACACGAATGTCACTTTTCAACGCGCATTGATAGTTATGAATGTGTTAGCATTGCGTTGCGGCATACTTTTGATATTTTGTTTCTGCCTATTTTCAGCATTCTCCTTTATTTTTTTTATTATCACTTCTTGCGTGCCGCAATTTCAATTTAGGCCTGCTATGTTATGCTTTGTGCACCCAAAGTCCGCTTGAGGTGACTGGCTTAGCGAAGCATAACAAATGCCAGCGAGTACTCATACGCCCTGGCGTACGGCATGCCAATTTTTATTCAAATATTTTTACTTTTATGTTTAGTGAGTGTGTATACGATGAGTTGTGGATTTTTTGTTTACAAAAATACTTTAATTTTTAATATGAGTACATCTATACGCTCAGAAAATTTTCAACTTCGGTGTAGTGATAGTACTCGTATACCTTAGTCGACTTGAACTTGTTGGTAGAAATTATATATCAACTTTGATAAGATAAGTTTTCGATATTCGACCTCACGTCGAGTGTCACGGAGACCAATCTTTGACAGTTGAAGACCCTCAGGTATCAACGTAGGGCTTTGAGCCTATCACAAATTAGTTGAGACTGTCAATATCGATTCCAGCAAATTCGCTAACGCCGATATTCGTGCTATTTCAAAGTTTTCCTTCGTTAAAAGCAAATCCGCTAGAGAAACGTTCCGTGAGATTAATGGAGTTTTGGGGGGATGGTACTCTATTACTTCGAACTGTGGAGGAATGGTTTCGACGATTCAGAGCGGGTGAAAATGACACCATGGATAAGCCAGCCGGCGGAAGACTTGTGACGACGAATACCGATCAAATCATGGAAAACATCGAGTTAGACCGATGTGTGGCATCTCGTGACATCGCCAAGAAGATGGAAGTTAGACACCAAACCATTTTAAACCATCTGCAGAAGGTTGGATACACAAAAAAGCTTGATGTTTGGGTGATTCATGATTTAACACAAAAAAACCTGAATCAACATCTGCGATATGCTGCTTCGACCCATTTTTGAAGTGGATGGTGACTGACGACGATATGACAATATCAAGCGGATACGGTCGTGGTCGAAGGCCGTCCCAAACAGTGGTCAAGCCTGGATTGGAGACTCGGAGGTTTTATCGCATCCACCACATAGCCCCCACATAGCTCCAAGTGATTATCACCTGTTCCTGTCCATGGCGAACGCTCTTGGTGGTGTTGAGTTGAACTCAAATGAGGCTTGTGAAAAGTGGCTGTCCGAGGGGGCTTCTACGAGAGGGGTATTATGAAGTTGCCTTCTAGAAGGAAACAGATTATCGGCGCATAATCCGATCACTGTAACACTTTTTATAAAGCATTGAATAAAGAGCAAAAAAGCGGAAGGGAGATATTTGCCAACCTAAAATATTTCAATCACAGTAATGCGAAAGCAGTTCAAAAGAACGTGCCAATATGTTTTCAGCTGGTCTTCCTTTGACAAATAACGTCCACAACCGCAATAAGATGAGCTTTCGTTCTCATCTAGGATAAAAGGAAGAGATGAAACTTTATGAGAGCGATCGACATCTTGCCTTTTACAACTCGGGTTATTGGCCAGCACTCACTGAGCTCACGCAAGGCCGAGTCGTCTACAACTTGCTGCCATTAAACGTCAGCTGAACTCCGGTCTTCGAAAAAGTTTTGACGATCAATGTTCCCTACTGGAATCACTTACTCTTCACCTTTGATTGACCTCAACTATGTCCCCTCCACCACAACCTCAGCAAGATATCCATTTTTTAGTGCGCGTTCCACTTCTCCGAAACGTAGGAGAGTGAGCTTTGTTGTTGCAAATATCATGTAGCGCTAACCTACCGGAAGCTAAGGGATCCGATTAAAATCGCTCAAATATCGGCTCTGGATGGAAGGCGAAAGGCATTTCTTAAGAGATATCTGACTTGAAAGATCAACGCCGCCTCCTGGCCATTACATTATTTGACAGGGTTGCCGCCTTAAACAACTACTCAAGCTCTCAACTACTTATTTAGTCGCAGATCAGTTGTAACTCAAATACCATGATATCGGAAGAGGGATTAATATCGTCTAAGATTTAACCCCCAATTAATCTGTATACAATTACTTTAGGCATATTTTTACATAGTGAAGCTCCGCCAACTTAGATCGTAAGTAGTTTGACTACGATTGAAACTTAAATTGACCTCACTTGACCCTAACATGGCTTCGCATGAGCTTTTGCTTTAGTCGAAGTTAAAAATATATATAAAATGAAAAGTGTGGCAACACTATTTTTGCAAAATTATTTTTTTTAAGAAAATATTTTCTACTGAAACTGAAATTTTATTTTCCTTTTATTATTTTCAGGCTTCCCACTGTGAGTTTGCTGAAATTGATACTAAGTTTGACCTTCTGTGCGCCATAAAGTATGCAACACGTTAACTAAAACACACCCATCTGCGAGTAAATGTGTTAGTTAAACACACATACACATGTAAGTATTGAATTTTCATTCTTTAAATTTTCATTTTTTTTAACTTCTGGTGGATTACATATGTATTTGGGTGTGTATACAATGTTGCTTTATTTGTATGCCTCGGGTGAAATGTGTTGAAAATTGTTTTATTCGCACGCCCACCGAAAAGATTTCACGCTTAGATATTCCAACAATTTTTATTTATTTACTCCCTTTAACTACAATTTATACTACATAGCTGAAATTTCGTGCGAAATAGTTGTAGTAAAGTTGTAAAAAATCTAAATAAAAAAATTGAAAAAATCACTTCAGCGTGGGAATAAACATTTTTACACTAATTTTTCCGCTTTACTATTACTCTTCGCACTCTTTTCAATATATTTATTTTTTACCCATTCACACTTCTCTTGCTGCCTTGATTTGCATGTGTTGTTAGAGTTTGGAGGTTTGCTAAATTTTTTAATCCACTTTTCGAAATTTATTATTTTTTTTTTTGCATTCTCCCACTTTTTCGCATTTTAACCCACAATTTGCACGCTTTGTTTGCACTATTCCCATTACAAAGCGCCACCTCAGAGTCATAAGTTCCACATATGCGTTTGTATGTAGCTCTCTGTTACTCTGCGTTATTACATCGTGTACTAGACGCGCTCACGCATTCGTATGGGTTGAGAGGCGTGTGGCCGGCTATAAATTTGCAATTATTAGTCATGCACAAAGTTGGGTCAGAAGTATCTACTAAAGTGAGACTTGCGTGCATGTGTGCGAAATTAGTGCGGAGTGAAAATAGGAAATTCAGGCTTCCCAGTCCAGCTTAGAAATGATAGAATTTAAATGATTTGCTTCACTGTTACTCAGCGTCTCATTCTAAATCGATATTTTGGATTAAGAAACATGTTTAGAATGTATGCAACCACTTGTACCTTTCACCCAGATAACTGTTGGATCTAAAGTTGTATAATCAGGGCACAATTATACGTGAATTGATCCATTGACCTTGAAATTCGACGCTATGATACTGTAAAGGACTTTAGTGAATAGACTCCGGTGGATTTTCTAATAGATATTCTTGGACTTGTTATGTTGGGAGATGGTCCTATGTATTGAGTAGATATAAATGTCTCAATGAAGTGTTTTTATACTCTCGCAACATGTTGCACAGAGTATTATAGTTTTGTTCACATAACGGTTGTTTGTGTCATCAAAAAATAAAAGAGTTAGATATGGGGTTATGTATATATAAATGATCAGGATGGCGAGTGGAATTGAAATCCGGATGTCTGTTCGTCCGTCTGTCCGTCTGTCCGTGCAACGGATAACTTGAGTAAAAATTGAGATATCTTAACGAAACTTGGAACACATATTCCTTGGCACCCTGAGGAGGTTGCTTTCGAAGATGGGCAAAATCGGTCCACTGCCACGCCCACAAAATGGCGAAAATCTGTACAGTGTCATAACTAAGCCATAAAGTTATGAAAATAAAATTTCGAACATAGGATCGCATTAGGGAGGGGCACATTTGGATGTAATTTTTTTTTTGAAAAGTGGGCGTGATTCGGTCCCCAAATAGGTTTTTTGTATATATCTTGCAAACCAATAAAGCTATATAAACCAAACTTTCTGCAGTCGTTTCTTTCAGCCGCTTCCTTATACAGTCCAAAAATGATAGAAATCGGATAATAACCACGCCCACCTCCCATACAAATGGGCGTGGCGTCGCCCACTTATGGGTCAAAAACCATATCTCAAGAACTACTCTACCGATTTCAATGAAATTCGGTATATAACACGTTCTTGACACCCTCATGACACGGGTGGAATATTGGCGAAATCGGTTCACAACCACGCCTACTTCCCATATAACTCAATTTTGAATTCTTTTGATTCGTTCACTTTATAATATATACATTAGGAACAAATGAAGATAGCGGAATAAAACTTTACACAAATATTGTATTTGAGCTGTGACATCACTTGTGGAAAAATTGTCAAAATCGGACCTTGACTTTTCATGGCCCCTGATATAAAACATGAAGAACTCAGTGCCTAAAGGTAATTCTTCACCGAAAATATATCTCTCAGATATTTTAATGTAATTTATTCTCTTTGAATTTTTTTCTTATAACAGTTTGGCTCTGTACCAAAAATGGTTAAAATCGAGTCATAACATCCCCCAGTTCCCATATACTTGTTATCCCACTTGTGTTATCTTTATAAAATTACATCAATAAATTGCGAGAGTATAAAATGTTCGGTTACACCCGAACTTAGCCCTTCCTTACTTGTTTATATATATTTTTATTGCAATATTGTTTAATAATTCTTTAATATTTTCTTCATTAACGTGGTTTTTTATTCTTCGGAGGTTCACGTTCCAAAAATAATTCTGGTATGATACCGGTTTTTGGACAAATTCTGCTTCGGTGACCCTAAAACTGACAAGATCCCATCTAAATTAGTAGAATTGATATGTTTAATTTGTCTTTACAATGGAGTTATGAAGTTAGTGTTCAATATTCCAAAAAAAAAGTTTGGAATTCGGTATATCTCTCTTAATGAGACAAGATCATTATTCTTAATTTTCGGTACTTTGGTACAATTTCAAAGGAATCATCTTAAAATAACTCAGTCCTTTCATTGTTGAAGTTCTCTTCTTTCAACATAAAGACTTTACTAGGTAATCCGTCTATTTTTTTTCATTCCAATAAGGAGTTGTTATCTCGTAAAAGGCAGCATCCTTTAGTCCACATAACTAATGTTGTGGACTCGGCTATAACCGCGTAAGTAGTGTTTACGCCAGTAAAGAAGAAGAATAATCTATGGAGAGTCGTTTTGTGTTACCTTACATTTTTTCGACGTCAACTGGGCCAAAGCTTGTTGGGTCCTTACCAGAGGTGCGTCGTAAATATTTTACTGAACAGGGTATTCGTATGTGTCGTATTCTTAATCTAATCTGATTTAGATCTAATTCTTTAAATACAGGCCTAACCATGTCTATAAACTGACTAATTGAATCTGTGCAGTATATCATCAAAGTACAGCAAAGTCTAATCTCGCTTCAGTGGTCTAAACAAAAGGTTTCAAGGCCCACTAACCCGCAAACCTTAATCAAGAAAAGTACGAGGCACTTGATTCTCTCCCGAAACATAATTAACAATCACTTTAAGTGGTTTCGAATAGCATATCTTTAATTACAATTAGATATACTAGATTTCATACAGAAATACGTACATACGTACCCAGAGAGTGCTTATACCACTAATTGACGTCCTCTATATGGCGCCGCATGACGTGCCACACTTCTATGAGGTGTAACATTTCACACTTCAAAAGTAGTACAACAAGTTGCCTCTTTGTTGTTCACCTCTTTTAATGAAGTGCTTCCACAGTGCTCGTGTTGCACGCATATCCATGGCTATATAGTGGTTTCCATATGTTTATACGAGTAGGTGTGTATGTGCGTTGGTGTTTGGTGTATGGACAATGCATGCTGGCACTTAATCCTTCAACAGGCGGCATAAGTTGGCCAACACAATATGTGGGAAGGAGTTAACACACACACATACATGCAGAGGCTATATGCTGTGAGATGAGAATAGAGCGGTGCCTTTGCCACGCTCATTCAATTATACTTAAGTATATGTAGGTTTGTAGATATGGGCCAACTTTCGCATTATGCTTAGCTTTGTTTGGGTTTTGAGCGCTTTAGTCGTGTATACGAGGGTTGTTTTGGAATCCAGTGATATTTCGGAAAATATTTTTCGGCAAAGAGTATATATTTCAGAGTAGCATTTACTTTTACCTCCTCAGGGATTCTCAGAACGATCTCTATCGGCAGTATTCGTTGACGAGTAGATCCACCGAGCCCTTGTTTATGTCTCACTCAGGGGCTTTGCTCATTACTTGACTTCTTGTCTATACTATACAACGGATTTTGAGGATGGACTCGAGACAGTGTAGAGCTTGGTTCAGATTGAGTTTAAAGAAGTCCAAACACTATTTTGAAGCATGTTTTCCAAGCGATCTTGAATCCTCTCAAAGCCTTTTTTAAGTCCGGTCTCTCTTCTGAAATGTGATAACCAGATTGTTAAGAATATGCAGTCCTAGCCACCTTACATGTTTTTATTATCCGTTACTCTCATACCCATTAGATTTTAGAGACAATATCTGCAGGGCTAGGTGACTATACAAATGCAGAGGTCCGAGTAGACTAGCTGTCAAGCTTATAGAGAGAGAGGACTGCGTCTTTTTTTTTACAAAAAATTGTAAGATATCAAAAGTCTAAATAACTATGTATATTGACGATAACATTTAACAGTATTAAGCATCGTGTCCTGGTCTTTGAAATGGAAGCTAGATCTGTAATGATATTAAATGACTGGGTGTTCGTCTGTTCCTTAGGAACATGATAACTTTAGTGTTTCAAAGAGTTTGGGCTCAGTGTGGCTTTAGACCTTGTAAGTCCATCATGGACCAGATATTCACCATGCGCCAAATCTTGGAGAAGACCCGTGAAAAGAGGATAGACACACACCACTTTTTTGTCGATTTTAAAGCTGCTTTCGACAGCACGAAAAACTAATACGGCTGTGTAAGTTGACTTTGAGAAACACCAAAAGCTCCGTCATGATTGGGAAGGACCTCTCCGAGCCGTTCGATACCACACCACTTTTTTGTCGATTTTAAAGCTGCTTTCGACAGCACGAAAAACTAATACGGCTGTGTAAGTTGACGTTGAGCAACACCAAAAGCTCCGTCATGATTGGGAAGGACCTCTCCGAGCCGTTCGATACCAAACGAGGTTTCAAACAAGGTGACTCACTCTCGTGCGACTTCTTTAATTTGATGTTGGAAAAAATAATACGAGCTGCAGAGCTAAATAGAGAAGGTACAATCTTCTACAAGAGTGTACAGATGCTGGCATACGCCGATGATATTGATATCATTGTAAGCAACAACCGCGCCGTTTGTTCTGTTTTTTCCCGCATGGATAAGGAGGCGAAGCGAATGGGTCTGGAGGTGAATGAGGACAAGACGAAATATCTCCTGTCATCAAGCAAACAGTCTTGGCTCCCACGTCACTGTTGACAGTCATAACTTCGAAGTTGTAGATAATTTCGTATACCAACACCAACAATTTCAGCCTCGAAATTCAGCGCAGAATCACTCTTGCAAACCGCTGCTACTTTGGACTGAGTAGGCAATTGAACAGTAAAGTCCTATCTCGACGAACCAAAATCAAACTCTACAAGTCGCTTATCATTCCCGTCCTGCTTTATGGTGCAGAAGCTTGGACGATGTTAACATCAAATGAGACGACACTAGGAGTTTTCGAGAGGAAAGTTTTGCGCAAGATTTACGGTCCTCAGAGCATTAGCAACGGCGAATACCGCAGACGATGGAACGATGAGCTGTACGAACTATACGACGACATTGACATAGTTCAGCGGCTACGCTGGCTAGGTCATGTTGTCCGAATGGACGAAAACACTCCAGCTCTGAAAGTGTTCGATGCAGTACCCGCCGGAGGAAGCCGAGGAAGGGGAAGGCCTCCACTTCGTTGGAGGGACCAGGTGGAGAGCGACCTGGTTACAATTGGGATCTCCAACTGGCGCCGAACTGCGAAGGGGAGAGAGAGGTGGCGCACTATCGTCGATTCGGCTATAACCGGCTAAACGGTTGCAACGCCAATCACATACATTATTGTTCCAGCCACTAATAGGAGGAAAATGATGACGTGAAGTAATCTCCCAATACTAGACACAGTTCTACGGTCTTTTCCAGACCCTTAAGTAGATGATATAATATAACTTTCCAGTATTTCGTCGAAGATTTTTAATGCGTATCCATGAAGTAAGAGATAAAATATCGATTTAGACTTCCTAGAGCTCAGTCGGTACTTTGAGAAAGAGTTTCGCCGTTGGCTATTTCTTAACCTCGCTTGATTTAGCAAACTACCCTCGTAAATAAGCATATATCTTATTTATTATATGTAACTGCCACACGTAACATAACACCGCAAGTATTCGTGTTTCACATCCCGCTTCACAGCACTTCAATATTTAGCTACTCGCCTAGCTTACAGTACACTGTGCACAAAATTGCAACCACCCCTTGAATTATCTAAGTGCATGTTGCCTACAGCGTTGCTTCATTTTACTTTCATGCAACCAAGTGCAGCTGAAATAAGATGCGATTCAAAGAACATTCACTTATTATGCTTATTTCTATTTGAAAATTTTTAAGAAAAAGTTGCTCCTCAGACATTGCGCGCCACTTGACACACACACACACACACACAAACATACAACAATTCGCTGGCCCATTCATGTTGCCACACCATTCCTTTTTTGGTCTACTAGCCGCTGCCGTTAGTTACTTCTTCTATTTATTAGAGTTGCTTTTCAATTTCCTTTTGATTATGCTAAGAGCGTTACATCATATTCTTAGTATAACTCGCTTCTTGCTGCTGCTTCTTATTCTTCTTACTGATACATACACATATTAGCGATGTCTTATTTAGTTGTAGTAGAATTCTTCGTACTTATTTATTTATTTATTTATTTACCTGTGCAATTGCAATTGAAACTTCGTATATAGAAACATAAATACAGACAAATAGCTCAAACTGTTTCCTATCGTTGGGCGCCTGTAAGACTAAGTTTGTCTTCAGTTGACTACTAGCTAAGTCTTTCCGTATTCTACAACTTCTGCGAAAATTCGCAATTTAGTGAGTTGATTTAATAAGTCAAAAGGTTTCGTTGATCTATTAAGGGCAATGCACCGAAGAACGAATGAATGAATAAATGTGGCAAGCTAAAAAATTTAATAAAGTTGTTGTGACCTAACAAAATTGTATAGCTAAAAGTTAGTAGTCTTTAGAAATTGATTATTAAATATGCAAAAGTTGGCAATCCCTGAAAAAAAAACTAAAAAATTAACTTCATTTGAGCTTTTAAGTTCTGGAAAGCTTCAGTTACGAATTGTAATTTCATATATTCCAAAACGAAGCGAAGAAGACAATGTTCGGCATTGGACTTCCTTTTATATTTTTCGTGTATTCGAAGGGTAACTGGCTGTGTAATTTCACGAGGTCCATAAGTCAGCTTCGTCGTTTCAGAGCTTCAACTGTGGTATTCATTACAAATAAATAATCCTTCCTCAGCTGCATATCTCCAACCCTTAGCTTCTTTGAACAATGTGCGATATCTTTTCGAAATTCCTGGAATTCTCGATTCCGTCTTATACGATATGTACCATTGTTATATCATAAAGCTCTATAAAGCTTATGGAAAATCGCTCTTCCGACATCCCCACGAATGGATTAGCTTTTGGAAAAATATAATAAATCCTTTCTCAAATGATACTTTGGTTCGTTTAGAGAGTATCTTGAATCCTCCGTTTTAATATTGAGTTCCACTACCTCAGCTTTGTTACTTACATATATTAGAGCTTTTTCTCTTCGTACTAATATTATCAGACTATCTGGGTTCCTTGAGAAATATTATATATCTTTGGTTCCATTATTATTTGCCTCTTCCAAACGTTGTTGTAGATCAGCTAGCTTTTAGAAACCACACTCTAATTCGGGTTCTGATGAGTTTCCTCTCTCAACAATTGATTTTTTTCTGACCACAAGTTGAAGTTTTCTGACGAGATCACTGTAGTTCCTGTCATAAAGTCAAATTTTGTCAAATTCGTGAGGACATCATTCAGGCTAGGTAAGGTCAAGGGGTATATCTCCACAACTGCAGAGCATCTCATTTAGACAGCTTCAGCACCCAAATAATCCTACCGATACACCAACACCCTCATGATTTGACAAAGCGCCTGGACCCTATTAAAAAGTTCTTACGTCGGCTAATGTCGATTCCAGTCACTACGCTGGGTTAGCCGAAGGTGTGCCTAACGAGGTGTTTTGATCTCAGTCGATCGTACAAAATACGTCATATAAAATCAAAGGTGTTTGAAATAAGTGGGTTCAAGCTCCCATAGCTTCAGTATTAACCTTAGTTTTGAATAATCTCAAACGGAATCAGCGACAGAGTTGCATTGGATCCGCACAAACTATATCTATTACAAGTTTTCCCCTAGTACGGATTCTTCCCACACGCAATTTTTTGCCTATCTTCCGTAAATGTTTAATGGGATCTCACTCTCAACTTCCTTATATCTACACCTACAGATGTATAGCAAAGTAAATTATAACTCACCTGCCGCCTGCTTGATTCCTCATCCAACAAATAAACAACAACTTTTGATTCCAAAAAAACCATTAAAAAAATAAAAGAACACATTGCAACAGTACGATTCACAGGGGGGAATACTGCGCCAAAAAATTCCACAACAGCGCAAACATTACAAATTTACGCTTCATAAAATGTTTCGCAACTTTTGCTGTCTATTTCGAAAGCGCAAAAACTAGCTACCAAAAAAATACAAAAATAGTAACGCCATAAAAAGTAAAAATTTGTTGATGTTTGCGGTCGTTAAGGTGGATAGTGGATAGAAAAATTACCAAAAAATATACAAAATTGCCATAGCGTGCGTGAAAAAATACTAAATAAAAATTGAAAAAAATATAAATAAAAAAAGTTGGTAAAATATTACCAAAGTGAGAGTATAACTGTTTTTCTGAAGGCACATAAAACCAAATCAAAATAAAAACAAATTGATTTACATACATGTAGAGAGAGTTTTGAAATGTACCCCGTTAGAGCAATAGAATTCGCCGATTTGATGTACAATGTGCGGAGGCTTAGGTTATAGTGAGTTACTCGTATATCGATGTACTTTCAGGTCATTCTTGAGATTTTAAAGTACACAAGTTGCTCTAAAATAGAGCCTAAAAATATGGCGAGACGCGATGTTGAGAAAAGCTTTTTATATTCTTGAAGTGCTGAACACAAAGACGACGACACGACACGACGTAGCGACGGCTGATCACAAATGTCGCTTTGAAGCCAGCGTCTTGATCATTTTGAAGACGGCAGCGACATATCAAAAAGCAATTTCATTGTTGCCGTACTAACATCTATCACTTCAATAAAATATACATATTTAGTTTAAAGTGAAATTAGTTACGTAAAAAATGTAAAAATGGTCGATTTATTTGTTTTAAATAATCGATTGTTATTATAAATGATATATCAAAGCTATTTTACGTTTCTGCTGGCAAAATAACGTCATACTTGTGAGAACTTTGAATAATTTTACATTTCACATGTTAGTGGCAGCTCTACAGCGGCCATTGTCGTCGGCAAAATTAGAAACATTTCTAATTTGACGACAGCGAAGACTTCAACCCTTTTGTGGTGAAGTCGTGCTGTTGCCAAAAAATCTGTGCCCATAAGAACGCGTGTATTTTAATATTTGCAGATGTCGCTCGTCGCTTGTCGTCTTCTATGTGTTCAGCACATGAGTCTCTCGTCATTTTAAACCGACCTCGTACGCCCTTGGATATGAAAATCCGACACCGCTATAGTATTTTCCCTCTTCGAAGAAATCGTTTTGAATTTTCAGCAGATTAGTGTTGGATGGTTCAGAAAAATGGTGATTCAGCCACATCGAAACCCATAAAAAACGATATTTCAGATTTTGATACATTACTATGAAATATTGGGTCTATCTAATAGTCATTTCAATTCACTGAACGAGGACACACCGTCTGCCACGATTATTAACTATCTATCATCGAAATTTGTCCAAATATCGAATGTTTCGGGTTCATGAAAACATCTTTAGACATTGTTAGCAGGTCGTCTTTTCTTTCTGGCTCGAGTCCACTTGGTGATCCTTAAGTTACTTGTTTTGACAATTTTCATTCTTAGAATCTTTCTGAGAAATTAGTGTACCTAAAGAATGAGATTCATGAGTTTTAAGTTGATTCCATGAGACAGTACAACAAGAGATTTATACGAAGAAGTTTACTCTCCAACCTCTCAATCTAGAATCATCTGGCTTTGCAATATCGGGATAGTTTTACCCTGAACAGGGTATATTAAGTTTGTCACGAAGTTTGTCGAAGGTCCTATAAAGTTTATATGTATATAAATGATCAGTATGTTGAACTGAGTCGATTTAGCCACGTCCGTCTGTCTGTCTGTCCGTCCGTCTGTCTGTATATATACGAACTAGTCCTTCAGTTTTTAAGATATCGTTTTGAAATTTTGCAGATGTTATTTTCTCTTCAAGAAGCTGCTCATTTGTCGGAACTGCCGATATCGGACCACTATATCATATAGCTGCCATACAAACTGAACGATCGGAATCAAGGGCTTGTATGGAAAACTTCCGCATTTTACTACATATCTTCACGAAATTTGGTGTGAGTTATTGTTCATATAAATAATTTAATCTGCGAAAAAATTGTTCAGATCGGTTCACTATAGCATATAGCTGCCATACAAACTGAACGATCGGAATCAAGGGCTTCTATGGAAAATTTTCGCATTTGACGTGGTATCTTCACGAAATTTGACAAGTATTACTGCTTAAGGTAATATTATAATCTCTGAAGAAATTGTTCAGATCGGTTAACTATACAACCTTAATGTTTCTAGCAAACAACCCGGCTAAAAAGAATTAGTAAAGTGTTTTCTTTTTTTTTTACTTACTTTTTCTTACGTCTTTAGATTTGCTTAAACACATAGGTACTAAAAGAAATGCACCTGTGAAGGGTATATTTACTTCGGTACAGCCGAAGTTAACGTTTTTTCTTGTTTTGTTAATGATTCACCTGAGTTGAGTTCAAATCCTGAAAAGAAAGATTATTTGATTTATACGAGTTGATTGTGCGATTGGCTAATCGCTTAACAGAGTGATTTGTACTTATCTACGAGAGCATTTGTTGTAACAATAATAACAGGCATAATAATAAGCATTCCGCATATCATATGTGAACTATCTTCAACATTTATTAATGATTTTATCGTCCTCGGCTCGCTTCGCCTACATTACAATCTGCTGCATGCAACAACATTGTCGCCAAACGGAAGCGCCACAAAAATCACAGTAACTGTTTAGTGCTATTCCTTCCTGTCTGTCCGTCTGCCTATCTTTCTTCATTGCCCATTTGATCAACTATTGTTGTACAGTGTAGTTATTGTAGTTGTCGTTGTCGTCGGTTTTCACATCCTGCTAACGAATGGCTCGTGTCGCCATTTCACGGCAGCCAAGTCAGGCAATCAGTTGCGGCTA
Source organism: Zeugodacus tau (assembly GCA_031772095.1). Lineage (NCBI taxonomy): Eukaryota > Metazoa > Arthropoda > Insecta > Diptera > Tephritidae > Zeugodacus > Zeugodacus tau. The sequence continues at coordinate 13,020,342 of CM062651.1, read as the reverse complement.
GGTAGCTAGTCTATCCTCGTGTTGGAGTTGTGAAGAGTGGGCAAGTGTGAGACGGCTATGTTCTTCATTGCTGTTGCATAAATTTGACCCGCTTTGGACCTACGCCAAATAAGTAAACAGGAATCAAGTCAATTGTTGTTGAGCTGAACTGAGCATTGGCGTTAAGTTCGGTGACTGACTACTGTCTTTGCTTTGGTATTTGTTGTCTCCAGCGCACGGCATCTCCGCCGACATTTGCTGACTTATGTTTATTCAAGTTAAGCATACAAATGTCAAATGTATGCAATGTAGATATTTATAGTGCCAATGTTGATGAATGGTTAGATCTACATGAAAATATATAGTTACTTACCTTATTTGTTTAACCAATTATTAATTTGAAAAAAAAAGTTTTTTTTTTATAAAAAGATAAGACGTATCACTTTAATTTTTATTTAGAAAAAAATTGCCTTAGCAAGACAACGCTTCAGATATTTAGGGCCTCACAGTACGATAAGTTGGAGGAAATATCGTTAGAGAGGCCTCGTAATCTCTTAAAATCAGCATCAAGGGCTGGCATCCTAAACGAAGACTACTACTGAGGGAATACGTGACGGCACTCCATTTGGTATCGCTTAGGGCCATAACTGGTCTAAGTGTGGCCTGCTGACCTACCAGACTAACCTATCCAAATAAATTTTACCACTCTAAGCAGTTTTCTATTTGTAATTTTTGTTTCCATATTTTTTTAGATTATTTTAAGATCTACTATATAGACTTATAATTACAGTTGAACTTCAATAACTCGAAGTTTTCCATAACTCGAACTCTTCAATTGGCAATCAATCAATTTCATACAATTTACCTTCCGTAACTCGGAAGTCTCTCTAACTCGAAGATTTTTTTGAATTATGGTTATTATTCTCCATATGAATCACCCTGTAATACTTTTTCGCCGCGTATACTGTTTTATCAACAAATCCCTGACTTTTAATAATTGGAGAGATTTCCATATTCATTTCTTGAAATACATCAACATTTACTCGAGTCATCTAACGGTAATTTCAGAACCCTACGCATCTCTCAGCGGTCAATAGTGATAAGAGAATTGACGTATGCGACGTCTTCCGGTGAATAGTTATGTTTATTATGACAACAGCGACGCCACCCAAGGCACGGATAAAAAGTGAAACAAATCAAAACCGTCGCTAGATGACGTCATGAAAACTTGTAGCAAATTCCATGTAGAATATGCTTGGTTTTATAGTTTCTAGTCTCCTTGTGGAAAAGCGGTCTTCTCTTTCAGAGTTGCTCAATTTGATAAAGCAGTGTGTTTAAATGTTTCCAATAATTGTAGAGTTGTAACTTCAGAAACTGCTTTATCAACACTCTAGAGTTGTTGGGTTCTTTACTTTGACAGATTTTGTTTTCTAAAACATATTCAAAACACAGAGTGACAGAGTGACTGTCCAACATAATAGCTAAATAGGAGTCGGAACCGGGTAAAAGCAAAGTTAAGATATGTCGTATAATACAAGCTGCTTAAGTCCAGTCTGAACCCTACTCATAACATTAATAGATAATTTTGTAGGGTTTAAGATTTCATTATTTTTTTCTCTGGATCTAGAAACATCATATAAAATCACGCTCTATTGGTTTCATATTTCGAAAGAAGATGTTATTAATATCGACCACGTGTAATCTAATATTTAGAGTTTCTTATACCGAAGGCAAAAATAATGTCTTCAATTTCCAGATGAGTTCATAGTAGTTACATTCTTCTTGGCCTAACCACAATACCAACAGCAAAATAAATCCGTACTATATCAGTGATCCTTCTATTTGCTACTCCAAGCTCCAGGGCTCCCATTGCAATCGGTTCTTCAAAGCTCCTTCGTCATATTTAACGATTTTTTTCTAAAACAAATGGTAGATTCCATGGTCGCCAAATCTTGAAGGAAATCATAACTAAAATACGAACACTAGGTGGATCCAATTTTCAAAACAGGGCTGAGTAATGTCAAGCATTTTATATCAGCTTACTTGAAAACCGACGATAAACCATCTATGGGTGATACTAAAGTCTTATCGATATAATATTACATGAACTTGTCCCCCAGCAACGTCGAACATCGCTAAAACCCTACCTGAGGTAAGGCTTAGTATTCTGTGATTTTGGAAAATGAACTCAACCAGAAGTACTTTGGTTGCATGATTCTTAGAAGATTGGTTAGTCTCTTATTGATAGGTACATACATATATTGTGACTGAACTGAATCCTGTTTGATTTCCGAGATTAAAACAATTAAACTCACCCCTTGATATCTCAACCAAAAAATTACACATAATTTCCTCATTTTTGGCAATTTAATTATATTTCTTTTATTATTTTATATTTATGTACGTTTTAGTTTGTAACAATTTCAAATGCTGCATTAAAATCTTAGAAAGTAGTATATTTGATTTATTTATATCCAAGTGTGTATATATTTGTTCCCGCTTGCAGTGGTGAACATAGCGATATGCATGATCGATCAGTATCAGTATCTATATATCATATAAAGTCAGTTAGTTAGTTATACATACATATACAATTTTACAATTTTAATAATAATAAATAGTTGCCTTTGCATTCTGGTTACCTTGAACTGCTTTAAGAAATACTCATGGGAGTTTACAAACCGGATTTTTTGTGGGATTAAAGGAGCTTATTAATGAGAGTGAGTGAGTGAGAAATAAGAGAGTTTTTTTCGAACTAATAAGTATTATGACAATTATATGTAGGAAAATGTATCGTAGGGTAAGAGTTCTCCAAAAAGAACTGTTTAATGCTCTTACAATTGTTTTCTTGTATTTGGATCTTTACATTTTCGATTCCCAGTTTATTTTCCTCATTTATCAGACTACATTTTAGTTATTAGTTGTGTGTGTCGATTGACCTAAATCAGAATAGCCCTTATAAATAGACCATATACGAAATTTTGTGTAATCAGAAAATGCAGACTAGAAATCTCTCAATTACTCATTAGTTGCTTTTAACAACTCAGTGAGAACTATTTGTCCTTTATGCTCAAAATCTACTCTCTATAACTAAAACCTCCCGAGCATCATACCATGACGCTTACCCTTTGTAGCTGAACTAAATTCTACACCAGACAATACATTTTTTCGTTATCTTCGTTTCATATCTGACAATAATTCTATGGACTGAATTGGAGTTTCTTTAAGACACAAATAATAGACTTTACATATCTGTAATAGTCCTAGATATTGCGTTATAGATTTAGTTCTTCATTCTGGGATCTATTTTGAATACTATCCAGTTTTGTTTAGGTCCTTTAAGACAACTCCAAATTACACTGAAACAGTCCCTATTCCTATGCAATTTAGTACTTTTTCAGTAGTAGGAACTCTGCATGTTTTCTAATTTCAATGAATCTGTATATTTTTTGGATTCATTAATGCTTCAGAAGTCGCTGCTCCCGATACCCTTTACTTTTACAGAAGTGTTTTAAATAATTTCTGAAGAATTAATTCATAAGTATTGGAGAAGCAATAGTTCCGTCGAATTTTGAAAGGTTGTGTCGGGATCATTCGATATCAATCATACATCCAGACAGTAGAGCGGCCACCACTGTTTCTTAAGCTTATTTTTTGGAATCTTGGTGAATATGTCTAATGGATGAATATGTCTTAAAGGTGTAGTAAGCAAAGGAAAACCGATTTGGTTCTCTGGGAACTATTTTATGTTCTGAGTGCTAGTAAAGAAATAGTATTCCAAAGAATGTTCATTTGTGCTGAGACTGTGGGTTATAGAAACATCTCTATTCAAAAATAAAATACCTTTCTATATGTTTATCTTCGTTGATAGTATGAAACATTGCGAGAGATTCCGAAACCAATGTAACTATAGGATTCTCTAGAATAATTTAAGGGCTCTCTTTGGAACTGAAACTCTAACAAATCGGTTTTAAAGTTTAATATCTTCAAATTTTTTTTTATATTTTCTTCCCAAAATAAATAAATGTTGACTTCAACTCATTAATAAGCCCCTTAAATCCCGTATTAGTCTTTCAAACCTCTTCAAAAATCTGTGTAAATTTGAGATTATCAATTTGCTAAGCCAAGTCCCCACCATTTTGCTTTGTAAAGAGATTTTCAGCGCAATATTTTTTGTAGAATTTTTCAAAAATTTTAATTTTTTCTAACTTTTAACGGTAAATCCCTTTTTGTAGTTCTTTTTTGATTTTTGTATGCTTTGTATTACATAACTATATATATCTATATATGTATGTATGTATGTAGTTATACAAATATATAATATATGCGGAGAAATCGGTGCTTTCTAAGTTAAAATTTGCTTGCGCCTGCTGTTGCTGCTGGTGGTGTTGTTGTTGGTGTGTTTGAGGGTGAGTAGGTTATATGGTAGACACTTATTATTATTATTTGCTAATAAACACATTTCAATTAAAGCATTCTTTTATTTATTCACTTCTTGTTGTTGCTTACACTTTAAGTAAATATGCAGAGTTGTATTTTTTTTTTGTTTTTTATTCATTTTAAGTAAATATTTTTATTCATATTTTAGTTGTATATATATGTATAAACAAATCGTACATATACATTGTAGTAGCTTTTTTTTGTTTTTAGTTTTACATGCATACATATACATACCTACATACAACTAAATACGATAACAATATGCAGTAGCGTAAAAATAATAATTTTTTTTTTTCAAATGTTTTAAAGATAGTATAATACAATTTGTACAAAGTAAGATTAATTTTTTATAATATTTTGTAATTTTTTCAGTGTTAATTATTTTAAATTTTTATTTACGGATTTATTATTTTTAATAAATTTTTATTGTTTTCAGTTATTAAAAAAAAAATATTTTTTATTATTTTAAATTATTTTTATCATTTTTTAATATTTAAAAAAATATTTTAAATTATTTCTTTTATATTGGAAATTATTTTAAATATTTTAATTAATTTTTAGTATTTAAAAATTATTTTTTAATATTAAAAAAATAGTTTTTTAAGTTTTCAATTATTTTTTGTTATTTTAAAATTATTTTTTATTATTTTCAATTATTTTTTAATATTTTTATTTATTTTTTACTACTGTTATAGATATTTTAAAGGAAAATCAAGCGAAAAAGGCAAGTGTTGTGTGTGAGAAATGAAAAAAAAATTAAGTAAAATTTGTTAAAATTAAATTCAACAAATGTTGGCTACATTTTCTAGTGGATAGTCTGTACATACATTTTCACATATATATGTATGTATGTAAGTGAATTACTGTATTTTTTTAACTGCATATATTTATTACTAGCTGCATTTATACTTTCACTAAGTAAGCTATATACTTTATTTAATACTAATTTTAATTTTTTATATATGTATGTATGCGTTTTAGGTTATTTTTTTCATGTTATAAGCCATTTAAGTACAGTTACAGTTAACATTAATAGTTCAATTAACAGCGTGTGTTGCAATGCGCTCTGATTTTTCTTTACTTTTGTATGTGCATTTGCTAATTAATATTGTATTTTTTTTTAAGTATTAATTAATTACTGTTTTGTAATTGTTAGTTGATATTTAGATGTATATATTTTTAATACATAATCTAATGTCTTTTATATGTATGTATATGTATTTCTTTCGCTATACTAATTTACTACACATTACTATGCTGTCTCGGTTATCACTTGGCGTGCTGCCCAGCTTTTTTGAATTTTTTTATTTTATGTTATGTGTTTTTGAATTTAATTTTTTGTATTTTTTAAATTAATTTTTTGTATTTTTTAAATTAAATTTTTGTATTGTTGAAATTAATTTCTTCCATTTTTGAAATTAATTTTTTGTATTTTCAAAATTTTTGAAATTAATTTTTTGTATTTTTGAAATTAAATTTTTTATTTTTTTATTTTTTTTTTTAATATTTGTAATAATTTTTTATCTTTATCCGTTTTAATTTTTTATCTCTTTTTTCAATTTTTCAATATAATTATATGCTTTTTTCACATAATTATATATATAAGTGCATGTACTGTTTCAACGCTTACTTTAAGTAATTCCGTTTCAGCTGCTCATCCATTATGTGTTAATTCATTTATAAACTATTTAAGTACATTTAACATTAATAATTTAGCTGTAGGTAATATAATAACATTGTTTATCGTCTCATCTAAACTGCAGTAACATTTAAAGCAACTCAAATATGTAACAGTACATAGATCACTTAATGTATGTGTTGTTGTTGTGGGCGCGCTTGTGGGTTTTTGCAAAAAATTTGACATTCAAAGGTATCCTTACATGATTTTACTGATTTAGAATTACATACACTGCAAAAAAATTATACAGAAACTAGTACGAGAACTAGTCCGAATGTAACTAGTTGAGTTGTTATGCGTAAATGTCGCTTTTTTCTTAAATTGCATTTATTTCGAGCTCTATTTTTAATGTATTAGCAAGTATTTAACAGTCCTAAATACGGAGTAGTAGCCAGTAGTGAACCAACCACTTCACGAACTAAATCAAACGAAATTTTTGGTTTTTAGAATCGCGAACTAGTCCAAAGAGAACTAATTAATTTTGTAACAATAATTCTTAATTAATAAACAATTTATACAAATTTCGCAAGTTTAATTACAATTTAAAATTAATACTAGTTCTTGAAGTGGTCCAAAAGTAACCAGTCTTCTTTTTTAGTTAATATATGTATACTAAAATGGTTCTGGAAAGTCCAATACATATATTTATATGGACAGTGGCGTCAAAATATTACAATATTTTGTCTAATTAAGCATGAAAAATTATTATGAAATTAAATATTATTTTTTTAATATATACAATTATTGTAATAAAATATTTTTAAGTCGAAAAATAATCAGCAAGGTTATGTCAAAATTATTCTAAGTTAAACAATATATTTTTACGTATTTTTCAAAATTTAAAAATTATATGAATGTGGTTAAAATTTTACAACTGGTCCAAAAGTAACTAGTTACATTTTAGTAATTTTTACATATCATAATTCCAGATTTTATTTACATATTTTATTTCGATAATTGCGCGTAAATTGGCAACTGCTCCGAAAACAACTAGTTACATGTGGAATAGTTCATAACTATTTTGAAACTTTATAATAAAATTACATTTATTTTTATTAAACAATTTTTGGCAGTGCATGCAATTTCATAGCAGAAATCGCTACATTTGCTAACACACTCAAATTCATTTTGCTTTAACAACAACAACATTTAGATAGCGCCCTCTCATATGTATTTGCAACCTAAGCACACACCTTACATAATTCGAGTTGCTAATCGACCCCACCATGATATAGATCGAACACATGTGCTACCTCACTGATGACATCAACTACTAGCACGCGGCTGGTACACCTCACGCCTACAGCGTCTACAGTTGCACCTGGAATGTTTGCGCCGGTACCTTCGGCGGTGATATAAATGGATTGGTACTGTGGTGTATTGCTGCAGCTGTACTGCTAGCGACGGGCGTCACTGCAGACGCCACTGGCGTTGTGGCCGCCACACCGGGTAGATCGGGTGACAGTGGCTTGGTTACGCCGGCCACCCATTCGGCATCGAAGGGATCCACACCCAATTGGGGGGCGGCGCTCATCGATTGCGTACGACCGGTTGAGTTGAGCAAACGTGGTGCACGTTTAATAGCTGCCGGTGAGGTCTTCTTCACCACCTCGCCCAGCCATTGATCGGCATTGGGCAATGGTGCGACCATCTCCACGGGGCGACCAGCTGGCAATGGTGGCGGTGGTGTCATTGTTAACGTTGGTGTTGTTGGTGTACGTACTGGCGAATTTGTCGATACTGGTGATACCGATGAGATGCGTGGCGCCACTTGTGCTGTTGGTGTGGTGGCCGCACCAGCCGCAATCGAGTTATTACTCACTGCACCCTCAGCATATTCGTAAACTCTGCTGGTTGCAGCGTTAATGCTATGGCTGCTACTGCTAGCTAACGGCAATGATGTTGGTGTAGAGATTCCCTTCTGTTGTTGTTGCGTCTTCTCGGCGGCAATGATATTCTGATTAATGCTCAAATTATTATTGAAATTGAGATCATCGCCAGCCGCAATCATTGCATCGCTTTGACTGAGCAACGACAGACCCTGACTGAGCTCCTGACACAGCTGGCTGACAGTGTCGATGGTGGCACAACCGTTATCCATCTCTGCAATGCCCATTTTAGCTGGTGAGATCTCTGGTATTGGTGAAACACTACGATTGGGTGTTGCAAGCGCTGCGGCTAGTGAACCGCCACCGGCTGCCAGAAATGCCTTCTGCCGTTCGGTATTGGACGGAAGATCGTTGATGCGCAGTGACATCTGTCGTTTGAACGGCGATTGACTGCCAATGGTGCTGAATGCCCGAAATGAGCCTTGACGCTCCAACATTGAGGGTGTGGCATGTGGCCGCTCGATGGCGAATGGATTGTATGGTTTGGGCTGTGGTGGCACAGCAGCTGAGGGCGTCTCACCTTGCGCCAAACGTTCGGTCAACGTTTGCTGGCGGAACGAACCCGTACGTGTAAATGTCGAATTCTTCACATCGAATGTCATTGTGACACCACATTCCTTATCGCGTCGCTGCTTACGTTCCAAACAAACGGCAAAGGCGCAACCGACAGCATGTGAGAGTCGCTCGCCGAGCTCTTTGCAAGCGAGGAACCCATGACACATCCAACGACGTGTTGTGCCATCGCGGCATATGTAACTGAAGCCGCGCTCGTGGTTACGATCTGGCGCACAGAAGCTCACTTTCTCGATAGTCTGATCGACAATGAGGCCCTTCGTCTCATCGTCCACGACGCGCAGTCCATCGCCGCTAACGTGCAGCACACCACGTATGGGTCGGCGGCGCGAATTCTGCAATGAAAAGCGTAAAATGATTAGTGAGACTGTAGTTTAGCTGGTGTTGGTGTGTGATAAGCGCGCGAGTCTACGCCCACATTTGTCAGCTGGCAGCCGAGTTGTGAGAGTGCGGTTATTTGTGGGATTATATGACAAAGTACAAAGTACTGTTTATTTTGCTTTGATGCATTTGGTCTTAATTGATGTGTCATCAACAAACGCCCACAATTTCATATCGAGGTTTAATATGGTGGTTTATCGAATAACATCTATGAATGAAATATCCCTCCGAATTCACTTTCACATATACCACTGAGGAAGTTCTTATGAGATTTAAAATTTGAGACAGACTTTAAGGTATTACGAGACGTGTTCTGTTCGAAGCAAATCACAGGTCTCCCGATCTTTTCCTTTATGAAGACGTATTCTCACCAAAGCACATTTTGATTTTTTAATGTCTTGAGTTGTTGGGTCTTCTTAATGATTTGGACAGCCTCTCGGCAGAAACTCGTTGAGACATCGAATGTAAGATCCTTAGGATTAGCGAATAAGACTATACTGAATGTCTTGAGTCGATGGGCTTTCTTAATAATTTGTACAGCTCTAGGTCTTCTGATGAGACATCGAAAGTAAGATCCTCAGGACTAGTGAATAATTTCTTTACCTCTTTACCAGATGTGCTTCTAAGACTTCCTAACCGAACATCAAATATGCTGGATTATTTTCTATCTTTCATTGTGATGCGAGTTTGATGATATGAATTTAGTCTTTAACTTTGGATGATCTTAAGATTCTTAGGTCTTTGTATGGGCTATGATTCGAAAAATTGTCCCACTACCTAGAGATCAGGGGGTTTTCAGAGCTCCATCAAGTATACCGTTATATATTTTAAAACCTCGTATAAAGATCTCACATAAGGCTAGAACTAGTCTAAATTCAAGTCAAGAATAGAGTTTTCCTGAGAAGCTTTTCCGAGAAACAGAAACTGGAAGCTTGGGGCTTCTAAGTGAATTCGACCTTTTCTATGTCCGAAAATGCCGATTTGACGCATGGAAAGATCACACCGCTTCCCACAGCGCAGTCAACTGACAAATATGTGAAGATTCAAAGCGCATTTTTTCACACAAATTCCATCAATTGTAGATATTATTGTTGTGTACTTACCCTCAATACTTTTAGGGCCTCCTCGCAAACTTGCATACCGCGCGATTCGAATACCTCAACGCAACCCAAATATTTAACCGCAAACGAACAGGTCGCCGAACGTACAGCCTCCTCGTCCGCTTGCCATTGATGCGGTTTCGATGATTCGGGCACACGGTCCTTCCGACGACGAAACGAATCGCGAAAGGATCGACGCAAACGATCCATTTTCTTTGGTGATTTCTTGCTAAAGCGAAATGATGCGGATTTCTAAAGAGAATGAAGTTGCGCCAAAGAGAGAGAGAGGGAGAGAGAGGGGAAAAGGATATTAGCATGTGTTGCATATTCAAATATAAATTTTTGTAAACAATAAAATAAAAAATACAAAAGCGACGCGATCGTGTGAAACAAGTGCTAGACTACCATTGAATTTTGTAGCGCTCAGCGTACGGGGTTCGTACGCGCTAAGCATTCATGCTATTGTTTACTATTATAATTTTTTTTCTTACTACTCTCGTTATACTTACGGCTGTTGCTATACATATATTTAAATGCATTTATGCATGTGTATGAAACCTACCCCATTTTTGACATCACCAAATTTTCCGCGTGTGAAGCCGCGCTCCAGTGGTTCGTGTGTGTGTGACGATGAATTTCCCATAGTGAAATTAAATTGTGCGCTGTCCGCCGCTACTACCTCCGCTCAACTGTCGACAGTATTTGCTGTTGGCTGCCGTACTTCCTTCCTTCCTTCCTTTCGGCGTTCCTTAGTTCGCGTCCTACGGCTGTCCTTTCTTGTGTCTCACTTGTTCGTGGTGTGCTCACTGAAAGCTATGCGTTTGCGCTCGAGGGTTGCAAACACCACACACGCTTGACCGTTATTATTCGAAATTTCAACGTAGTTCTGTAAGCGTCGTACTTATTACTGTTGTTGTTGTTTGCGTGTATGAAATCTTTTTTTTTTGTTAGTAATGCTGTTTAAAGTTGCTTCGCTCACACCTTCGTATCACAAATTGTTTAAAATTTTCTTCGTTTTTTGCTTGCAATTTATATGTGTGTTTCTGCTTCCTCTTCGTCTTCGTCTTCGTCTCCTTCTTCCTCTTCTTCGTCTTCTTCTTCTGTTGATTTTTGCAATTAACTGCCGCTTATGGTTTTATTAAATTGCCATTAATTGTTTGTCCATCAGTTTATTAAGTAATATCAATTAAGCGCATACTTTCTTGGCTTTGTTGTTGTACTCGTTGATTTGTTGTTGTATCTTTTGAGTTTGTGTGGGTTGTTCTTGAAGGCTAAAACTGTTTACAAAAATTGTTATTAAAAAAAATGTTGAATGAATTTGAAAATTTCTACGCTGCGTTGCGACACGACACAAAAGCAAGACAACCTTGCTTGTTTTCTTGGAAATCGAAGAAATGCAAATATTGTTGTTGCAATTACTCTTTGTTATTTTATTATAAAATGTCTTTGATGAAGCCGAAAAGAGTTATATTAAAAAATATATTTTATACTATATAGGTGCCATATGCAAAAAAATAGTTATACATAGGTGGCAACACTGGCATATATTTTTTTTTAATAAAAATATACATATGAATATGTAATATCTGCGCACAAATTATTTCCTGTCTAAAGTATATGTGTGTTAAGGGAGGGGTAAGGTTTGTTTCGTAGAAAAAATACCATTTTTCATGAATTTTTTTAGAAAAAATTATTGCTGTAGGTTTATTTTACTTATTATTATATTAAAGTACAACATTTGAAGGATACTTAAAAAAAGTTTTATCGTAAAATAGCGAGGAATAACGGATTTATCGTCGATCTCTGCAGGCACAGTTTCTTTAGTTTATTAGTTTGTCTTTCAACTGACGTCGAGTTTTTTTCAATTTTTCAATTTTTGGTACCATTTTCAAACCAAAATGACGATTTTAGACGAAAAAATCGACCTATTTGTTATTATAAAATTGTTAGTAATTAAAATTTTTGGAAAAACTCGACGTCATTCGAGAGCTATATATATGTATGTAGAATATTTGTTAAAAATTTCAAAACGATCAATGCAGTAGTTTTTTCTGTAGGCTGGTCACCGACTTTAAAAATGACATATTTGGGAAAATCGATTCAAAGTTTTGTACACTCAGCGCTGGTAGCTGGAGGTACCGTTATTCAACCTGCTGTAACTTCGTTAGTTTTTCTCCGAATGACCTGAAACTTTAACACAATATTCTTGAGATGTTGATGGTTCAGAAAAAAAAAATGAAAAAAAAAGTTGTCAAACCTTACCCCCCCTTAAATAATATGCACAGGTGGCAACCCTGACATATATTTTTTTATAATAAATGTCTATGAAAGACCCACTGAGAATTTTTGTTTTACACTCCTGCCTACAAATATTTTTGAGTTAAACACACCCTTCGATGGCATCTGATATGCAAAGCTAAGGTGGTTCTAATTTTTATAGAATTTTTGTTTAACTCTTATTTAAGTATAATTTTAGAAGAGTTTAAAATATTTAATTGCATATATAATAATATTAAATCGGAGAGAAAAATTAAAAAAAAATAATTTTCTTTGAACTCTTATAATGAAGTTTAATGGCAACCCTGTAATTAATTTTTTCTAATAATTTGATATTAATCTCTTGAATTTCTATGTTTTGCAGCTCTAAAACTTTTTTAAAAAAAATTAATTCTGTGTCCGAAATCAAGCGGGCTAAATTTAGTCATATTATCCTAATTAGGGTAGTCCCAAATTGCAAGTTTTTTATTTTATTTTTATATATTTAGTTTTTTTTTTATATTTTTTCCAGCTTGTTCAAAAACCTACAACAATAATGAGTATGAAAAGAAAATTGTTGACTGAATTAACAGGTAAGTGGCAACCCTAATCATGTATTATATCATTATTTTGAAGTTTATTTTATAAAAAAAAAGATTTTTGAATTATTTTTGAAAATTTAATTTAGTTATTGTTTGCAATCCCTTTCTTTATTTCATGCGATATTTTTATATAAAAATATATTGTGAATTTGAAATTAAATAATATTAGTTGGCAACCCTACTAAAAGCTTTTTAAACCGTTTTTTGATATTTTTTAATTGAAAGCTTTTTAAACCGTTTTTGATATTTTTTTTTATTTCAAAAATAATTACATCATATTTATGCCTACTTGGCAACCCCAATGAAAATAATCTAAATTTTGAATTTCAAAAATTTTGGAATTTGTTTATTGGATTTTTTTTATTATATTGCATTTACTATACACTAAGTGACAGGATTGTCAATTGTTTATATGATCAACAAAAATCATAAAACATTTAAAAAATTTTCGAAATCCTTTAAATAAAATATTTTGACACATGGCAACCCTGCACATTATCTCAATACATATGCATGCTTATTGCACTCTTATTCTCTGTTCCACTTTACTTGCCATTATCTACATAAATACCCCAACGGCACGATAAGCCTAATAACCTGTCTAATACTCATTGAATTCACACAGATTTGTTGTTGAAAACAGAAAAACAGTCATTTGGTGACTCAGTAACAAAATTAAAAAAAAAAAACTACATAGATATACACTATTGAGCACAACTGCAGCACGTTTTTGATTTCATTTCGGTTTCATTTCATTGGACTTTATGCCAAATCGTGTCGATCAAGTTTGTTTAGCTGCCACTTTTGTCGTTGGCCGACTGTGATTTTTTCAGAGTTAGAGTTAGTCATGTCGTACCCCAAATGCATAGACATACTCTACCAATAGCAACAACGAAAAATTGAATACCATTTTTCAAACACGTCACAGTCATTAAAAGTGTTTGTTGGTGTTAACAAAAAAATGAAATACCAAAATTCCTGATTAATAAAATGATAGAAATAAAAAAATTTCGAGACAAAAAAAAACAAAAAGTTTTGAAAAGGTGTACACTTATAAAGACCAAACTTTTTGCTAGCGATCAATCATACTTTTGCTGAGGCGATTGAAGGCGGCGATAAGCTGGGCAGCACAATATGGCTCAAGCATGGAAATCTATATCTGCACGAGTTGAAAACTTAAACACTTAAACGACAATAACTTTAATTGATGGCAGAGAGTGACAACAATAGAAAAATAGAGGGGTGTTATTGTAGTAGAATTATCATTGTACGACAGGAGTGGTACAATCGAGTGGACATAGAGCTTTCAAGTGGTTGAGCATATAGAGCGTACGAAATTTCAATGCAGCCAAAAGTGCTTAGGCTTGTAGAAAAGTTAGATAAAGTATGAATTAATACAAAGAAACTACAAAATAGCGGTGAACTACAAATATTTTACACTTAAAATGTCTCATAGAGGCTAAGGCTGAGCACACAGTGGAGTGAGAATGCCGACATTGCTGAACAAATAACAAAAGTAGGCGCTGAATGGATTCAGCACTGTTGAACGAATAAGAAAAGTTTGTGCTGATAGACATTATACGCTAAATTCTCTCTCTCGTTTTATTATACTCAGCGCTCCAGAATATATTCAAGAGTAAAATACAGTGGCTCACAGCTTATTTTATGCAGAGCTTTTTTTGAACTTTACAGAGTCCTAACACCAAAATTGAATGTTATATAAAATAAATTTAAATGCTATTTTATTCATCTGTAAATTATTTATTTGTAAATAGGAATTCATTTTTTTTCAAAAATATATTGTTTATCTTACAAGGTAAAAACAAAAAATACTGCTATATTTCAGGTCACAGCTTATTTTATGCAGATTGCATGTATCTTAAAAACTAACTATTTACATATATTTAAACACAAATTTAATATTTAGTGTGGTAGCCTTTGGCTTTAATCACATCATTCAGTCTTTTTGGCATCGAATCTACCAATTTTTGAGTGGTTTCTGGAGGAATTTTGTTCCACTCTTCTACAAGTGCTTTTTTCAACTGCTCCTTGCTAGATATTTGATGTTTTCTAATGTTATTTTCCAAAAGCGCCCATAAATTCTCTATCACGTTCATATCAGGACTCTGTGCTGGCGGCGCCATTAAGTGTGGACAGTTCCAAATTAGCCAAGACTGCACAACTGCCGACTTGTGTTTGGGGTCATTATCCTGATAAAAACGGAAGTTATGTCGTATTCCCAATTTTTCGGCGCTTTGGAGCAAATTGTTTTTCAATATGTCCAGGTATACAAACTTATTCATCGTTTCTTCAATAAAAATCAAATTTCCAACGCCAGCTGCGGACATACAGGCCCAAACCATGACGCTTCCTCCACCATGCTTTACCGTAGCTTTAAGATTTTGCTTTTGGAGCTCGGTATTTGGTTTTCGCCAGACATAGCTCATTCCATCTGAGCCAAAAATATTAAATTTAGACTCGTCTGCAAATATGACGCTATTCCAGAAGCCCGGTGTTTTGGTTACATGCTCCTTAGAAATGCACATAGAAATGCAAAAAAAGACCAAAATTAAGAAGAAAAGAATAAAAGAAATGCCTGCATAAAATAAGCTGTGAGCATAATTCTGTTACTTTGTTTGCTTTTTATCATCTGGCAATGAGGGAGTTGAGTTTTTTTCGTTTCTTTTTTGTTTAATCCTTTTGCCACACATATGTTTTAAACTCTGCATTGAAAATTTTACCGTTTTCATTTTATTTTTTTTGTTACAGCACTTTAAACACATAAATTAATAGTGCATAAAATAAGCTGTGAGCCACTGTATATTAAATTTTGTACTTATTTGAGTTAAAGAAGTAGCTATTTAATTATTCAAATCTCTATATCTCTATCTTCAATGCTGTATACCTCTTTACATTTATTCTCACAAATCTCTATCTCTGTATAGACACCAGTATAGGCGTGAAGCCGGTCAGAAATGTCTGATTTTCCAATTAGTGCACAGCTGTGAATTGGTTGCCACTAATATCCAAAGCAAACAAAATAAAAAAATGTAATTATCTCGTAATTCGTAGAAATATATGTAGGTTTGTGCTCAGCTACTTACGTTAAGCTGGTGACAGTGTGTACTAGCTGATTTATATTATTTCAGCCAATTTGTTAAATATTGTGTGCTCATAATATTTTTAGCCAATAAATTATTGACTAAGCAGCTGACTAATGCCGGCTTTCTGCGTAATTTGTTATTAGTTTTCGTTTAATTTACGAGTTTTAACTAATTTTATTTATGTATTCAGTTCATTCAGCGCCATTACAACTTAAAATTAACATTATTAAATGATATTTAACAGATTTTTCTTAATATTTTAACAAAACAATCGTTCTTGTGGCAATTCAGCTCATATACAGCCTTATAGGAAACTTTTAAAAATTTTCCAAAATTTAACTGATTAGCAAACAACATTATTAGCTTTGATAAAAAGGTTTCATTGGATTTTTACATCAATTCAGCAGCTATTCAGCGCACACAAAATGTTTGTGCATTAAATAATGAATAAATTTTATGAGATTTGCACATTTTTTTATAATTCAGCAGCTATTCAGCGCAAGTAAAATATTTGTACATGAAATAATAAAATAGTTTTTTTTATAAATTCTTAATAAAACAATTTGTTTTATGTCAATTCGGCAGCTATTCCTTATAACAAGTTCTATTTTATTTTTGAGCAATTAAATCATTGAGCAAAGTAGTCAGCTCATTTATTCAAGACCTAATAATGCTTGAACTACAGCTTCGAAGCTTTTAACACATATTTGCATGCAAAGCAATTAATTCAGCTCACTTTGAAACGTATTCATCACAGTTTTCCAACGTATTTTAGTCATTATTAACCATTTAGCAACTTCTAAAACGCTTTTCTAATTCAAACTGCATATTCAGCGCATTCAGCATTCTATTCAGCGCACTTATCCAGCTGTAAAGTTTTACTGAGGCTTTGAATATACATATGTCGATATGTGTTGAATGCGACATTGGTTTACATTATTATTGGTTTTCGCTTTTACTCAGCCGTTTTGTTAATGTGAGATTTTATTGCTTTGCGTTTGCTTTCTTTCAATTTTTTTTTGTTTATTTATTTTTTTTATATTTTTTTTTTTGCCTTTCTTTTATTTATTTATTATTTGTTCTTCTTTTGTTTTATTTTTTTCTTCTTTTTTTCTGATATACATATGTACTCTACAGTTAACTAAAAGGCATGCAGGTATGCTTTTTTCGTACGATTTCCGTTCTAAATTTCATCAAAAGAAAAGAAGCTTGCAATAAAAGGCATATGAAAGAGAAAACTGGTTTTTATTCTTATTTCTTTTCTTTTGTAGCTGCTAGCACATAATTTCGTTTTTTTTTTACATATTTATGCCAAATCGATTGCGAATTCTTATTTGCTTATCAATTGAATTTGTATTTGCACTTTTTTGGAATTTTTATGCAGTTTTTTTGGGCGTTGAATTCAGTTGGCGTCATATTTGACATATTTATATGTAAGTAGATATGTACAATAGTACATTCATATGAATATATGTGTATATTTTATTAGCGTCTACTTGTTAATTGCTACGAGTTGCTGCATTATTTGCTCAGAAAATTAAATATTATTTTTTTTTAATAATATTTGTAGAAAAGTTGAGTGAAGGCTAACAATATTTTTTTTTTATTTATTTGCAAATATATTTTCATTGTTTATTTTTATATTTTTTAACTATTATTTTTTCTTTTATCTAATATTTATTTTATTCTAATTTTTTGTGGTCATTGCCTTCTCCTTGAAGTCATGCAAAAATTATGCGCAGATTCTTATCAATTTTTCTTCTTCTTGCTAGCTACATAAATATTCAAAAATGCTTCCTCTTACTATTCAGCTACCTTCCAGCCCTCTCAGCCACATTTCAGCATACCAAGTCTGCGGTTAGTACATTTTAATTACAGTTACTCGTAACTAGTTATTTATATGCAAATATATCAATCCGTATATCTTTTTTCCATTTTTCATTTCATACTTCATACCTATGGCATGTATTCCCTTGTGACTAAACGCGCTGTTATTGTTATACTTTGTTTTGCATTGAAACGCGCAAACAATGTCCGACGTTTTGACTGCAATCACCATGTGATAATGTCACATAAACGTCACCTTTTTAGTAATTTTATCAAAAAGCACACAACGGCGTACATACAATGTACACATGTAGTCATATCTACTGTTGTGCTTGCGTACCTACGTTACTTGGCCACGTTTTCAACGCCGCACTTGATAAGCGACGAGGCGTGGTGAGAACATTTCTACTCATTCGCAGTCTGCGATAATAGTTTGAAATTAAGTGGAAATGTATATATATAAAGTTGTAATAATTCTTTATATAATATTCAGCGTATCGCCGTGATTCTAGAATATCGATAAGTAACAAATTCGTAGAATGTATACAGTGATCATATCTACTTTACGCATATGAAAAGCTTTTATGGAAATCCATAACTTGTAATAAATGTAAAATTATCAGTTATTCAGTAGCCTTTAACATTTTATAGGCATATGCTCAACTTTTTAATAACATTTGAAGGCATTTTTATTAATTTTAAACGTATTCAGCTAATTCAGCCACACAAAAAACTTGAATTTCCAAAATTTTGCCAAGTTTAACAATTTCACTAAACATTTTTAACAATTACATACAAATTCAGCTAATTCAGCTACAGATGAAGCATGCATTTTCATAATATTCAACAACTTTTAGCTATATTCATTAACTATAAATACATTTAGCTAATTCAGCTATACAGCACGCATATTATATCCACATATTTTACTAAGTTTCCGCAATTTCATGTTTTTCACCAAATATACTGCATTTTTTATACAATTCAGCCGAAAAATAACTCCACATTAAACCATTCAGCAAAATAATAGGCAGCTAAATGTAGTTTATTTATTTGTTTATGCATGCATACTGTATATTTTAACCAGCTGCAAATCATTCGACTGTTAAATTACCAAAAATAATTAATTAAGCGCGTTTGATGCAGCGTTTTCTATCATTTTGACATTCAATTTTGTAAGCAACAAGTTTTGTGCATTCATTCGACATTATTTTAACTAAATTACGGTTTTTATTTATATTTATTACCTTTATTACATATTCAGCGCATTGAATTTGACTAACTGTGTACTGAAATTTTTTTAAAAATTATTATTTTTTTATTTTTACAAAACTGATCACATTCAGCTCATTTTTCAACATATTTAACAGTTTATTGTATCAAAATTCAGCTGTGTTAATTTATATAGCAGCAATTATTTTCAAATTTTGTTTTTTCTTAGCAATTTTTATATTCAGCAACACCAAGGAACACAGTATTTTGGTGTAATAAGCAGTTTTTACTCATTTTTATTGAAACATCTATATTCAGCACACTAAAGAAATGTTGTTTGATTTGTTACAAAGATTTTATAACACCTGTGACTATTTTTAAATAGTTTAGTCAACATTAATCACATTCAGCAACTTATTTTGCTGTTATAAACAGTTTATTCTGTTGTTCATCAAATTTATCCAATTTTTCTTCATTCTTAACTGATATTTTACCTAAAGCATGTAGCTAACTAATTTATTGAAGAATTTTTTTTCAGCACTTTTATTCAGCGCCACATTTCAGCTATTTATTTGAAATATTCTCATACAATTAACACTTTAACATTTTTTTTCATTTTATTTTAAGAAAACTGGCCTTTTCGTGCATATTCAGCTTGGTAAAAGTGTATTCAGCGCGATTACAAGTTATTCAGCAAATTTTAAATTGCCATATCTGTAGCTATTTTAGTAAGAATTTGAACTGTAAACTGAGTTACAGTTATTGTACTCTCTTTTTGCATGATTACTTCTTTAGTAAGTCACTTGGTAACCCTGAACTGGAGTAACCTTCTCACTCGTGAGAAATTTATGAACATTATTTGATGAATTTGTGCTTTATATTTTGTAAAGGCAAATTTCTCAGTGAATATTAATATTAATATAAGGTATTAAAATTACAGTAATAAATTATTACTTTTCTCGAAATAATTTCAATATTTTTTATTTAATTATTTTCATATTTCTTCATTATATTATTTACATATATTTCTCATTAAATTGCCTTCTAAATGAATTATTCAAGCTTAATACAGCCATTGAACCTCAAAGCGGCTACAATAAAATTGAATAACTTCACGAGCTTTCACAGCAAAAAACAGTTAGTTATTAACGCGCACACACAGAGAGACATACAAATTTAAGAAATTTGTTCAGTGCTTATAAGAAAAGTAAAGGTTTAATAAATCTGAGTACCTGCTTGTCAACCAGTTATTGCATGACTCAAATAACTTACAAACACACAAAGTTACATAAATCAGAAAATTTTCATAACTTAAATACAAAGCGTAAAGAAAGAAACACGAAAAGCAACAAAATCTGTTCTTTCACTCAGAAGAGTCACAAGTGTCTACAAGTAGAAATATGAAATAGTTGGTCGGTTGGGCGGCAAAACAGGTTTTCATGCAATTTATTGTAGTTTACCGTTATTCAAGGTAACAGATAAACAAAAAAATGCTTGAAATGTAATAAAAAAAGCATCAAATTACAAAAAAAAAGAAAGAAGGAAAACTCAGAAAGACACGCTACGACTTGCATACAAATACAACGAGCGGTGGGCAGTGACAGCTTCAATACCAAAGAGACAATACCAGCACGCCGGACACTCTGGCAGTCGGACAAAACAGAAAAGCCAACATTGAAAGCTTGGCTTAAGCGGCTGGCGGACACTAGCTTATGCCCTGTCTTGTCTGTGAATTTTCCACCATTTATTAATTGTTTTTTTCTCGTTTTCGTGTTTTTTGCTTTTTGTTTGAACATTTCTTCTCGCACTCTTTGCGCCTCAGCGATTAAATGGGTTAAGTCAGCGTTGATTGCAGCTGAATTGCGCTTAGTCACTGGTCGTCTATACAAATTGTGTTGATTATTTTGTAATTACTGGCAGTGATTGCCAAAAAAATACAATAACAACATAGAGATGTTGTTGTAAAACAAAGTTTTAAGGTTAGAATGCTTGTGAAAAATGACGAGTGGCATGAAATTACATTTGAATAGCAATTAAAATACAGTTTTTGTGTGAATCTCGAAAGCGAAGAGTAGAGACTGTGTATAAATTAAGTGTACGAGAGGGTGGGTGGTCTGCGGTTATTTGCATTTGGCTTAATTTTACATTAGAGGCTTAAAAAGCTTATAAATATTTTTAGCAACATTTTATGAGTGAAAGTTTTGAGAAAATGTTGAGGAAAATGTCGGGTGATATCATTTTTTTTAATACATTTTTCACGCGAACAAATTCAACATAACCTAAAATTATATATAAAAATTTTTTATAAAATAGTTGTAGTAAAAATTATAAAAATCGATTCTAAACGAAAAAAAAAACCCTTATTGATGATTTCAGTATTTTTAGTTAAAAAGTTTTTATTTCGGAACATAGAAATAAACCAATTATGTAAATCGGGATTACGAAAGTAATATATTTCATTCAAAATATCACTTATTATGCTATCCATAATTTTCAATTTCGAAATATGAATTATTATAATTTATTTAACTTTAATGCAGGTCAACTCGATTAACAATAGAAAAAAGTTTTAACGTCGGGCCCACAAATTTACGTAATACATAAATCGGGGTCCTAAATAGGAGTAGAAATGATCGAAATTCAGAACATTTCATTGATATTACCTCAAAATTATTTAAAGTGAGAAATTTAATGACACATTTGTCATATGGAAGGTGTTACATTCGCTAAGCGGGATCTCTTAAATTTAATGTTGAATTAAAAAAATTTTAATTACAATATTTTACAAGAATATTTTTTTTGGGAGGTTTAGCGTTAATTTTGTTATTAATTTTCGAGATCCTGAAATAACGGTATTTGTATACTATTGTTTGTTGAGTTTAATTAAATTTTGGTAGTACAGTAGTTTTCCGAAATAACGGACACATTAATTGTCAGGCCTGTTGCTATATCGAATTTTTCGTTAATTCGAGTACTCACTTAGAGGTATTTTAAGAATAAAAAATGAGTTATATATCCGTAAATTGCAGTTTAATAAATTGCTTTATTAATTATTTGTTAAAAAATGAAAAACCATAACAAAACAATTCAAATCCAATAAATTCTTTCAAAATGGATCAATTCTGACAATCATACTTCTATTTGGTGCTTTTCAATAATTTTACGCTTTTTTATAAAATTCAAAATTTTTTCAATTTGCACATTTTTTTTTTAATTTTTTCCAGTTTTATTTTTAATTCTGGTTCGATGGTATTTGATTTTTTCCTCTTTCTTCGTATGTCTTCTTCATGTTGTTCGTTAAACTGAGTACTTACAAATTCTCGATGTTCGTTATTTACTGTACTCAATGTAACAAATTTGATTGTTCGCTATAAGCGGTTTTCGTTAAAACGAATATTCGTTATTTCGAAAACTACTGTACTAATATACCCAGAAAAATTTTAAAAATTTTTAAAATTTTTCTGTGCGTACTGAACTCGAAACTTGAAATACAAAAACCCCGATGTACCGGAATCTGGAATATTCGTTACTTTTCACTTAGTTTTCTGAGTCACTTCAAAGCTAATACTAACCTTTATAGTAGCTAAAACTAATAGAACTTGTTTTAATATTTTTCGGGATCCCGAAAATTCGTGATTTTTAATTTTTATTTTTATTTTCTCGTTTTTATAAAGTTTTAACAATATTTAACTTCTCAGATCTATTTCTTAGAAAATATTTTTATTGTTTTAAATTGTATTTTGATATCCCGAAAAATCGGGATTCTTAAATGTCTTTATTTTTTTATTCATAATTTTTAAAAAGATTTAACGTTATTAAATATTTTTTCTTATCATTGTTTTTTGTATTCATCCCGAATATGTCAATGTATCCCGAAATATCTAATTTTAATATTAACCTTTTTATTTTTAATCTATTTCTATTTCTATCTCGTCAATACAAGTCTTTTTAATTTTTTTTTCGGGATTCCGAAAAATCGGGATTTTTAAATGTCGTTAGTTTTATTTACTGATTTTTGGAGTTTTAACAAATATATATTTTTTTTGTTTAAATAATTTGTTTTTTTTTTTGTATTTATCCCCAAATGTGTATAAATCCCGAAAAATCAAATTTCAATATTGACTTTTCTATTTTCAGTTGTCATTTTGTTTATTTGTTGGTTTTAGCTACTTCAAAGCTAATCACTAAAATGCAAATCCTAACTAACCCATTCATAAGCTTTTAACACACTACCGTTAGAATGTTGGCCAGAAATTCACCGTACCAAAAAATTCCAAACTAATTCGCTAAATTAAAAGGTGTTATTTTTTTAGCAATTTTCTGTTATTTTTCTGCTTTTTTCTCCATTAAAATTCTTTTGTCATACATAGCTTTCAAGCTCTTCTAATACTTTTAATACCCGTTGACAACACTTTATACCAAAACACAAAAAACAGATAGGGTGTGGCTTTAAGTGGATATTGTGCAAATATTAGAAGAAAATAAAAAAATAAAATTTGAAAAAAAAAAAATGGCATGCGAATCTTACACGCTTGTGACCATTGGACGCCTTGCATAGCTGCTTGGTCACTTCCTTGCAACAAAAACAAAAAATAATCTTTACCAATCACTCGATGACAGCAATTGCAGCCACATTTCTAGGTTAACTATGTAAAGTGAATGCCTTTGGCTGATGTCATGTGAATGCCACGACGCATACCAGGTCAAATTCTTTGGCTTTGGCTTGTGTGAGAGGGGCGCCTTTGAGGCAACCAGATAAGATAATCGACTGCATAGCTTGGGCGAATAAATCAATAAGGAATTTCAATGCAGAGGCGTCTCTTTGTGTATCTGCTTACATGTGGCCAACCGCCAACTATGTGTGCAACTATCTGTTATACTCTGCCACAAAGCGCCTTTGTGGTATTGACGCCCCACACAGCCGGAAGCTCTTTAAGCCACAAGGCATGCAATACAGTTAAACAAAAGCTACCATGACACGCATGTGTACAGTTATGCATTGGCAGGAAGTCGACAAAGGAAATTGGTGGAAAACCCTTTCCGGTCCCTTCGTACTCTTACTGGTATTTTTAACGAAAAATTGATATCCACAGTTTATGAAAGCCCAAAATATTCAACCGAAATGCGTCACTACCGTAATCAATAAGAAAAGTAAATCACTGTTCATCATCATAAGCAAAACAAATAGTGTGATGGCGTTGATAGTTAACGTTGGGCTGTGAGTGAGCGCGTGAGGCGGCAAATAATGTACAACAAAAAATGCGCGCTCAACAGGTAGGTCATTCAACTGAAATGCCGTCTAAACCTGTTGTTATGTGCGTGTGTATGTGTTTGTGGCTGCCAATGTCGTTGCCACCACCTTCACCACGGTGTCGCCAGGTTTCTTTTTTGTTATTGACAAGTACATGCAACAACAACAACAGTTTAATCGCCTTTTTTGTGGACAATACAAAAAACAACAACAACGAAGCATAACTTAAATAAATATCAGCGATGATAGTGTGTACATACATACATACACAAGTGTCATAATTTCATATCTGACCATAATGCTAACATAATACCCTTTCGCTGCACAGGTACAACTGTATGTATGTATATGGCTACTGTGTGAGACTACATACAAATATAAATGTATTTTTGTGTTGTTGACCTTGTTGTTGTCAATATGATACGGTGTTGTTTAACTGCTGAGAATATTTTTGTAATAATTTTTAGGTGTTTAATTTTTTATATTTTTAGCTAATTTTATATTTAAAATTTTTTTTTTTAAATTAATTTTTAAAAAATAATATAAAAATATTTTTTAATTTTTTTATATATTTTTTTATTTTATATTAATTTAATTTTAATATTTTTTTTAATATCTTATATATATTTTTTTAATTTCCACATTTTTTACTACTTCATATTATTTTAAAATTTTTAAAATTTTTTTCCTCACATATTTCTTTCTTTTTCATCTTCTCTCACACATTCATTGCGGTTTTAATGGCTTGAAATTTAATACGGGCTTAATAAAAAAGAAAATATCATGCTTTTTAATTTCAGCTAAGGTGTAAAGTTATCAAATAAACAAAAAAGCTTAAGTTTTACACAAATATACAGTGATGGCCAGCTTAATAGGAACTCTAAAATTTCTAAAAATATTTCACTTTTATGGCAAGAAACACACTAAAGTAAACTACTAAGATATTAAAATCACAAATATACAGTGTTGGGCAACTTTATAGATACACTTATTTTTCAAATATGAAAAATTTAAGAATTTTAATGCTTCAAAGTATAGAAAAACTACTATATAAACCATTGATAATTTTCATTTTTTAAAATAATCACAAGGAGTGTAACCAATTAGCGTGCTGCATACTGTATCTTATCTTGTTTCTTGTTAATATTTTTAACAAATAAAATTCCTTGTATTTGTTGTTGTAGTGGCATAAAATATATACCAAAAATTTCAGCTGTGGTGTCAGTGTTTGTTTGAGTGTAAAACCACATCCGTTACAGTACTAGTATGAGAACCCCCTTTTTTGACAGGATATAAAAGAGCACGGGCATTTATTAGAGAACTCGAATTCTTTAATTACTATAAGCTTCTCTTTGAATTTATAGATGGAAATATATGATAGAGCAATATGCCACCTCATCTTTTTGCTCAAGACTAATTTTTAAGATCACTCTAGTTCTATTAGTTTCCGAGAGATTACTAAAATAATAAATAATTGCTGTTTGTAGCTCAATATTTTCATTGCAATTTCCTAAATATTAATATTCATAACAATCACTATAAACATTAGTCCTATATTGGCTCTCAAGGCTTCTAAATTTTCTTCAAGCTTGAAAACTGTTCTCAGTGCAACAAATAGTAGTTGAGCACAGTGATATTTTCTTTTCGCCTGTAGTTAGCTTCGTAATGGTAGAAGTGGTATTTGACAGAGTTTTAACCTATGGTAGGGCTATGCTTTTTATGGCCTACTATGAGTAAATTAAAAGTTTTCGAGCTGAAATTCGTTTTCGTCGACTATTTTGTTAACATAATTACAGTTTAGAAAAATCATAGTGATTGTTCAAAAATTGAGCCTATCTGTCATATAATGCTTTGAATTTTTGCTCGACAAAATACGAATAAGAGGAAGAAGCAAGCTTTAAGACAACTTTTTGATAAAAAATAAGTGCTTTCGAAATATAGAAAATGAGAAAAAAAAATATTTTAATAGAAAAAAAAAAATTTTAATAATTTTAATTTATTTTTAATAAATAATTTAAATTAATTTTGATTTTTTTACTAAATAATTAGAATTAATTTAATTTGATTTTAATTTTTTTACTAAATAATTAAAATTAATTTTAATTTTTTTTAATAAATAATTTAAATTCATTTTTTATCCATTTATTTTCATTTTTGTTGTGACTCTAATGGAAATTACAACCTAACCTTCGAAAATCCCTATCCCTCTTCTATTTATTAGCCACACATACATTTGTATTTCATTTCTAACTAATTAATTGCATTTTTCATTTCCTCTCAAATCATTTGATTCAGTTTCCTTGCAATTTCCTACTGTGTAGTGCCAATTTGTCATACGCTAACTCCCAGGTGTTCATACTGGTACATATACAAATTCATATGACACATGCTAGCCTGGCTGCCAAATCAAAATCTCCCCTTACAACACAGCTGTGCAACTGTGCTGATGACTGTCGGCTGCTGCTGATTACAGCCGCAAAGCACCGTAAGGACATGGCATACATCCTGTGACGCTCATAATTGTCTACATATTGACAGCTCTGACACCTGCTGAGCGTGCGGCGGCTTAGATCTGTTGTTGGTATATATTATACATATGTATATTTGTTGGTATGTTTACTTGTATACATATATATAAATTGGCATGTGTCGTCGGGGATTTTGATTTGCGGCAACCAATTATTACTCCCAAAAATATAAGTGCAAATCTGTGTATGTAGTGCTTTGTATTAGCCTTGACTAAGCAGTGATTTAATAAAATTTTAATTACTGCTCCGGGTATTAGCTATACTCCTGCGCAGGATATGAGGATATGCGGAGATTTGCATGGTAGATTTTGTTTTTAAGCTGCAAGTGCTGAGCATAAGCCATGTCTGCTTGAATATATCTAATACCAATAACTGCATAGAAATACTTTGGGAAATTCCTGCTTGCCACAAATTTAATCCTTTACTGCATGCTGCTATGCAACACTGGTTAAATATCAACGCACATATCGGTTGTCTTGGGAATGTCTTTAAGTTTTTGGTTTTTTGGCAGCGCAAATCTTTTGTCCGACTTTGGGAGTTTACGCATATAACAGTAAATCCTTGCTGCAAGCAGCCAGGTGAGAGATATTCACACGCTTCCTGCGAGGCATGCATGAATTGTTTTATGTGTGTATGTATGTAAACTTCATCTACACACACATAAATATAAAAAAACAAACGCTGCTTGCATATCCTTTCGCATCCTTCAGCGCTCATTCTACTCATTTTGTGTATATGTGCCTTGCAACATGAACTTTCCGCCCTTACTTTGTCTTCCTTTCACTGAATACATGCATGCTTCCTTTCTTAAATTTTATTTTGAAGCAGTAAAGAAACCTTTCCCTTATACTTTGCCTCTACTGCATCGCCTTGCTGCTGTTGTGGCATTCGCAACTCTACTTTGTTGCCACAAAAACCACCACCATTGCGTTGTGCAACAAATTTTATGCTCGTATTCTCATTTTCGTATTTAAGCTGCACGTTTTGCTGTGTGCAAACGTTATTTTTGAAAAATTTTCAAAACAAGTTTGAGGCAATGCTCGAGCGCTTAGCGAGTGTGTGGCAAGAGTGAGTGCGCTGAGCGTAAACTTGAGTAGTTTGTATAAAAATTGTAAATACAAACACATACAAATGCAAAACTCCAAATATTTTCCTTACCGCTTAGTGTTGCATATATTAGTGGCATGCAACATGCAACATTTCAATACATATTATCCAACACCACTGCTTTTTATGCACGTAAGCGTTTAAACGTGAGAATTTTTCACAATTCTCTTTCGTATCATACGCCTTTCGTCCTTTATGCAACGCATATCCTTTATTAAACTGCTCGTTGCAAACGTGACCGCAATGCTGCCGACAAATTTTGAACAAATAAGCAAATAACTCTATATAAAAAGGCAGCGAGTTCGATAAACAATGCGCCGAACTGGCATAAAATTAAAAAAAAATATATATATAAAAAGTGTAAAGTAAAAAACGAAAGCAACAAACAAGCCAAGAAACCTTTTCACTGACATCCTTTTACACACTTGACAGACTTCGTCACACAACGCTTGCTTGCTTGCAGGGGAAGCCAAATGTTTGCAGCGCGTTTTGTGCGCTATGCTATGCTGATTGAGCTGCGCCCATGCGCATACGACTTAAATTGAGTGTGAAAAAAATATGCAGAAAATGTACCCTTTTTGTCGCAATTGTCAGATACTGGCCAATCAACGACCAATTTAGAGGTATTTATATAATATAATAGCATATTTAACTGTGCTTATTATGTTCACTGAAAGCTCCAAAAGTCGATTTTTTAAGAGCTTTCATTTAAAAGCTTTGAAAGCTTGAGTTCAGGAAATATTTAACTTAATTTACTCACTGAAAGTTCCAAAAGTCGATCTGATTTTTTTCGAAAAGCTTTCTCACGAAAGCTCCAAAAGCTCTAGTTCAGGAAATATCAGGAATTTTCACTTTTTGGTACTGATTTAGATTAGTAATGTATGCTTTTATGTGAGCTAAAAGCTTTTGTAGAAGAAATATCTAAAATTTTCTATTTTATGCATAGTCACTTCAATGGTTGCCTAACCTGCTTGTTGAAGCTCTTGGAATCACTGATTTTCTAACGTAAAAGCTCTAAAAATCGTAAGGAGTTATAATTTATTTTTCATTTCTTTGTATTGTTATATTATAATGCGCTTAGGCTAAAATACATTTTTAATGGACGGTTTAATCGGTTCTTAAATCCCACTTAAAGCTTAAAGCTCTTTGTTCTTTACGATTTGTTTTATTATTTTTTTAAGCTTTGCACGAAAGCTCAAAGGGAGTTTATTAAACTCTTATCCATTTTATCTGAAATGAAGCTCCAAAAGCTCTAGTTCAGGAAATATCAGGAATTTTCACTTTTTGGTATTATGTTATGTGTGCTTTTATGTGAGCTTTCACTTGTAAACTCCAGTCGTTTTTGTACAAGAAATATCTAAAATGTTTAATTTTATGCATGGTCACTTTAATGGTTGCTTAACCTCCTTGTTGAAGCTTTGGGAAGCACTGATTTTCTAATAGCTTTCATGTAAAAGCTCCAAAAGTCGTTCCAGATTTGTAATGCATTTTTCATTTCTTTGTATTGTTATATTATAATGCGCTTATGCTAAAAATATTTTTTTTTAATGAACGGTTCAATCGATTTTAATAGCTTTCACTTTAAGTGAGGAAAAACTTATATTCTTAAATCGCTTTAGTTTCCACTTGAAACTTTTTAGCAATATTAAATAAAGTTTAATGCGGTGCAATAGCATTATTTATTATTGTTTTCTTTTTAAATATATTTTAAGCTTTGCTTGAAAGCTCTAAAGGCGTTTTAGTATTTTCCATTTTCATATAAAATTGAATTATTTTCTATTTAAGTTAAGACCTACAATAACAGTGATTGGTTTTAAAAGGCTCCAAAAGTTTTGAAAGCTAATTTAGACAGCTTTAAAAGCTTATTTTCTATGTTTCATTTACTCATTATAAATAAACCGCATCTTAACCTTAAAGAATTTCTATGTTATAGTAGATTTTTTGAAATTTTCAATACTTACGAAAAACTCAAAAAAGCTCATAAGCTTAGATGGGCTTTAAGAAACGAACTAACTAATTTTGTAGCATCATAAATAATCTCACGTCTTGCAACATGAAAATCTCCGTTACTGACCTTAGCAATATGTGTATGCATTCTTAAAATTTAATCCGCGTACATTATATTCTCACCGTCATTCAAATTCTACTGCCATACTCCGTTATCCTTATGCTCTTTCATAAACACATATATCTTTTCCCTAACAACTACATTTCAATGCAATCCAGACCAAACACATATTCACTGGTATCTCTACCACCTTCCACACTACCCCTGCGCGCATTGCAACTACCCTCTCTGCCCCAGTTACCATTCAACGCTACGCTTTATGCACATCATTCACCTAAACAATTTTCCCACCTTAGCTCCTAAGGTCCTTTTAGACCATGCATACCTTTGCATAGGTGAGAAAAAAGTTCACACGCTCTTATCAGCGCGCCGACTGACACACGATTTAATGTGTAAGGACGCTTAGAAATTATGGAAAAAAATAGAAAACAGGACTCACACACAGGAAAAAAGTTTATGCCACAAAAACGCCAGCGCTACCGTCATTACCGCTGACTGCAGACTTGGCGTGGTTAGAGTGTCGAGGGTGAATGTCTACACATGCGAATTCCTTTGCACCCAAAGCAGCAGCAACTACTAACACAACAACAACAGCAAATTCTCATGCCTTCATTGAATACCTTTAGTCCTGTTTTGTTGTTTGTTGCTGCATTTAATTTGATAGTATTCATGTGTGAGCGGCATAATGAGTTTGTTTGTGAATATATATTGTGCTTGTTGTTGTTGCCGTCACTATTGTAATTGTTTTCGTTGTACTTTAGTTACGTATGCATAGTAATTATTAGCTTGTCACTGGTTATTTACATTGTAGACAAAAACGACTTTAGCTGGGAATAACCAGAGTCCTTGCGCATACATACTTATAAACAAAAACAAACAACAATAACAATACAGAACAAGAGTTATAGGTGACTTATGGTAGCGTGGCATTTGTTGACATTTGTTAAATTCATAACTACTTTAGGCAGATGTTTCGCCTTTTGTAATGCTTGAAGGCGTTCATGTTACTCCTGTAAGGCATTTATAAACATATATGTGTGAGTGTGGGTATGTTTGTGTCTGTGTAACATATAATTATTAATTTAGATGGACATATGCAATCTGTTGTGTGAGAAAATTATTAGTTTTGCAAAGTTTTTCGTAATTAATTAGAGCTGAATGTGGAATTTCGAAGGTGTGACAGGGAGTTATGCCATTAAATCACAAATATAAAAAGAGAAAAATTTCAGCTGGTCCATGCGCGTGAAATTTGACCCACAAAAAGTGTATGCATTATGTTTTTATGAAGAAAAATGTGCTCAAAAATATTAGCGATGGCTGATAATGTGAATATTTATTCTTAAAACATCCTTCCATCTCTCAGACATAGTTCTTGAGAATATATCTAACAGAGCTCCTTCATTAACTGAAAAATCTATCCACTTTCTATTATAGAAATAGGCATTCAGTATGCTTAAAAACTCATCATGAATCTTTGGAGCCCACTCACGGCTGAATCGGAGCTGCTGAGAATTAAAGTAACCACAACAAACTGTTCCAGACCACACAGTACTGTCAAATGCACTTTTATCCTAATGTCCGTAGAGGAACCCATTTTTAAACGCTTATCTATCCAACATTGGTAAGAATTATTTCCATAGATACTTGTTATAGGTTACCACACTATATAGCAATAGCATCGATATTCAGCCCCTGAAGAGTAGGTGATAGAAACGGTGGAATGTAAGTGATCCTAAGTACTTTTAGAATAAAATTTCTGTAATTGTCTCTCTTTCCGTAGATTGATGGGAAATATTTTCCCAAGTTCAAATCATTTCGACGATTCCTGTCTCGAGGAAAGATCAAATAGTTCAAGTTTGGACTAGGTATTTCTTCGGTGAGTTTGTATATGGTTTTTAATAGAATTTCTTGCAGAAAAAAATTTACCTACGATAGCTTAACCTCGACCGTTTGCAGTCAGGTTTTTTTATCCTTATTTCAATTACCCAATCCAATATCTCAAATACCTAAATCCCATATGACTTGAGGGTGTGATCTATGAGACAACTAGATGCGACTAGAATAAAGTAGCTGTTATGAACAAATGAAATAATTTGTTTTAATCAAAACAAGATCATATTTCTTCAAAGATATTTAAAAGAAGTGAGTTCTAATCAGCTGTTATAATCAGCTAACTGAATCAAAACTATACCATACAAATGTAACGAGTTGGAAGCAGGAAATTACTACATTAAGAACATCTCCATCGTTTCAAGATCACATATGTATTTTGTTCCGAACTTCAAGTTTATCGTGGTTTTTAAACATTTCTACTTCGAATAAGTGTGGATCGAAGCATATTTTAAGGTACGGGGATAGTTTTTACTACATTAAGAACATCTCGATCGTTTCACGATCACATATTTTGTTCTGAATTTCAAGTTTGTCGAAGTTTTAAAGTTTTTCTACTTCGAATCAATGTAGATTGAAGTAGATTTTGATGTAGGGGATAATTATTATACTTGAATTGATTTCTGAAATTAAAATCGTGTTGTTCTTCTAAGAAATGAAAGATCTAATGGTTTGTCAAATGTTCTAAAAGCGAAAAGCATAGACAACGACTGTGGAAGTGTTGATTTCGAAATCGGGGTTTCGGGTTTTGAGAGCTTTACGAAAAGTAAAACGTTTAAAAACGATCTAGTGTATTTAAGGTGCTGGAAATCGAAAAACTTAAAGAACTATTATGAGAGTAGTGTTCTCTAAAATATTCTTCGGAATATTGTGACAAGAAAAGTTGTAAAACAAGTTTCACGTTTGTTTGAAATTTATGACTTTTGAATTGTTTGAGATATAATGCTTGATTTTTCAATTTATTTATAGTTCTTAACATTTGAGGGATTCTATTTTCATTAAATAATCTCAATAAGTCATGATTGGACTCATCTGATCAAGAACTATTGTAAATGTTCTTGATGTGATTCTCGACCATGGTTTTTGGACAGGAAAAGGCGTAAAATAAGTTTTGTATTGGAATATATTTATGATTTTTGAATTGCTTGTGATATGATGCTTGGAAATGTTATTTATATTTCCTAACGTTTGAAGAATTAAAATGTCACAACGAAATCACAATAACTCATGATTTTCATCTTCAAAAATTAATTGTTATTTTCACTTCCTGTTCTATATAGAGAAAACACTTTCACTTCCGTTCTAAATAATTCCCAAAGGTATACACTTGTAGTTTAAGTATGATTTATATTTTCGAAAACGTGTTTTTTACTACCAACCATAACTTTTTTAGACATTTTGCGCTTCCTTTTCCAAGATTCAAAAATATATATCAAAAACCAAAAAAAGAACCACTTGTAATATCCTGTTCTTTGGCTCTTTGACATGACTCTTGAATTGCCATAAGTACCACCAACTTCTATCTTGTTCACACATTTGTGATGATTCACATTCTTTTTGTGTTGAGCACATTCTATTTTTTGTAACACACATGAATACTTAGTTATGCACGTACATTTTTGAAAATATATGTATGTATTTGTATATCTATTTTTCATATGTATTTTTGCCACCGTCATTTGCGTGCTTCTTGTATAACATACCGACAATCATAAACATACCATACACACATACATATCTACAATACACAATTTATGTACGCACATGTCCTGCTTGCATATCCTTTTTACTACTGGAGCTCAAGAAAACACAAAAGGGAAGCACAGAAGGATACAGTGAGGAGATAGGAAAGTTACTAGGAGATCAGGCCCAAATCAGAACGCTAAAAGAAGAGATCACAGTGGAAGTGCGGGATTTAGACGATATCACAACAAAAACAGATATTGCAGAAGCGATTCGTGCTGAAATTAAAGAGCTCCGAGTTTTCAACGAAGACTCTATCAAAAGCGTCAGACCAGCGTATGCAGGCACCCAAACAGCAGTGATAAAACTTCATGCACAGGAAGCAAAATGTTTATTGAATTTACAACGGATCAAGATCGGCTGGACAATCTGCAGAATTCGAGAGAAGACACAATTGAAAAAATGTTTCAGATGCCTGGAATACGGACATCTGGCGAAAGCATGTAACAACCAGCAAGATAGGAGTCGGTGTTGTATCAAATGCGGAGAGGAAGGTCACTTTGCGAAAGCATGTGTTAATAAACCTTCTTGCAATGCGTGTAAAAGCAGCGGAAGAACGAACATCGACCACCAAATAGGAAGCCGGAAATGCCCCTTATATGCAGCAGCAATCAACAAACCCAAAAGATGAAAATACTGCAAATAAACCTGAACCACTGTGAAGCGGCTCAGGACCTCTTGACGCAAACTGTTTATGAAAATAATATTGACGTTGCATTAATATGCGAACAGTATAAAAACAAATATTCTGACAAGTGGATCTCGGACACCACAAAAAAAGTTGCAATATGGGCATGTGGACAAAAGCTTATGCTGCAAGACAAACCATTAATTGACAAGGCCTACTACATAAGAGCTAAAATTGGTGGGATTTATTTCTACAGCTGCTACATACCGCCCAGTATACAGCAGACGGAATATGGAAAAATACTTGACGACCTGGTAAAAGAGGCGATGACAACTAAACCCAACATAATCGCAGGGGACTTTAATGCCTGGGCCCTAGAATGGGGCAGCAAATCTACAAACCATAGAGGTAGTGCATTGCTTAGAGCCTTCGCCTTACTGGACGTTGTACTGTTAAATACAGGAAGGCAAAACACTTTCGAAAGGAATGGGCGCGGGTCCATTATCGACATTTCTTTTGCCAGCAGGGTCTTATTTCGACACGTAGATTGGCGGGTATGTGATATATATACCCAGAGTGACCACCTTGCGATAATGATAAATATTAGCAAGCACATGCGACTTCAGAGGGGTTACGATTGCCACAAAAAGGTGCAAGTTAAAGGGTGGAAGATTGAAACCCTGGATGAGGAAATTTTCAAACTTATGATTGATGAAAACCTCGAAGAATGTGACGATACGGATCAACAAGCAAATTTGGTGGTAAAACACATTAGCAAAGCATGCGATGCAGCCATGAACAAAAAAAGGGTAACAACTCAGAGAAAGCCAGCATACTGGTGGAATAATGATATTGACATATTGAGAAGTGAAAGTCATAAAGCAAGGCGCCGTTTCCAACGGAGCATAGGCAATGACGATAGTGATATACTGCGCGACATATTCAAAACAAAACGCAACGAGCTTAAAAAAGCGATTAAAAAGAGCAAAAAGATGTGTTTCATGGAACTATGCGATAAAGTGGATGCAAATCCGTGGGGTGCAGCGTATAGACTTGTGATGTCTAGGGTTAGAGGTGGTAAAGGACAAGCGCCCACCTGTCCATCACTACTTCGAAACGTTGTGGAAACGCTATTTCCTCAACAATGCCAAGACGGAGAGAATATATATCATGAGGAGTCTACAGTTGTAGAGGCACCAGAAATTACTGATATAGAAGTAATACAAGCAGCAGACCGCTTCGGAAACTCTAAATCACCAGGCCTAGATGGTATACCGAATAGGGCTCTCAAAACGGCAATTAAACACAGACCAAAGATATTCACGGATCTATTCAAACGATGCCTACGACAAGCAGTATTTCCAAAGATATGGAAAGTTCAGCGGTTGGTACTTTTACAGAAGCCGAACAAACCGGCAGGGGAACCGAGTTCATATCGACCACTCTGCATGATCGATACGTTGGGCAAAATCCTGGAGCGAATAGTCTGCACACATCTAGAAAACTACCTGGAAGGTGAAACTGGCGGCTTATCTGAAAACCAATATGGTTT
Source organism: Zeugodacus tau (assembly GCA_031772095.1). Taxonomy (NCBI): domain Eukaryota; kingdom Metazoa; phylum Arthropoda; class Insecta; order Diptera; family Tephritidae; genus Zeugodacus; species Zeugodacus tau. Next base: position 12,984,534 of record CM062651.1, on the reverse strand, counting down.
CCGTAGAAAGCGCTCGACTATTGATGCACTCAAAAGAGTCACAAGTATAGCAGAGAAGGCCATAGAAGGAGAAAGGTGGATGTACGGAACCAAAAAATACTGTGCAATCGTTACCTTCGATGTTAAAAATGCGTTTAATTCGGCCTACTGGCCCCATATAATACGTGCGCTGGAACTAAAAAAGGTACCAAGCTATCTATTGTGCATCGTAAAGAGCTATTTATTTGATAGAATGCTTTTCTACGATACGGATGAAGGTCCAAAAAAATATATGGTGACAGGCGGGGTGCCACAAGGCTCCGTATTAGGCCCACTATTATGGAATGTCCTTTATGATGGTGTACTGTGTCTTCCTTTGCCCCCTGAAGTCCAGATAACCGGATACGCTGACGATATAGCGGTGACGATAGTAGCGAAAGAACTTCACCAAATCCAAGCCATATGCGCTGATACAGCACTAAGCATAAAACAGTGGCTCGCAAGTTCTAAGCTCGAACTTGCGGGACAAAAAACGGAAGCAGTACTTATCACAAGCAGGAAGAAAATGGAAAATATATCCCTTAACATAGACGGATACTGCATTACAACGCAACCATCGTTGAAATACCTTGGTGTAATGATTGACGCGCGACTTAGTTACAAGATCCATATAGAGAAAGCTTGTGAAAAGGCTGCGCGTATTAACATGGTCTTATCGAGGTTAATGGCAAACATAGGAGGGCCAAAACAGAGCAGAAGAGCACTTCTGTCCAAGGTTAGCCAGTCAGTTTTTATGTATGCAGTGCCTATATGGGGAGCAGCATTAATGCTCAAGACATATGCCAGAATGGTACAACCGGTGTTCCGGCTGAGTGCCATCAGGATAGCCAGTGCATTTCGCACAGTCTCGCATGAAGCTGTTGGCGTTGTAGCTGGTATAATGCCACCAGACATAATGGCATGTGAACTGAAGAGAATATACGACAGACGCAAGAGTATAGGCCGGAAACTAACGTTGTCAGAGCGCAAAGAAGAAAGACAAGTTAGCTTAAATAAATGGCAATCACGCTGGGATTCATCAGTCAAGGGTAGATGGACACACCGATTAATTGGAAATGTACAAGCATGGGTAGAAAGGAAGCACGGCGAAGTTGATTTCTACTTGACACAGTTCCTTACGGGGCATGGTTGTTACAGGGAGTATTTGTACAAGTACGGACATGATGAGGGAGTAGACTGTTCTCTATGTGGTAATAGTACCGAGAATGCTGAGCACATATTTTTTCATTGTCAAAAATATTCAAACGAGCGGCTGTTCCTGGAAAGGGAAGTAGCAGACCACATAACTCCAGAGAATATTGTGCCATATATGCTGCAGTCGAGACAAGCGTGGTATATAATGGAAAAGATGACAGCCTTGGTACTCCAGGATCTAAGGAGAATAGAACAGCAAAGAAGTAGTGAATCTAGAGTCGTGAACATCGAGCTAAGGACGTGAGCCTCTAGGCTAAGCTTTGCCCTGCGATGAAATGCCTAATGGTGGTCCCACAGGGCTCCCAGTAAAGCTACAGGAGACGGAGTTAGGGTTTAGTACGTAGGCGTACCGTCTCGCAAGTCCAGTATAGTAGAAATACTCATACTTGGGCGTGGTCCCGAATAAGGTGCATCTATAGCGGGCAGTACGAATCGTGCATACTGCTACTCAAAGTAACAGTATCTATGTAAGATTCCCCCTCCGACAACAAAAAAAAAAAAAAAAAAAAAAAATATCCTTTTTCGGTAATTTCATTGCTTACTTTCAACCAGTGCATCTGCTGCATTTTCCTGATAATTTGCGTCGTTGTTTACCACTCGAGCACAGCAGATGAGTGCGTTTCAAAGTAGAGAAGCCATGCAAACAAAACCAAGCGCACAAAAGCGAGCGCACAGTGGGTAAGGAGTGGTGAAAATTAATATAAAAAAATTTAAATTTTCCTAAATCAAATTCCACTAAATGTTTGAAGATTTTTTACGCAAAACATTTTTTTTTTTATTTTTTTTGATTTTTTTTTGATTTTTTTTTTTATTTTTTAAACACATTTCACTCGCCACAACACACTGTGCCTTTGCTTTGAGCGACTCCACTGTGCACGTGGTTTATATAGTGCATTCATGTTTGCTTGTGTAGTAAACTCGTAGTGTGTCAGCATGCTGTGGCAGCTTGTCTGATTGCTCGCATGCCATGCCACCACTTTCAACTTCTTCTAAACTCTTCGCTGTCTCTGTATGTGTATTGGTGTTATCCTCTTCGGCTATGCGCTGCAGGTAGGAAATATTACTCAGCGCTTCCTGTCGGCTAATGAGTATTGCTTTGACTGTTGTTTTTGTTACTTGAACGTGTTTGTTGTTGTAAAATTTGTATTTTTTGTTGTTGTATCTTTGTTCTTGTTTTGGATTTTTACTTTTTGAAAAGAGGCGTTGTAGAAGTTGTGCAGGAATAACACGCGCACAATCCCGAGACACAGCTGTCATCTTGCAATATGCGGATTTGGGATGCTCAAAGATTACATACAGAGTATAGATATGCTTGATTTCGTTATGTACATGTGTAAGAAGAAGTTGTAGAAGTATCTGCCTATTTTGAATGATTTACAAGAAGTTGCTTAGTATAACATAAGTAGAACAGATTAGCTGTGATGATGCGCCCAGCAAGTACTTTTTGGAACATATGTGGGACCTAAGAACATGTGGAGAGACCTTTTCATAACAGAGTTAAATATTTGTAAATTTTACCTATGCGTAACCCTAATCTATGTTACAGCCAGCCTTATAGACTATAAAACATCTTAGGAAATCATCTCCGATCTCATATGAATTGCTTAAAATAGAAATAAGTTCTTGTCACAGGAGTTTGGTGGATCAGTTTTCTATAAGTTGATAGTTCTACCGTTAGAAAATAGTTAAAGACCACTTCTTGTCGCTGAGGATTGCAAAAAAAGTATTATAGTTCACAAAAGTTTTGTACGGTGTAGTTCCAAGCTTCTGCGTCAGGGTTTCCGGTTTATTAGGTCTACAACTTTGCTCCCGCGTTTTCCAATAGATGTCTCTAGGGTCAAGCACTGGTCGATTAAATCGATTAAATCGTTTTATATCGATCTTGGACATTTGTGTCACCATTAACCAAACAAATTATTTGTAGAGATCTGTTTTCATCCCAAACTTATTCTCAACTGAAAATGTCACTTTTTGAGCCAAATTCTCGACGTTTGCGGGAATGTCTATAGGGTCAAGCACTGGTCGATTAAATCCATTAAATCGTTTTTTGTCGATCTTGAACATTTGTGTCAACATTAACCCAACTGTAAATGTCACTTTTTGAGCCGAATTCTCTACATTTGCGGGAAATTTTGCTTTTCATTTTTAATTCCAAGAAAAGTGCGACTGAGGCTCATCGACATTTGTAACAGTTTTTATACAAAAAAAAAGCCTTAAGTTTACAAAAAAAAAACGGCTGAAGCAAAGCTGTAGACCTATATTTAGAAAATATTTGAAAAAAAATTGGAGTTCTTTTCTCAGGAACTCTGAAGAGCTATACCTGAACCTGCAAGATTTTTTCGATGTCTACAGAAGGTTTCAACGACATATTTTACTTGCAGACCAATCCTAACTAAGCAAGTTGTTTGTTAGTCATATAGAACACAGGAGATGAACTTTAAAGCTTCTACATAAAGAAATGAATCCTAAATTCATGAAATAACTATAAGATCTAGGAATAAAATATAGTTTTATTTAAAATTTGACTTTAAATGATTTCTAGACGATTTTGTAGTATGCATGTTAGAAACTTAGAAGTGTCTTTCAAAGTAATATACTCGTAGTAGATGATGATATTCCTCGCGGTATCTGAAGCGGTGTTTCTTAGACATAAATTTGGAATCAGAGCTTAGGATGAGGGTTTATGTCATGTAATTCAATCTAAGCGATTTTGGATTGACTAGTATACTATTGAACCTAGAGAGTTTGATTTATTTGGGATTGGGATTCCCAACTTTCGTTCGTTACATGTTCGTTATAATATGATTTGAAACATTGATGACTAGAAATATTTTCAAAAACTTTCAATAAAGGAAGTAAAATGCTAATTACCGTTAATTCAAAGTGTGTGTTATTGAAGTAAAAACTGGTATTAATCATCATTTTTGCTCAACTCAATCACATAACACGTGCGAAATCATGACAAACATAATACAAACAACAACAAAAATGTATGTAATTTATTATTAATATATTCATTATGGCAAATTGTGCATTTATGCATTCACACATGCTTCATTTTAATAATTATTTCATTTAATATTTATATTCACACACATAACCGCAATAATTTGCGTATTAAATATTTAATAAAAATCGCTTAATGCTTAACATTTTCAAACACATAACATGACCGCAACTCATTCCATCGAACTTCATTCACATATTTGTCATAGCTTATTTTGCACAAATGACTAATTTCGCGGTATTTTTATTCTATTTTCTACGCATGAATTCATGAGAGCCGGTTCACAAATCGAATTTCATTTTCAATTCCTTTCTTATTATTATTTTATATGCTTAATGTTATTCATAAATTTTGCACCAGAATTAATTACACCATAATTATTTTTAAGCATATATAGTCACAAAATTATATATACTCAAACTTATATATTATATTATATACTAAATCGAAGATCAATCTTCGGCATTCATTCATTATGCATAAATATTTTATTTTTTTTTTATAATTTTGTGCTTAAAAATCGTGGTAATGTCATGAACTGCATGTAAATGAGCGCCGCATGATTCACACACCAACAACAAGCGTTTGCACAGATTTATGTAAATCTATTCTTGATTTGTGCACAAGGGCCTACATATTTATATGTTTGTGTGTGTTTTTGTGGATAACAACAGGTTATACGTTTGCGGCTAAGCAAATATTTTTGCGTATTTTTTTCGATTTTTAATGGAAAATATGTAAACGGATAAAATCATATGATATTAGTAACGGAAGGTGGTAAACATTGTGCAGCAGGGTGACACTAAGGAACGAAAAATTATTTTTTAAATATTTTGAACTTACAAATATTTCATTTTTTGAAAACTTTCAATATTAGAAATAAATTAAAAGCGAACAATAAGAAAATTATAATTTTCTTTTTAATTTTTTTTAATTTAAAAATTTTTTAATACAGAGGAACTTCCATAACTCGATCCTTCTATACATCGAAGATCTCCATAACTCGAACACTAGAATTGGCAATAACGTTTGAAAGCTAAATTTCATACGAATATCCTTATCTAACTCGAATTTCTATAACTCGAACTCTTGAAGTGGCAATAGAAGTCAAATTTCATACAAATTTCCTTCCATAAATCGAACTTTTCGACCAGGACATAATACAAAATTTAAAATTTTACAATCAGAGAACAATTTTAAAAGATTCTTTCTATATCGTGTGGAGGCGAACCAAAAATATGAAAATATGATATTACACTTATAGATTGCATAAATCATGTAACAAAGGTATGAGATATAGGCGTCAAGAGCCAAACTATAGCAAACTGCAACAAACAAAATTACAAAATACATGTTTTAATGTATTTAAATACAACTTGTTGCGAAGTAAATAACTAAATCAGTGGGTAAATCTATATTTTACAGCTTTTTGAAAAAATGTATTTTTTAATGAACATTTCTATTACTCGAAGTCTCTCTAATTCGAAGTTTTTTTGTGGATTAAGTTGATTCGAGTTAAAGAAGTTCCACTGTAGTTCGAAAATATTTGTTTTAAATTTTATTTATTAATTTTTTGTTAATTTTTTTTTTTAGAATTTAAAATAATTATATTTAATTTTTATTAAATTTATTACATAAAATATTTTTATTAAATTAATTTGTATTTTTAACTTAATAATTTTTATTCAAAATTTTTTCATTTAATTTATGTTTTTATCTTGACTTCGGAGTTTATTCTAATTTAGATTTATTATTTCATATTTTTAATTTCTTTATAATTTTATTTTTATTATTTTTTATCAAATTTATTGAATAAAATATTTTCAATTTTATTAACTGATATTTTTTGGTTCTTTAAGTACATGCATATTTTATTTCAAATTATTTAAATTATTAATTTTTATTTAAATTAAGTTTATGTAATTTTCTTGAATTCTGTGTGTAATTTAATTTAATTTTATTATTTAATTTTAAATTTAAAATTTTTAAATTTTAATTTTTTTAAATTTTTGTTTAAATAAATGCATTTAATTTATTACTTCATTTTTTATTTATATTTTTTTCATAATTTTTCTTTTATCATTATTTTAAAATAATTATTTTTTTTTTGTTATATTTAACTATTTTTTTTTGTTATTTTAATAGTATTATTATACTCAATCTTAAGTTTATTGTTTCTTTATTTAATATTATATATTTTATACTATTTTTATATTCATAAAATTTCGCTGCATGATAATAAATTTTTTGTCTAAGAAGTAGAAAAAAAATTATTTATTTTACAAATAAAAATTTTAATAAATAATTTTTTTTTTTGCTTTTATACTCAAGTATTTAGTGATTTTATTTGTTTTTAATTTTTTGTTATTGTTCTTAATATTTTAATTTTTATAATTGCAGATTTTTATAAATAAAATTTTAAATAGAAATAATTAAAAAAATATTTTTTTTTTTTATTTTATGTATTTATTTGTACACATTTTTATTGATTTTCGCCATTTGACAATAAATATTTTTTCTTTATTATTTCGAATTTAGTCTTTAACTTAATTAGTTTTGTTTAATTTTAAGAAAGTCAACTATTTTATTAAATTGTTTTTATTTTATTATTTTATTTTTGTTCTTCTATTGTATTTATATATTCATATCAATAATATTTTATTTAATTTACAAAACATTTTTCATATTAACAAAAATTTGTATGGCTTTGGGTCACCTTGTAATCCAACTTACTTTCTTGTTATACAACAACAGTTATAAAATATGGTTTGCTAACCGAAAATGTATGTAAAAGAAAATAAAATAATATTTATTGCTTATAATTTTAGTAAATTAAAAAATAAATAAACTTTTCCTAATTTTTCCTCTCTGTCACCCACTGCTAACCACAAATAATTTATTTAGAAATTGAAACCAAGAGAAATTCCTAAAACTTCACCAATATTTCAACTTTACAATTTTTATGCATCAAAACTTAAGTTCAGAGTTCACCATCAAAATGTTGCTCAGCTCTGTTGAGGCAAATAAATTTCTCCTAAATATACAAAAATCCAAAATGGCAGATAAACTTTTCAAAAGTCAATATTTATTTGCAGTATTGTGTCAAGAATTTACGCTTGTTATGCATAGCCAGCGACTTGTGCAAACTTTGGCAAGTGTATGCAAATTCTCGTGACTTCTTGACCTGCGTTACGCAGGTAAAATAAAAGTAATAAAAAAATAGTCTAGCAATAAAAAATCGAGCAACCAACAAACCGCAAAGCGATCACAAAATGCAGCAACTTTCTCGTTGACTGTCTTTGCGCAGCTTCAAGTGTGTCATATTTTCCAACTTGTTGGTTGCAGAAGCGCCGGACGGAAGTAAGAAATTATTGTTTTTCACTACTTATTTATTGCAAACTTCACTTCACAAGTTTGTGCGCCTCAAAGTGTGCAAATATTTGCCAGACTTATCAGTACGCGTTGCGGCATTCAGCCGCGGGATTTGCATATTCCACCCACAGCAAATATAAACAAATATACAAGCGCGTGCTCGACTTCCAAATGAAGAAAGCGAAAAAAAAAGCGCAGAAGTATGAGTAGCTTATCTAATATTTAACTGTTACGTTGTTGTGTGGCAGTTGTTAATTAATGGACACACTGATAAGCATTACCAAACAAAGACACAGCGGTTGGCAGCAGACGGCCGAGAATGTGTTGCTTCAAGGTGAGCTGCATGCTACGAGGGTGATTTGATTGGACTGTGGTGTATTGAAATATTTATTTTTGGTTTGTATTTTTGCGATATTTTATGAAAATAGTTATTGGCGAGCTTTTAAAATTATGAAAGCTTGCTTGGGGGGAGCTTTCACATATTGAGGAGCTTTTAAAATGATGAACGCTTGCATCGCGGAAGCTTTCACATTTTGAGGAGCTTTTAAAATGATCAAAGCTTATATTTATATTTTATATAATTAATAATTGTGAGAGAATAGTTTAAAATATTGATATGCAGATATTGCAGAGCTTTCACGTTCCTGAAAGTTTCACAGTTTGAGCTTTTACACACAAATGAAAGTTTTTTTTTGCAATATTTGAGTTTCGTTAGGCCCTTTTTTAAAATAACGAATAAACGCTTTTTGAAACTTTCGAAAGCTTGAAAGGCGAAAGCTTTACTACAGTTAGCAGACATTAAAAGTTACTTTTTATAGTTACTAAAGTTATACATTTATAATTCATAATTAGATTACTTACAGAAACAACTTTTCGTCAATGAAAGCTTTCTGGTGGTTGATTTTCACACAAATGAAAGCTCTTTATGCCGCAATTTACTTATTATGAGTTCTATTCGCATATAAGCTAAAAAAGTTCAATTTAAGTAGAGCTTTCATATCGGTGAAAGCTTTTTAGCGTTGAGCTTTCATCCGTTTGAAAGCTAAATTCTTTTATCTGGTCAAAAATTGTTGTTTAACACGAAAATTTGGTTTTTAATAAATCTCGAGCTTTTACTATTATTTATTTTTAATGAAATTTCTTCATGAATCACTTCGGAGACCTTAAATATCAAGTGTATAATTTACATTATGTGATGAATTCAAATTGAGATACTATTTTATTTAATGCTACAGCTATTATATACTTATGCGACTACTTTGTCACTATGTTAGCTGTCCCTGGAGCTTAATTCGTTTAAGGTATTATTTTAAAGCTTAAACATTACAATGCTTTCAACATAAGTACACTGATTTACAATGTCAAGTAAACTGAAATATTTAATTAGTGCGACACGTTTGGTCTACAATTTGACTCGAGAATTTAATTCGAACGAAATTAAGCACGAAATTGGGGCACAATTTCACATACAACGTAATAAGTAATGAGCAATTAAAATCGCAAAGTCAATATCCGGTCAGGTGAGTGAGGTCAATGTATGTATGTTTGTATATACCATACATATATATATGTGTATATATATTTTATGTAAATAATTCGATGAAAAGCAAATTAGTTAATGCGCTTGAGTACTTAAGTACTTGTAAAGCTTTTTACATATAAAGTTAATTATATTTATATATGTAATGCATAACAAATGCAAATTGTAAAACAAAAAAGCGAATACAATTATTTACACAAAAACAACTAAGCTGCTTGTATGTGTTGTGAACTTGTCGATTTTCAAACAAATGCCTCGCAATCACGCCTATGTATCTACTAACATTTCAATAGTCACACGCTTAGTCAACTAGTCAGTCACACTATCACCATTCGCCATGCAATTTGCATGTGGATAAATACCGATTTTTTTCTGCGCTACACATTGCTATTATTCAAAGTACAATAATAATTGCTTTGATTATTAGTGTTAGTGTTGTGTCTGTCTGTCTTTTACCCTGTATGTATGTGTGCTTGAGTGTGTTGCTGACTCATTTGCGCATTGAAGCATGGCGTTGTTAGTGTCTCTTTACAGTAATTTATTTTTATTTTTTTTTTACTTTTTCTAGCTGTTACCTTTTCATTACTTTTGCATGTGTGTCAAACATGCTCTGATTCCTTGCTTTTCAGCGCAGGTGAAACCGCAATACTGACAGTCGACTGACAATGTGTGACGAGGCGCGTTTAATTAGTGTGTTATTGAGTTGCAATTAGAATTTGAAAAAAAAACATTAATATTTTTGAGCTTTGTTGCCAATGAAAGCTTTTTTGTGGTGAGCTTTCACTTTTTGAAAGCTTTTCTGTACTTCGGTAGTCTTAAAATTTACAAAATCTTGTTTTTGCAGCTTTAAGGTCACTAAAAGCTTTTTCGGTTGGAGCTTTCACTATTCTAAAAAGTTTTTATAACTTAAAAAAATGGTTAATCTTTGTTTGTGTTGAGCTTTCAATATTTTGAGAGCTTATCTATTATTTCGGTAGTACAAAAATTCGCAAAATCTAATTTTTTGCAGCTTTAATGCCAATGAAAGCTTTTTTGGCGGATAGCTTTCACTATTCTAGAAAGCTTTTACAACTGTAAAAATTAGGATATCTTTCTATAGTTACAAAATTAAAATGATATACATTTTTGAACTTTCGTGCTTTTATTGAGCTTTTATTATTTTCTTACTAAATAACTGGTATTTATTTTTTATTTTGAAAATTTTTCCAATATTTAATTTATTTTAGAACCTTCCAGAAAACATTATTTTTCTAAGTTAAATTAACTTTTAATACTATGAAAGCTCTGCTGTAAACTTTCACACATATGAAAGCTAGTCGGTAGAAACTTTCGAATTTAAAAATTAAGTACTGGTCTCTGATTAAAAATATATAAAGTGTAAGCTACGACAACTCATTAATAGGCACCTCGAAGCTTTCGAAAAAAGCTCGAATTAATGTTCTCAATGCACAAATGCCCTGCTGCACTCATAACACAATCAATTGCTTCCCTTTAACTCATTTACTGCTATCTCTTTTGGTAAAGCTTTCATCACAGATGGTGTGGACACTCAAGTCTCGGTTGCATGTCAGTGAAAATAGCAATTTTGTGCTAAAATTACCTGAAAATCGATATGCAGAAATATATTACTGCCTCATAGCGTCACACATGCAACAAAAGCAATGACCGTTGCCGGACTGTGACCGGTGCCATATAATTAGTAAGGCAGCACACACATGCGGAAATGTCGGTGGGAAGTCCGACAAGTGCAGGTCAGCATGTAATTGCCCTACATATGGGTTATAATGCGACAGCCGAAGAAGTGAGCTTTGAGTAACTATTTGAACTAAGTTAAAAGGGTGCATGTTTCTGCAACACAAAAGCACATAAACCGGTCAAATAGAAAATATAGCACTGCAACGCCTAAAAGTATACGCAAAATAAATCAATCAATTGTTTACGTTAACCTTGAGCGTGTGCTATGTGCTGTTGTGCGCCTAAAAATATACTTATTACACACTCATGAAAATTACTTCCCACTTAATCATCATAAATATGTCAGTCGTAAGTATTTTTTGAAAATTTATTTTTGAGCCCCACGTTCCCTTAGACATTTCGTACTGCATGCGCTCGCAATAAAATGCTGCTTTCACCTTGGAAACAGCTACAGCTACACAACAAAAGCGCGTCATACCACTGCAATGCGCGCGAAAGCGCTTTTTTGGGAATTGCTAGTGGCCACAAAACCCCTTCTCGCTGCATTCACTTACTTCTATCGCTGCCAAAATAAACACTCATACACTTAACAAACAAAAAGTATAGTATATAACACCACACCAACCATGCTTTGGAGTGTGTGAAATTTACGTTAGTCGACTTTTAGGCGCCACAACCTACAACCTCATTACTGCTTTTTTTGCAACATTGCCGCAAGGTCACGAGCAACGCTTGAAGTGCAAAATAAATTGAATTGAATTTCCTCAATTGAATGGCATTAAATTGGTGAGTGGTGGTAATACAAGATGGCAAGAAAGTAAATGTTTTCATTGAATTTGTTGGGATTTGAAGTTTCTTGAATGGGTAGTGGATTTTATGTTTTGTTGCATGATTTTTGTATTAAATTTTACGTTTTCAGAAAGAGTGAGATTCTACTACCAATTTTTAACTCTCTTAGCCCAAATGTAGGCAACAATTCATTGTTCTTATTTCTTCAGACTCATATTTGGTGGTTAAGAAAGTAGTTAATAATTTCCTACCATCAAATTTTACATTGGTGATTAATTACAGGCAACACTTCAATGCTATTAGTATTCTATTGCTTTCCAAAGATTTTAATGTAGCCTACATTTAGGGTGATGTGAAATGTGCGTGCTGACGAAAGGTGTCACCTCGATGTAGAGTTGGGAAAGAGTTGTTCTGATCGATTTAAAAAAGAAGTGTTCAAAATTTGAAGCAAAAACAACTATTGCTACGTTTCTTCAACCTCTTAGACGTGTCTTTTAATGAACTTTTATAGAGGTCCGACTTAAATGCTTATCAAAAATAAGTTAAAATATTTTTTACCATAAATTAACATTTCATTTTCTCTAAAATCTGAAGCATCATTTTTATTAAAAAATTTATTCCAGAGTACCCTTTGAGATCCGCTTATTAAACGAACTTTTATAAGCCGTGAGAATATAAATAGGCTTTATATATCTTTAACAACTTCTGAGGACCACTAGAAATATAATTGTTGGGTTCTTTTAAGTATCTGACATTTAGAAGCTTGATATTAATTGTAAAAATTATTAAAGGTGACAAAAAATTATGACGATCACAAAATGACTCATTGTGTTAGACTTTTAGATCACAAAGACATTATGAAATCTAATAGTTGATGATTACAAAATGATAATATTGATTAGGAAAGCCACCTAAACTGATGTAATGTAAGATTTTTGGGTTCTCGAAGATATTGTTACGTGAATAAATCTCTCAGTGAGAGTATACGCTCTCTACAACAAAGAGAGGATTACTATCCCGTAGTTAGAAAACTAAAAAGAGGTTTTGTGAGCTTTTATACAGTTAGAGCTTTTATAAGCTTTATATTTATAAGCTCGATGGATCAATATATTTTATTCAATTAGAGCTTTTGTAAGCTTTAAGCTCAATGGATCAATTTATTAATTTAACTAGAAATTCACCTCTGTTCTGCATACAACCCCTTGCACTAGATAACTAAAAACGTTGTAAAAACCCACCTATAGCTGCCTTATCACTCCCATCACATCAAAACGCTGACAATTTGTAAGCAAAGTGAAATTGCAATATCGTAAATCGCAGCGTTTTCTCAGAATTCCACGCGTCATATGCCTTCAACAGCTCGTCAGCAGGTCCACACTCAACGCAACAGTTGTTGACGCGTCTTCATGCCGTGTCATATGGATAAGCAGGTTGTCTTTATGACATTTCATTGTTTTAACAATGAAGCGCACAGATTATTTATAAGATAATCTAAAACTGCTAAACTCACGGCATCAAGATAAAGTGAATGCAAGGCGCGACTGGCTGTGACAGGCGCACCGAGACGAGGATAT